>OZ025265.1:2064356-2393832 GCA_964019135.1 Arenicola marina | reverse complement strand
CTTCAGACTCGAGAAGCTAGCCGCCCGTCTGGACAGCTTCCACGTGTTCATAGACAGTGACTGTATGTTATTGTATTGGTGTTCACTTCAGACTCGAGAAGCTAGCCGCCCGTCTGGACAGCTTCCACGTGTTCATAGACAGTGACTGTATGTTATTGTATTGGTGTTCACTTCAGTCTCGAGAAGCTAGCCGCCCGTCTGGACAGCTTCCACGTGTTCATAGACAGTGACTGTATGTTATTGTATTGGTGTTCACTTCAGACTCGAGAAGCTAGCCGCCCGTCTGGACAGTTTCCACGTGTTCATAGACAGTGACTGTATGTTATTGTATTGGTGTTCACTTCAGACTCGAGAAGCTAGCCGCCCATCTGGACAGCTTCCACGTGTTCATAGACAGTGACTGTATGTTATTGTATTGGTGTTCACTTCAGACTCTTGAAGCTAGCCGCCCCTCTGGACAGCTTGCACGTGTTCATAGACAGTGACTGTATGTTATTGTATTGGTGTTCACTTCAGACTCGAAGAAGCTAGCCGCCCGTCTGGACAGCTTCCACGTGTTCATAGACAGTGACTGTATGTTATTGTATTGGTGTTCACTTCAGACTCGAGAAGCTAGCCGCCCGTCTGGACAGCTTCCACGTGTTCATAGACAGTGACTGTATGTTATTGTATTGGTGTTCACTTCAGACTCTTGAAGCTAGCCGCACGTCTGGACAGCTTCCACGTGTTCATAGACAGTGACTATGTTATTGTATTGGTGTTCACTTCAGACTCGAGAAGCTAGCCGCCCGTCTGGACAGCTTCCACGTGTTCATAGACAGTGACTGTATGTTATTGTATTGGTGTTCACTTCAGACTCTTGAAGCTAGCCGCACGTCTGGACAGCTTCCACGTGTTCATAGACAGTGACTGTATGTTATTGTATTGGTGTTCACTTCAGACTCGAGAAGCTAGCCGCCCGTCTGGACAGCTTCCACGTGTTCATAGACAGTGACTGTATGTTATTGTATTGGTGTTCACTTCAGACTCGAGAAGCTAGCCGCCCGTCTGGACAGCTTCCACGTGTTCATAGACAGTGACTATGTTATTGTATTGGTGTTCACTTCAGACTCGAGAAGCTAGCCGCCCGTCTGGACAGCTTGCACGTGTTCATAGACAGTGACTGTATGTTATTGTATTGGTGTTCACTTCAGACTCGAAGAAGCTAGCCGCCCGTCTGGACAGCTTGCACGTGTTCATAGACAGTGACTGTATGTTATTGTATTGGTGTTCACTTCAGACTCTTGAAGCTAGCCGCCCGTCTGGACAGCTTCCACGTGTTCATAGACAGTGACTGTATGTTATTGTATTGGTGTTCACTTCAGACTCGAGAAGCTAGCCGCCCGTCTGGACAGCTTCCACGTGTTCATAGACAGTGACTGTATGTTATTGTATTGGTGTTCACTTCAGACTCGAGAAGCTAGCCGCCCGTCTGGACAGCTTCCACGTGTTCATAGACAGTGACTGTATGTCATTGTATTGGTGTTCACTTCAGACTCTTGAAGCTAGCCGCACGTCTGGACAGCTTGCACGTGTTCATAGACAGTGACTGTATGTTATTGTATTGGTGTTCACTTCAGACTCGAGAAGCTAGCCGCCCGTCTGGACAGCTTCCACGTGTTCATAGACAGTGACTATATGTTATTGTATTGGTGTTCACTTCAGACTCGAGAAGCTAGCCGCCCGTCTGGACAGCTTCCACGTGTTCATAGACAGTGACTGTATGTTATTGTATTGGTGTTCACTTCAGACTCTTGAAGCTAGCCGCACGTCTGGACAGCTTCCACGTGTTCATAGACAGTGACTATGTTATTGTATTGGTGTTCACTTCAGACTCGAGAAGCTAGCCGCCCGTCTGGACAGCTTCCACGTGTTCATAGACAGTGACTGTATGTTATTGTATTGGTGTTCACTTCAGACTCTTGAAGCTAGCCGCACGTCTGGACAGCTTGCACGTGTTCATAGACAGTGACTGTATGTTATTGTATTGGTGTTCACTTCAGACTCTTGAAGCTAGCCGCCCGTCTGGACAGCTTCCACGTGTTCATAGACAGTGACTATATGTTATTGTATTGGTCTTCACTTCAGACTCGAGAAGCTAGCCGCCCGTCTGGACAGCTTCCACGTGTTCATAGACAGTGACTATGTTATTGTATTGGTGTTCACTTCAGACTCGAGAAGCTAGCCGCCCGTCTGGACAGCTTGCACGTGTTCATAGACAGTGACTGTATGTTATTGTATTGGTGTTCACTTCAGACTCTTGAAGCTAGCCGCCCGTCTGGACAGCTTGCACGTGTTCATAGACAGTGACTGTATGTTATTGTATTGGTGTTCACTTCAGACTCGAGAAGCTAGCCGCCCGTCTGGACAGCTTCCACGTGTTCATAGACAGTGACTGTATGTTATTGTATTGGTGTTCACTTCAGACTCGAGAAGCTAGCCGCCCGTCTGGACAGCTTGCACGTGTTCATAGACAGTGACTATGTTATTGTATTGGTGTTCACTTCAGACTCTTGAAGCTAGCCGCCCGTCTGGACAGCTTCCACGTGTTCATAGACAGTGACTGTATGTTATTGTATTGGTGTTCACTTCAGACTCGAGAAGCTAGCCGCCCGTCTGGACAGCTTGCACGTGTTCATAGACAGTGACTGTATGTTATTGTATTGGTGTTCACTTCAGACTCGAGAAGCTAGCCGCCCGTCTGGACAGCTTCCACGTGTTCATAGACAGTGACTGTATGTTATTGTATTGGTGTTCACTTCAGACTCGAGAAGCTAGCCGCCCGTCTGGACAGCTTCCACGTGTTCATAGACAGTGACTGTATGTTATTGTATTGGTGTTCACTTCGGACTCGAGAAGCTAGCCGTCCATCTGGACAGCTTGCACGTGTTCATAGACAGTGACTGTATGTTATTGTATTGGTGTTCACTTCAGACTCAAGAAGCTAGCCGCCCCTCTGGACAGCTTGCACGTGTTCATAGACAGTGACTGTATGTTATTGTATTGGTGTTCACTTCAGACTCGAAGAAGCTAGCCGCCCGTCTGGACAGCTTCCACGTGTTCATAGACAGTGACTGTATGTTATTGTATTGGTGTTCACTTCAGACTCTTGAAGCTAGCCGCCCGTCTGGACAGCTTGCACGTGTTCATAGACAGTGACTGTATGTTATTGTATTGGTGTTCACTTCAGACTCGAGAAGCTAGCCGCCCGTCTGGACAGCTTCCACGTGTTCATAGACAGTGACTGTATGTTATTGTATTGGTGTTCACTTCAGACTCGAGAAGCTAGCCGCCCGTCTGGACAGCTTCCACGTGTTCATAGACAGTGACTGTATGTTATTGTATTGGTGTTCACTTCAGTCTCGAGAAGCTAGCCGCCCGTCTGGACAGCTTCCACGTGTTCATAGACAGTGACTGTATGTTATTGTATTGGTGTTCACTTCAGACTCGAGAAGCTAGCCGCCCGTCTGGACAGTTTCCACGTGTTCATAGACAGTGACTGTATGTTATTGTATTGGTGTTCACTTCAGACTCGAGAAGCTAGCCGCCCATCTGGACAGCTTCCACGTGTTCATAGACAGTGACTGTATGTTATTGTATTGGTGTTCACTTCAGACTCAAGAAGCTAGCCGCCCCTCTGGACAGCTTGCACGTGTTCATAGACAGTGACTGTATGTTATTGTATTGGTGTTCACTTCAGACTCGAAGAAGCTAGCCGCCCGTCTGGACAGCTTCCACGTGTTCATAGACAGTGACTGTATGTTATTGTATTGGTGTTCACTTCAGACTCGAGAAGCTAGCCGCCCGTCTGGACAGCTTCCACGTGTTCATAGACAGTGACTGTATGTTATTGTATTGGTGTTCACTTCAGACTCTTGAAGCTAGCCGCACGTCTGGACAGCTTCCACGTGTTCATAGACAGTGACTATGTTATTGTATTGGTGTTCACTTCAGACTCGAGAAGCTAGCCGCCCGTCTGGACAGCTTCCACGTGTTCATAGACAGTGACTGTATGTTATTGTATTGGTGTTCACTTCAGACTCTTGAAGCTAGCCGCACGTCTGGACAGCTTCCACGTGTTCATAGACAGTGACTGTATGTTATTGTATTGGTGTTCACTTCAGACTCGAGAAGCTAGCCGCCCGTCTGGACAGCTTCCACGTGTTCATAGACAGTGACTGTATGTTATTGTATTGGTGTTCACTTCAGACTCGAGAAGCTAGCCGCCCGTCTGGACAGCTTCCACGTGTTCATAGACAGTGACTATGTTATTGTATTGGTGTTCACTTCAGACTCGAGAAGCTAGCCGCCCGTCTGGACAGCTTGCACGTGTTCATAGACAGTGACTGTATGTTATTGTATTGGTGTTCACTTCAGACTCGAAGAAGCTAGCCGCCCGTCTGGACAGCTTGCACGTGTTCATAGACAGTGACTGTATGTTATTGTATTGGTGTTCACTTCAGACTCTTGAAGCTAGCCGCCCGTCTGGACAGCTTCCACGTGTTCATAGACAGTGACTGTATGTTATTGTATTGGTGTTCACTTCAGACTCGAGAAGCTAGCCGCCCGTCTGGACAGCTTGCACGTGTTCATAGACAGTGACTATGTTATTGTATTGGTGTTCACTTCAGACTCTTGAAGCTAGCCGCCCGTCTGGACAGCTTCCACGTGTTCATAGACAGTGACTGTATGTTATTGTATTGGTGTTCACTTCAGACTCGAGAAGCTAGCCGCCCGTCTGGACAGCTTGCACGTGTTCATAGACAGTGACTGTATGTTATTGTATTGGTGTTCACTTCAGACTCTTGAAGCTAGCCGCCCGTCTGGACAGCTTCCACGTGTTCATAGACAGTGACTGTATGTTATTGTATTGGTGTTCACTTCAGACTCGAGAAGCTAGCCGCCCGTCTGGACAGCTTGCACGTGTTCATAGACAGTGACTGTATGTTATTGTATTGGTGTTCACTTCAGACTCGAGAAGCTAGCCGCCCGTCTGGACAGCTTCCACGTGTTCATAGACAGTGACTGTATGTTATTGTATTGGTGTTCACTTCAGACTCAAGAAGCTAGTCGCCCGTCTGGACAGCTTGCACATGTTCATAGACAGTGACTATGTTATTGTATTGGTGTTCACTTCAGACTCTTGAAGCTAGCCGCCCGTCTGGACAGCTTGCACGTGTTCATAGACAGTGACTGTATGTTATTGTATTGGTGTTCACTTCAGACTCGAGAAGCTAGCCGCCCATCTGGACAGCTTCCACGTGTTCATAGACAGTGACTGTATGTTATTGTATTGGTGTTCACTTCAGACTCGAGAAGCTAGCCGCCCGTCTGGACAGCTTGCACGTGTTCATAGACAGTGACTGTATGTTATTGTATTGGTGTTCACTTCAGACTCGAGAAGCTAGCCGCCCATCTGGACAGCTTGCACGTGTTCATAGACAGTGACTGTATGTTATTGTATTGGTGTTCACTTCAGACTCGAGAAGCTAGCCGCCCGTCTGGACAGCTTGCACGTGTTCATAGACAGTGACTGCATGTTATTGTGTTGGTGTTCACTTTAGACTCGAGAAGCTAGTCGCCCGTCTGGACAGCTTCCACGTGTTCATAGACAGTGACTGTATGTTATTGTATTGGTGTTCACTTTAGACTCGAGAAGCTAGTCGCCCGTCTGGACAGCTTGCACGTGTTCATAGACAGTGACTGTATGTTATTGTATTGGTGTTCACTTCAGACTCGAAGAAGCTAGCCGCCCGTCTGGACAGCTTCCACGTATTCATAGACAGTGACTGTATGTTATTGTATTGGTGTTCACTTCAGACTCGAGAAGCTAGCCGCCCGTCTGGACAGCTTCCACGTGTTCATAGACAGTGACTGTATGTTATTGTATTGGTGTTCACTTCAGACTCGAAGAAGCTAGCCGCCCGTCTGGACAGCTTGCACGTGTTCATAGACAGTGACTGTATGTTATTGTATTGGTGTTCACTTCAGACTCGAGAAGCTAGCCGCCCGTCTGGACAGCTTGCACGTGTTCATAGACAGTGACTATGTTATTGTATTGGTGTTCACTTCAGACTCTTGAAGCTAGCCGCCCGTCTGGACAGCTTCCACGTGTTCATAGACAGTGACTGTATGTTATTGTATTGGTGTTCACTTCAGACTCGAGAAGCTAGCCGCCCGTCTGGACAGCTTGCACGTGTTCATAGACAGTGACTATGTTATTGTATTGGTGTTCACTTCAGACTCTTGAAGCTAGCCGCCCGTCTGGACAGCTTGCACGTGTTCATAGACAGTGACTGTATGTTATTGTATTGGTGTTCACTTCAGACTCGAGAAGCTAGCCGCCCGTCTGGACAGCTTGCACGTGTTCATAGACAGTGACTATGTTATTGTATTGGTGTTCACCTCAGACTCTTGAAGCTAGCCGCCCGTCTCGACAGCTTCCACGTGTTCATAGACAGTGACTGTATGTTATTGTATTGGTGTTCACTTCAGACTCGAGAAGCTAGCCGCCCGTCTGGACAGCTTCCACGTGTTCATAGACAGTGACTGTATGTTATTGTATTGGTGTTCACTTCAGACTCTTGAAGCTAGCCGCACGTCTGGACAGCTTCCACGTGTTCATAGACAGTGACTGTATGTTATTGTATTGGTGTTCACTTCAGACTCGAGAAGCTAGCCGCCCGTCTGGACAGCTTCCACGTGTTCATAGACAGTGACTGTATGTTATTGTATTGGTGTTCACTTCAGACTCGAGAAGCTAGCCGCCCATCTGGACAGCTTGCACGTGTTCATAGACAGTTACTGTATATTATTGTATTGGTGTTCACTTCAGACTCGAGAAGCTAGCCGCCCGTCTGGACAGCTTCCACGTGTTCATAGACAGTGACTGTATGTTATTGTATTGGTGTTCACTTCAGACTCGAGAACCTAGCCGCCCCTCTGGACAGCTTGCACGTGTTCATAGACAGTGACTGTATGTTATTGTATTGGTGTTCACTTCAGACTCGAGAAGCTAGTCGCCCGTCTGGACAGCTTGCACGTGTTCATAGAGAGTGACTGTATGTTATTGTATTGGTGTTCACTTCAGACTCGAAGAAGCTAGCCGCCCGTCTGGACAGCTTCCACGTGTTCATAGACAGTGACTGTATGTTATTGTATTGGTGTTCACTTCAGACTCGAGAAGCTAGCCGCCCGTCTGGACAGCTTCCACGTGTTCATAGACAGTGACTGTATGTTATTGTATTGGTGTTCACTTCAGACTCGAGAAGCTAGCCGCCCGCCTGGACAGCTTGCACGTGTTCATAGACAGTGACTATGTTATTGTATTGGTGTTCACTTCAGACTCTTGAAGCTAGCCGCCCGTCTGGACAGCTTCCACGTGTTCATAGACAGTGACTGTATGTTATTGTATTGGTGTTCACTTCAGACTCGAGAAGCTAGCCGCCCGTCTGGACAGCTTCCACGTGTTCATAGACAGTGACTGTATGTTATTGTATTGGTGTTCACTTCAGACTCGAAGAAGCTAGCCGCCCGTCTGGACAGCTTCCACGTGTTCATAGACAGTGACTGTATGTTATTGTATTGGTGTTCACTTCAGACTCGAGAAGCTAGCCGCCCGTCTGGACAGCTTCCACGTGTTCATAGACAGTGACTGTATGTTATTGTATTAGTGTTCACTTCAGACTCGAGAAGCTAGCCGCCCGTCTGGACAGCTTCCACGTGTTCATAGACAGTGACTGTATGTTATTGTATTGCTGTTCACTTCAGACTCGAGAAGCTAGCCGCCCGTCTGAACAGCTTGCACGTGTTCATAGACAGTGACTGTATGTTATTGTATTGGTGTTCACTTCAGACTCGAGAAGCTAGCCGCCCCTCTGGACAGCTTGCACGTGTTCATAGACAGTGACTATGTTATTGTATTGGTGTTCACTTCAGACTCGAGAAGCTAGTCGCCCGTCTGGACAGCTTGCACGTGTTCATAGACAGTGACTGTATGTTATTGTATTGGTGTTCACTTCAGACTCGAAGAAGCTAGCCGCCCGTCTGGACAGCTTGCACGTGTTCATAGACAGTTACTGTATGTTATTGTATTGGTGTTCGCTTCAGACTCTTGAAGCTAGCCGCCCGTCTGGACAGCTTCCACGTGTTCATAGACAGTGACTGTATGTTATTGTATTGGTGTTCACTTCAGACTCGAGAAGCTAGCCGCCCCTCTGGACAGCTTGCACGTGTTCATAGACAGTGACTGTATGTTATTGTATTGGTGTTCACTTCAGACTCTTGAAGCTAGCCGCCCGTCTGGACAGCTTTCACGTGTTCATAGACAGTGACTGTATGTTATTGTATTGGTGTTCACTTCAGACTCGAGAAGCTAGCCGCCCCTCTGGACAGCTTGCACGTGTTCATAGACAGTGACTGTATGTTATTGTATTGGTGTTCACTTCAGACTCGAGAAGCTAGCCGCCCGTCTGGACAGCTTCCACGTGTTCATAGACAGTGACTGTATGTTATTGTATTGGTGTTCACTTCAGACTCGAGAAGCTAGCCGCCCGTCTGGACAGCTTGCACGTGTTCATAGACAGTGACTGTATGTTATTTTATTGGTGTTCACTTCAGACTCGAAGAAGCTAGCCGCCCGTCTGGACAGCTTCCACGTGTTCATAGACAGTGACTGTATGTTATTGTATTGGTGTTCACTTCAGACTCGAAGAAGCTAGCCGCCCGTCTGGATAGCTTGCACGTGTTCATAGACAGTGACTGTATGTTATTGTATTGGTGTTCACTTCAGACTCGAGAAGCTAGCCGCCCGTCTGGACAGCTTCCACGTGTTCATAGACAGTGACTGTATGTTATTGTATTGGTGTTCGCTTCAGACTTGAGAAGCTAGCCGCCCGTCTGGACAGCTTGCACGTGTTCATGGACAGTGACTGTATGTTATTGTATTAGTGTTCACTTCAGACTCTTGAAGCTAGCCGCCCGTCTGGACAGCTTCCACGTGTTCATGGACAGTGACTGTATGTTATTGTATTGGTGTTCACTTCAGACTCTTGAAGCTAGCCGCCCGTCTGGACAGCTTGCACGTGTTCATAGACAGTGACTGTATGTTATTGTATTGGTGTTCACTTCAGACTCGAAGAAGCTAGCCGCCCGTCTGGACAGCTTGCACGTGTTCATAGACAGTGACTGTATGTGATTGTATTGGTGTTCACTTCAGACTCGAAGAAGCTAGCCGCCCGTCTGGACAGCTTCCACGTGTTCATAGACAGTGACTGTATGTTATTGTATTGGTGTTCACTTCAGACTCTTGAAGCTAGCCGCCCGTCTGGACAGCTTCCACGTGTTCATAGACAGTGACTGTATGTTATTGTATTAGTGTTCACTTCAGACTCGAGAAGCTAGCCGCCCGTCTGGACAGCTTCCACGTGTTCATAGACAGTGACTGTATGTTATTGTATTGCTGTTCACTTCAGACTCGAGAAGCTAGCCGCCCGTCTGAACAGCTTGCACGTGTTCATAGACAGTGACTGTATGTTATTGTATTGGTGTTCACTTCAGACTCGAGAAGCTAGCCGCCCCTCTGGACAGCTTGCACGTGTTCATAGACAGTGACTATGTTATTGTATTGGTGTTCACTTCAGACTCGAGAAGCTAGTCGCCCGTCTGGACAGCTTGCACGTGTTCATAGACAGTGACTGTATGTTATTGTATTGGTGTTCACTTCAGACTCGAAGAAGCTAGCCGCCCGTCTGGACAGCTTGCACGTGTTCATAGACAGTTACTGTATGTTATTGTATTGGTGTTCGCTTCAGACTCTTGAAGCTAGCCGCCCGTCTGGACAGCTTCCACGTGTTCATAGACAGTGACTGTATGTTATTGTATTGGTGTTCACTTCAGACTCGAGAAGCTAGCCGCCCCTCTGGACAGCTTGCACGTGTTCATAGACAGTGACTGTATGTTATTGTATTGGTGTTCACTTCAGACTCTTGAAGCTAGCCGCCCGTCTGGACAGCTTTCACGTGTTCATAGACAGTGACTGTATGTTATTGTATTGGTGTTCACTTCAGACTCGAGAAGCTAGCCGCCCCTCTGGACAGCTTGCACGTGTTCATAGACAGTGACTGTATGTTATTGTATTGGTGTTCACTTCAGACTCGAGAAGCTAGCCGCCCGTCTGGACAGCTTCCACGTGTTCATAGACAGTGACTGTATGTTATTGTATTGGTGTTCACTTCAGACTCGAGAAGCTAGCCGCCCGTCTGGACAGCTTGCACGTGTTCATAGACAGTGACTGTATGTTATTTTATTGGTGTTCACTTCAGACTCGAAGAAGCTAGCCGCCCGTCTGGACAGCTTCCACGTGTTCATAGACAGTGACTGTATGTTATTGTATTGGTGTTCACTTCAGACTCGAAGAAGCTAGCCGCCCGTCTGGATAGCTTGCACGTGTTCATAGACAGTGACTGTATGTTATTGTATTGGTGTTCACTTCAGACTCGAGAAGCTAGCCGCCCGTCTGGACAGCTTCCACGTGTTCATAGACAGTGACTGTATGTTATTGTATTGGTGTTCGCTTCAGACTTGAGAAGCTAGCCGCCCGTCTGGACAGCTTGCACGTGTTCATGGACAGTGACTGTATGTTATTGTATTAGTGTTCACTTCAGACTCTTGAAGCTAGCCGCCCGTCTGGACAGCTTCCACGTGTTCATGGACAGTGACTGTATGTTATTGTATTGGTGTTCACTTCAGACTCTTGAAGCTAGCCGCCCGTCTGGACAGCTTGCACGTGTTCATAGACAGTGACTGTATGTTATTGTATTGGTGTTCACTTCAGACTCGAAGAAGCTAGCCGCCCGTCTGGACAGCTTGCACGTGTTCATAGACAGTGACTGTATGTGATTGTATTGGTGTTCACTTCAGACTCGAAGAAGCTAGCCGCCCGTCTGGACAGCTTCCACGTGTTCATAGACAGTGACTGTATGTTATTGTATTGGTGTTCACCTCAGACTCTTGAAGCTAGCCGCCCGTCTGGACAGCTTCCACGTGTTCATAGACAGTGACTGTATGTTATTGTATTGGTGTTCACTTCAGACTCGAGAAGCTAGCCGCCCGTCTGGACAGCTTCCACGTGTTCATAGACAGTGACTGTATGTTATTGTATTGGTGTTCACTTCAGACTCTTGAAGCTAGCCGCCCGTCTGGACAGCTTGCACGTGTTCATAGACAGTGACTGTATGTTATTGTATTGGTGTTCACTTCAGACTCGAGAAGCTAGCCGCCCGTCTGGACAGCTTGCACGTGTTCATAGACAGTGACTGTATGTTATTGTATTGGTGTTCACTTCAGACTCGAGAAGCTAGCCGCCCATCTGGACAGCTTGCACGTGTTCATAGACAGTTACTGTATGTTATTGTATTGGTGTTCACTTCAGACTCGAGAAGCTAGCCGCCCGTCTGGACAGCTTCCACGTGTTCATAGACAGTGACTGTATGTTATTGTATTGGTGTTCACTTCAGACTCGAGAAGCTAGCCGCCCCTCTGGACAGCTTGCACGTGTTCATAGACAGTGACTGTATGTTATTGTATTGGTGTTCACTTCAGACTCGAGAAGCTAGTCGCCCGTCTGGACAGCTTGCACGTGTTCATAGAGAGTGACTGTATGTTATTGTATTGGTGTTCACTTCAGACTCGAAGAAGCTAACCGCCCGTCTGGACAGCTTCCACTTGTTCATAGACAGTGACTGTATGTTATTGTATTGGTGTTCACTTCAGACTCGAGAAGCTAGCCGCCCGTCTGGACAGCTTCCACGTGTTCATAGACAGTGACTGTATGTTATTGTATTGGTGTTCACTTCAGACTCGAGAAGCTAGCCGCCCGTCTGGACAGCTTGCACGTGTTCATAGACAGTGACTATGTTATTGTATTGGTGTTCACTTCAGACTCTTGAAGCTAGCCGCCCGTCTGGACAGCTTCCACGTGTTCATAGACAGTGACTGTATGTTATTGTATTGGTGTTCACTTCAGACTCGAGAAGCTAGCCGCCCGTCTGGACAGCTTCCACGTGTTCATAGACAGTGACTGTATGTTATTGTATTGGTGTTCACTTCAGACTCGAAGAAGCTAGCCGCCCGTCTGGACAGCTTCCACGTGTTCATAGACAGTGACTGTATGTTATTGTATTGGTGTTCACTTCAGACTCGAGAAGCTAGCCGCCCGTCTGGACAGCTTCCACGTGTTCATAGACAGTGACTGTATGTTATTGTATTAGTGTTCACTTCAGACTCGAGAAGCTAGCCGCCCGTCTGGACAGCTTCCACGTGTTCATAGACAGTGACTGTATGTTATTGTATTGCTGTTCACTTCAGACTCGAGAAGCTAGCCGCCCGTCTGAACAGCTTGCACGTGTTCATAGACAGTGACTGTATGTTATTGTATTGGTGTTCACTTCAGACTCGAGAAGCTAGCCGCCCCTCTGGACAGCTTGCACGTGTTCATAGACAGTGACTATGTTATTGTATTGGTGTTCACTTCAGACTCGAGAAGCTAGTCGCCCGTCTGGACAGCTTGCACGTGTTCATAGACAGTGACTGTATGTTATTGTATTGGTGTTCACTTCAGACTCGAAGAGGCTAGCCGCCCGTCTGGACAGCTTGCACGTGTTCATAGACAGTTACTGTATGTTATTGTATTGGTGTTCGCTTCAGACTCTTGAAGCTAGCCGCCCGTCTGGACAGCTTCCACGTGTTCATAGACAGTGACTGTATGTTATTGTATTGGTGTTCACTTCAGACTCGAGAAGCTAGCCGCCCCTCTGGACAGCTTGCACGTGTTCATAGACAGTGACTGTATGTTATTGTATTGGTGTTCACTTCAGACTCTTGAAGCTAGCCGCCCGTCTGCACAGCTTCCACGTGTTCATAGACAGTGACTGTATGTTATTGTATTGGTGTTCACTTCAGACTCGAGAAGCTAGCCGCCCGTCTGGACAGCTTGCACGTGTTCATAGACAGTGACTGTATGTTATTGTATTGGTGTTCGCTTCAGACTCGAAGAAGCTAGCCGCCCGTCTGGACAGCTTGCACGTGTTCATAGACAGTGACTGTATGTTATTGTATTGGTGTTCACTTCAGACTCGAAGAAGCTAGCCGCCCGTCTGGACAGCTTCCACGTGTTCATAGACAGTGACTGTATGTTATTGTATTGGTGTTCATATCAGACTCGAGAAGCTAGCCGCCCGTCTGGACAGCTTGCACGTGTTCATAGACAGTGACTGTATGTTATTGTATTGGTGTTCGCTTCTGACTTGAGAAGCTAGCCGCCCGTCTGGACAGCTTCCACGTGTTCATAGACAGTGACTGTATGTTATTGTATTGGTGTTCACTTCAGACTCGAAGAAGCTAGCCGCCCGTCTGGACAGCTTCCACGTGTTCATAGACAGTGACTGTATGTTATTGTATTGGTGTTCACTTCAGACTCGAGAAGCTAGCCGCCCGTCTGGACAGCTTGCACGTGTTCATAGACAGTGACTGTATGTTATTGTATTGGTGTTCACTTCAGACTCTTGAAGCTAGCCGCCCATCTGGACAGCTTCCACGTGTTCATAGACAGTGACTGTATGTTATTGTATTGGTGTTCACTTCAGACTCGAGAAGCTAGCCGCCCGTCTGGACAGCTTCCACGTGTTCATAGACAGTGACTGTATGTTATTGTATTGGTGTTCGCTTCAGACTTGAGAAGCTAGCCGCCCGTCTGGACAGCTTCCACGTGTTCATAGACAGTGACTGTATGTTATTGTATTGGTGTTCACTTCAGACTCTTGAAGCTAGCCGCCCGTCTGGACAGCTTCCACGTGTTCATAGACAGTGACTGTATGTTATTGTATTGGTGTTCACTTCAGACTCGAGAAGCTAGCCGCCCGTCTGGACAGCTTGCACGTGTTCATAGACAGTGACTGTATGTTATTGTATTGGTGTTCACTTCAGACTCTTGAAGCTAGCCGCCGGTCTGGACAGCTTCCACGTGTTCATAGACAGTGACTGTATGTTATTGTATTGGTGTTCACTTCAGACTCGAGAAGCTAGCCGCCCCTCTGGACAGCTTGCACGTGTTCATAGACAGTGACTGTATGTTATTGTATTGGTGTTCACTTCAGACTCGAGAAGCTAGCCGCCCATCTGGACAGCTTCCACGTGTTCATAGACAGTGACTGTATGTTATTGTATTGGTGTTCGCTTCAGACTTGAGAAGCTAGCCGCCCGTCTGGACAGCTTCCACGTGTTCATAGACAGTGACTGTATGTTATTGTATTGGTGTTCACTTCAGACTCTTGAAGCTAGCCGCCCGTCTGGACAGCTTCCACGTGTTCATAGACAGTGACTGTATGTTATTGTATTGGTGTTCACTTCAGACTCGAGAAGCTAGCCGCCCATCTGGACAGCTTCCACGTGTTCATAGACAGTGACTGTATGTTATTGTATTGGTGTTCGCTTCAGACTTGAGAAGCTAGCCGCCCGTCTGGACAGCTTCCACGTGTTCATAGACAGTGACTGTATGTTATTGTATTGGTGTTCACTTCAGACTCGAGAAGCTAGCCGCCCGTCTGGACAGCTTCCACGTGTTCATAGACAGTGACTGTATGTTATTGTATTGGTGTTCACTTCAGACTCGAGAAGCTAGCCGCCCGTCTGGACAGCTTGCACGTGTTCATAGACAGTGACTGTATGTTATTGTATTGGTGTTCACTTCAGACTCTTGAAGCTAGCCGCCCGTCTGGACAGCTTCCACGTGTTCATAGACAGTGACTGTATGTTATTGTATTGGTGTTCACTTCAGACTCGAGAAGCTAGCCGCCCATCTGGACAGCTTCCACGTGTTCATAGACAGTGACTGTATGTTATTGTATTGGTGTTCACTTCAGACTCGAGAAGCTAGCCGCCCCTCTGGACAGCTTGCACGTGTTCATAGACAGTGACTGTATGTTATTGTATTGGTGTTCACTTCAGACTCGAGAAGCTAGCCGCCCGTCTGGACAGCTTGCACGTGTTCATAGACAGTGACTGTATGTTATTGTATTGGTGTTCACTTCAGACTCGAGAAGCTAGCCGCCCGTCTGGACAGCTTCCACTTGTTCATAGACAGTGACTGTATGTTATTGTATTGGTGTTCACTTCAGACTCGAGAAGCTAGCCGCCCATCTGGACAGCTTCCACGTGTTCATAGACAGTGACTGTATGTTATTGTATTGGTGTTCACTTCAGACTCGAGAAGCTAGCCGCCCGTCTGGACAGCTTGCACGTGTTCATAGACAGTGACTGTATGTTATTGTATTGGTGTTCACTTCAGACTCGAGAAGCTAGCCGCCCGTCTGGACAGCTTCCACTTGTTCATAGACAGTGACTGTATGTTATTGTATTGGTGTTCACTTCAGACTCGAGAAGCTAGCCGCCCATCTGGACAGCTTCCACGTGTTCATAGACAGTGACTGTATGTTATTGTATTGGTGTTCGCTTCAGACTTGAGAAGCTAGCCGCCCGTCTGGACAGCTTCCACGTGTTCATAGACAGTGACTGTATGTTATTGTATTGGTGTTCACTTCAGACTCGAGAAGCTAGCCGCCCGTCTGGACAGCTTCCACGTGTTCATAGACAGTGACTGTATGTTATTGTATTGGTGTTCACTTCAGACTCGAGAAGCTAGCCGCCCGTCTGGACAGCTTCCACGTGTTCATAGACAGTGACTGTATGTTATTGTATTGGTGTTCACTTCAGACTCAAGAAGCTAGCCGCCCATCTGGACAGCTTCCACGTGTTCATAGACAGTGACTGTATGTTATTGTATTGGTGTTCACTTCAGACTCGAGAAGCTAGCCGCCCGTCTGGACAGCTTCCACGTGTTCATAGACAGTGACTGTATGTTATTGTATTGGTGTTCACTTCAGACTCGAGAAGCTAGCCGCCCGTCTGGACAGCTTCCACGTGTTCATAGACAGTGACTGTATGCGTGAGGCCCTGGAGAGTAAGCCGCCCGCCAAGGGACGGTGGTCCGTCTACCTGAAGGTCGATTGCGGAGGCTCTCGGGGTGAGACAATGTATTCCATATAAGGTGTTGGGGGTGGGGAGCCGGGGCGGGGGGTTGCTAATAGATAGAAGCTGCCGAAACATATCCTTATAGATTAATCCGTATCAGCGGCTTGTCTATAAAACGTATACCGTGGCGGTCACATGGGTGGCATATGCGCCACTTTTTTCATTATGGGGAATAGTCATTTAGTGTGACTTGATTATTCATCGTACAACGTTACGAAGGGTGGAAAGGCAGTATCTGTGTTACCAAAATACCGTTTTACACTGAAATGCAACATTGTTTTTGTGTTGCAGCCAGCGTATTGTGTGGACAACTTTAACCTTATAACCGGCGTGTTGTATGACCAGCTTTAACGTTGTAGCTGGCGTGTTGTATGACCAGCTTTAACGGTGCAGCGGGCGTGTTGTATGACCAGCTTTAACGTTGTAGCTGGCGTGTTGTATGACCAGCTTTAACGTTGTACCTGGCGTGTTGTATGACCAGCTTTAACGTTGTAGCTGGCGTGTTGTATGACCAGCTTTAACGTTGCAGCCGGCGTGTTGTGGGACGACCAGGCGGCCTTGGAGCTGGCTAAGCGCGCTGCGGCCTCAGACCACATGGACTTTAGGGGTCTGTACACCCACGAGGGTCACACGTACGAGGCCCGGGGACGCCAGGAGGTGGGGGCGATCACCACGGAGGCCACCGAGAGGATGCTGAACCTGGCTAACAGGTCTGTGTGCTCACCTCCCTGGCTTGCTGGACCTGGCTAACAGGTCTGTGTGCTCACCTCCCTGGCTTGCTGGACCTGGCTAACAGGTCTGTGTGCTCACCTCCCTGGCTTGCTGGACCTGGCGAACAGGTCTGTGTGCTCACCTCCCTGGCTTGCTGGACCTGGCCAACACATCTGTGTGCTCACCTCCCTGGCTTGCGGGACCTGGCGAACAGGTCTGTGTGCTCACCTTCCTGGCTTGCTGAACCTGGCCAACAGGTCTGTGTGCTCACCTTCCTGGCTTGCTGAACCTGGCCAACAGGTCTGTGTGCTTACCTCCCTGGCTTGCTGGACCTGGCTAACAGGTCTGTGTGCTCACCTTCCTGGCTTGCTGAACCTGGCCAACAGGTCTGTGTGCTCACCTCCCTGGCTTGCTGGACCTGGCCAACAGGTCTGTGTGCTCACCTCCCTGGCTTGCTAGACATGGCCAACAGGTCTGTGTGCTTACCTCCCTGGCTTGCTGGACCTGGCTAACAGGTGTGTGTGCTCACCTTCCTGGCTTGCTGAACCTGGCCAACAGGTCTGTGTGCTTACCTCCCTGGCTTGCTGGACCTGGCTAACAGGTCTGTGTGCTCACCCCCCTGGCTTGCTGGACCTGGCCAACAGGTCTGTGTGCTTACCTCCCTGGCTTGCTGGACCTGGCCAACAGGTCTGTGTGCTCACCTTCCTGGCTTGCTGGACCTGGCCAACAGGTCTGTGTGCTCACCTCCCTGGCTTGCTGGACCTGGCTAACAGGTCTGTGTGCTCACCTTCCTGGCTTGCTGAACCTGGCCAACAGGTCTGTGTGCTCACCTCCCTGGCTTGCTAGACATGGCCAACAGGTCTGTGTGCTTACCTCCCTGGCTTGCTGGACCTGGCTAACAGGTGTGTGTGCTCACCTTCCTGGCTTGCTGAACCTGGCCAACAGGTCTGTGTGCTTACCTCCCTGGCTTGCTGGACCTGGCCAACAGGTCTGTGTGCTCACCCCCCTGGCTTGCTGGACCTGGCCAACAGGTCTGTGTGCTTACCTCCCTGGCTTGCTGGACCTGGCCAACAGGTCTGTGTGCTCACCTTCCTGGCTTGCTGGACCTGGCCAACAGGTCTGTGTGCTCACCTCCCTGGCTTGCTGGACCTGGCTAACAGGTCTGTGTGCTCACCTCCCTGGCTTGCTGGACCTGGCTAACAGGTCTGTGTGCTCACCTCCCTGGCTTGCTGGACCTGGCGAGCAGGTCTGTGTACTCACCTCCCTGGCTTGCTGGACCTGGCCAACAGGTCTGGGTGCTCACCTCCCTGGCTTAGTGGACCTGGCCAACAGGTCTGTGTGCTCACCTTCCTGGCTTGCTGGACCTGGCCAACAGGTCTGTGTGCTCACCTTCCTGGCTTGCTGGACCTGGCGAACAGGTCTGGGTGCTCACCTCCCTGGCTTGCTGGACCTGGCCAACAGGTCTGTGTGCTCACCTCCCTGGCTTGCTGGGCCTGGCCAACAGGTCTGTGTTCTCACCTCCCTGGCTTAGTGGACCTGGCGAACAGGTCTGTGTGCTCACCTTCCTGGCTTGCTGGACCTGGCCAACAGGTCTGTGTGCTCACCTCCCTGGCTTGCTAGACATGGCCAACAAGTCTGTGTGCTCACCTCCCTGGCTTGCTGGACCTGGCCAACAGGTCTGTGTGCTTACCTCCCTGGCTTGCTGGACCTGGCCAACAGGTCTGTGTGCTCACCTCCCTGGCTTGCTGGACCTGGCCAACAGGTCTGTGTGCTCACCTCCCTGGCTTGCTGGGCCTGACCAACAGGTTTGTGTGCTCACCTCCCTGGCTTGCTGGACCTGGCCAACAGGTATGTGTGCTCACCTCCCTAGCTTGCTGGACCTGGCGAGCAGGTCTGTCTGCTCACCTCCCTGGCTTGCTGGACCTGGCTAACAGGTGTGTGTGCTCACCTTCCTGGCTTGCTGAACCTGGCCAACAGGTCTGTGTGCTTACCTCCCTGGCTTGCTGGACCTGGCTAACAGGTCTGTGTGCTCACCCCCCTGGCTTGCTGGACCTGGCCAACAGGTCTGTGTGCTTACCTCCCTGGCTTGCTGGACCTGGCCAACAGGTCTGTGTGCTCACCTCCCTGGCTTGCTGGACCTGGCCAACAGGTCTGTGTGCTCACCTCCCTGGCTTGCTGGACCTGGCCAACAGGTCTGTGTGCTCACCTCCCTGGCTTGCTGGGCCTGACCAACAGGTTTGTGTGCTCACCTCCCTGGCTTGCTGGACCTGGCCAACAGGTCTGTGTGCTCACCTCCCTAGCTTGCTGGACCTGGCGAGCAGGTCTGTGTGCTCACCTCCCTGGCTTGCTGGACCTGGCCAACAGGTCTGTGTACTCACCTCCCTGGCTTGCTGGACCTGGTCAACAGGTCTGTGTGCTCACCTCCCTGGCTTGCTGGACCTGGCGAACAGATCTGTGTACTCACCTCCCTGGCTTGCTGGACCTGGCGAACAGATCTGTGTACCCACCTCCCTGGCTTGCTGGACCTGGCCAACAGGTCTGTGTGCTCACCTCCCTGGCTTGCTGGACCTGGCCAACAGGTCTGTGTGCTCACCTCCCTGACTTGCTGGACCTGGCCAACAGGTCTGTGCTCACCTCCCTGGCTTGCTAGACATGTCCACCAGGTCTGTGTGCTCACCTCCCTGGCTTGCTGAACCTGGCCAACAGGTCTGTGTACTTACCTCCCTGGCTTGCTGGACCTGGCCGACAGGTCTGTGTGCTCACCTCCCTGGCTTGCTGGGCCTGGCCAACAGGTCTGTGTGCTCACCTCCCTGGCTTGCTGGACCTGGCCAACAGGTCTGTGTGCTCACCTCCCTGGCTTGCTGGACCTGGCCAACAGGTCTGTGTGCTCACCTCCCTGGCTTGCTGGGCCTGGCCAACAGGTCTGTGTGCTTACCTCCCTGGCTTGCTGGACCTGGCCAACAGATCTGTGTACTCACCTCCCTGGCTTGCTGGACCTGGCCAACGGGTCTATGTGCTCACCTTCCTGGCTTGCTGGACCTGGCCAACAGGTCTGTGCTCACCTCCCTGGCTTGCTAGACATGTCCACCAGGTCTGTGTGCTCACCTCCCTGGCTTGCTGAACCTGGCCAACAGGTCTGTGTACTTACCTCCCTGGCTTGCTGGACCTAGCCGACAGGTCTGTGTGCTCACCTCCCTGGCTTGCTGGGCCTGGCCAACAGGTCTGTGTGCTCACCTCCCTGGCTTGCTGGACCTGGCGAACAGGTCTGGGTGCTCACCTCCCTGGCTTGCTGGACCTGGCCAACAGGTCTGTGTGCTCACCTCCCTGGCTTGCTGGGCCTGGCCAACAGGTCTGTGTGCTCACCTCCCTGGCTTGCTGGACCTGGCCAACAGATCTGTGTGCTCACCTCCCTGGCTTGCTAGACATGGCCAACAGGTCTGTGTGGTTACCTCCCGGGCTTGCTGGACCTAGCCAACAGGTCTGTGTGCTTACCTCCCTGGCTTGTTGGACCTGGCCAACAGGTCTGTGTGGTTACCTCCCTGGCTTGCTGGACCTGGCCAACAGGTCTGTGTGCTCACCTCCCTGGCTTGCTGGACCTGGCCAACAGGTCTGTGTGCTCACCTCCCTGGCTTGCTGAACCTGGCCAACAGGTCTGTGTGCTCACCTCCCTGGCTTGCTGGACCTGGCGAACAGGTCTGGGTGCTCACCTCCCTGGCTTGCTGGACCTGGCCAACAGGTCTGGGTGCTCACCTCCCTGGCTTGCTGGACCTGGCCAACAGGTCTGTGTGCTCACCTCCCTGGCTTGCTGGACCTGGCCAACAGGTCTGTGTGCTTACCTCCCTGGCTGTACCATATGGCGTTAGTTAAACCCCGACACTGCTTGGGTCACCCCCAGGCATTAGTGCTACGCGGGCACGGTGTCCATGTCTCGGGAAAAAGAGATTTTATCATGTATAATCGATAAACAAGACTTAGGGCGTGTTCGATTTACATGAAACCCAAACTGGTTTGCCGAACTGAATGTTCGACATGAGAAGAACCGAAACCGGTTTGCTTGAAGCCGGGAAACTATCGAGACAGCTGGTTTGACAGTTTCGGTTCCGCGGAACTGTCAGTTCAATCCACACATACACCATAGTTAATCACAAATGTAATGAAAAAAGAATCTGGGCCAAAGTATGACACTAATTTATTAACGGACAATCCAGTCGCGGGTAACAAATGAAACAGACGACATATTTATGCTTGGAACAATTTCATATATATGCTGAAACTGTAAACAAATGAAACTGACGTTCGAATCCAGGTAGGGGCCTGGAAGGGGTCTAAGGTGGCACGCGACACAGGCGTATCTGAACAACCGATATCGACACAGATAGTGGCATTTTAGAAAAAAAACGACAATGAATTTGGCCAAAATGCGACAAGGAACGTCGTAAAAATCGACTTTCGACACTGATAATTTTGACAAATCGACACTGGACCCCCCTCTTCCAGACCCCTTTTAGTTTGCAAACCGTTGACACCCGTTTCAAAAACGATTTCGGCTTCCCGTCGGTTTCAGGTAAATCGAACACGCCCTTAGTGTTCTCTTACCCGCCCTGTTTGTTGGGCTGCCTGGTGTCCGCTCCCAGGGACCCCGCCTCCCAGTTACTCGAGTATCCGATGTCCCCGTGTAGATCTACGTGGTAACACAACTACCGGACTGTAAGAATGACCCCTTTATATTAAGTCATGTCGTGTCTTGTCAAATTATCTGTACCTTGTCCGTTTTTACCTAAATAAAAAGTAACTGAGTTTTAACCCCAATGATTAAGTACGCACAATACCATATAAGAGCCTCCCAGATTTGATGTGTCATGTCGGAAATCCATCGTCTGACCCATTGTGGGTCATCTTTGTGTATTGACTGTGTTTTTTGCTGACGGTGCAGACTTCGCGAGGCGGGGATCCCCTGTCGTAACGTAGGTATGGGGTCAACCCCCTCCGCCAGCCTCCCCAGCGACACCATGCGGAAGATCACGGAACTGCACCCGGGAAACTACATCTTCTACGGTGCGTCAAAGGGGCATGCAGGTCCCTTGGTGAATACTGTAGCATGAAGACACATATCTCACTTCTTGGCATAAGTGTAAGGGATTTATTGCAACAAAATAACATTGGATTATGTGGGCATGTTGTTGGTAGACGCTGTCTGTTACGGTTACACCCACACCCCCAGCAGTTACCATGACGATGGTAGTCTGGATATTATAAAAAGAGATTGAACATGGAACATTTAATTTTAAATACATGGATGAAGGAATAGGCTTGCGCATTGCGTAGTGATCAGAGGGGATTGTCCACGTGCTGTTTTGCTTGGTCTATTGTACGTATCTTCAGCCGATATCCTAGAAAAAAAATCATATCCTAGAAATATAAAATCCGTATCCTAGAAATATAAACATCCATATCCTAGAAATATAAAAATCCATATTCTAGAAATATAAAACCACATATTCCAGAAAGGTAAAAGACCCATACCCCAGAGAGGTAAAATGAACTTACACTCTGTAGTGTTTTAAGTTCCGATGAAGAAAAAAAAACAGGCAACAAACAAAAGTGGACTGGCCGTGTTCATAGGAAGAATATCGTTATAACTCTTATTGTTATAGTGTGCGGTGTATGCCGCATCTGACACCATGTATTGTCTATAATACATGTATCTTTACCCTTTCCTAGCTCTAGTGGCATACCATTTATCAGAACCCAAGCGACATTTGTTTCGTGATATTTATGTATAGGATACCATGGCTTGAAACCAACACCTGCCGTACTTGTGTCGTATTATGTTTCACCTTCTCTCCATCTGACATTGTAGACGTCATGCAGTGCACTATTGGCGCATGCGCAATGCACCAGGTGGCAGCGAAGGTGGCGACGCGTGTGATTGGTCAATATTCCCACCGGGGCCAGGTGCTGGTGGACGCTGGGTGGACGGCCGTGAGTCTGGATGGCAAGGGGGCTCTCTCTGGAGGGGACTCCTACTGCACCTTTCAGGATCACCCGCTGCTCAAGTAGGTGGAGGTGACCGACCCCCCCCCTCCTCCGTCCCACTGCTATAGGCGACTCGAGGCATGTATGCCTTTTAGAGGAGCCGCCGTGGCCGAGTGGGTAGAACAATCGACTGCAGATCAATAGCTCGCCGGTTCGACACCCTGTCTGGGGGATTGAATCTGCGGTGTATTTCGTCCAAACCATTCACTGTCCGCGGAGGTTTCTTGGTTCCTGTATGAATAGAGCTTAACGTTAATGAACCGATTTTCCGCCCACCTAAACCGACGCATAGAGCTGTCCTACGCAATGTTTCTTAGGTATCTCATATTTAAATGTTATGTATATGATGCCCGTGAACAATTGCTCATTGGGAGACAGAATTTATTATTGAGCATCTGATGAAACCACTGCCAGGTCTGCAGTCTGTAGTCTGCCAAGGTTACGTAGTAACGTATCATGATCACCAATGATAGAGGCCAAATGATGGAGGCCAAATGATAGAGGCCAAATGATGGAGGCCAAATGATGGAGGCCAAATGATAGAGGCCAAATGATAGAGGCCAAATGATGGAGGCCGGCTACAATCGCCCATCATTTCCTTTCTAACTTTAGCCGATATAAGCCCGGTACTCTGCTAAACGACGTTCGTGAAATCCGCCACATGCCTTGATCATAACGGTAACTTACAGTACATTGCTGCTTCCGCAATCATAACGGGGACATTTAGTACATTGTTGCTTCCGACATCATAACGGGAACGTCCAGTACATTGCTGATTGTCCCTCCCTGCTCCAGACTGTCGGCCATGACTCAGGAGGCGGGTTTCGTCAGCTGGATTGGTAAGAAGGACCGGTCGGACAAGTACCCGGTGGGAAAGATGCTCTTCCTGTACCCCTGGCACGTGAGTGGGATGTCGCAGTACTGGCAAACAGCTTTTAAGGTCATTCCGTGAAATCTGTCAACAGAAATGTACAACATCGAGCGGCACTCGTGTTACACAGATTACCAGCCGATCGTATATAACCTGCGTATGGAAGATCAGATATGCTACTCCCATACCCTCAGTTGGAACCAGGAAAGAGCCATCTGAACAACTTTCGTCCTCGCTTTTTGCCCATAATAGTTGTTTAATATTAACAATGAATTTTGGAATGCAATCGTGACTTTGTATTGATATATGATAACCGCACTGGTTTCATGATTTATTCATCATAGCGGCCTTGGGATTGTTACTACCCCGACATGTTTATATACTCATGGCAAAAAGAAGCGCGCCACTTTTTGTAGAAGCTATATTTGAATACATGTTAATGTATCAAAACATCAAGATCCGTCAAACCAAAGGACATTGCTAGCCATTAATCCCAACAAGCTTTACAGTTCTTTTGCAAAAGTTATTGAAATCCTTTATTGCTTGAATGACTGTATGCGACAAAAATACAGCGGTGCGTGGTCTTTTCTCGATGAGTGTATGTGTATATGTTTACCCTGTGTTCTCCCGGTTCTGCCTGTCGATGCCTGTGATGCAGTCCTGCGCTACCGCCGCCATGCACCGACAGTATTACATCCACTCCGGGGACAAGATCGTCGCCGTGTGGAAGCCGTGCTCCGGGTGGTGACACCCCCACCCCTCCGTTCTCCGCCCCCGCCCTGCCGTGACCTTCAGGCGAGACACGATATCTGTCATAGTCATTCCACTCGTTGAATCGTGCTCGCTTTATCCGTTGAAATCATTGGATTATGTCGGTGCCAATGTGTTTATTGACATTTAATACGGACATATCGTATTTTATCTAATGTTATCTCAAGTTATAGTAGCACTGGTCTTTACCGTACTATATGGGCCATGTACCCTTGTTGCATAAAGCATAGCACTAAGGAGACTTATGCAACTCTTACATTATACACCAAAGTGCCGAGATTCTTTAATGGTGGTCCGTGGAGCCACGTGTAGGCGTAGTCACTTTGTAATGCATATCACAAGCATATTTTTGCATGTTAATATGAGTTGCGAAACGGGTGTATATGCTATGTACATAATAATCCAGGAACGGTTAGGAAGCATCATTTATAAATAGCCGCAAGTCTATAACGATTATTACTTTGCAACGGATGACAACCTCAAAGTCAACTTTGAATTAATGATTGTTAATAAACGCGATCTCGAATTAAGTCTCTTCTCCTTTTTTTGTTTCTTTTGCCGCTTGCTCTATGCGGATGAAACGGTTTAATCCCCGCAAAACTCCGAGGGGTCACACTCAAACCAAGTGGAGGGGGACAACCCCCCCCCCCAAAAGCTTATATCAGAAGTCTGACTGCGAAAGAAAACACAGGGCATGGCTGTGCGCCTTGTATTTATTGACTTCGCTAAGGCACTCACTATGCACGTAAACACAGTTCCTCTTTAATTGTTCAGCTTACACATGGTTTGTACTTTCATGAGAAACTTTGGTTGGGTTGGATTGAGGTCAATGTATAAAACAGGAAATCGTTTGATCGAAAAAAAGACCGATCCAGGCTGTCAGTCATTAAGGTCACTGTTTTATCCAATCATGTAGTGAAACAAGTTATGCCTCGTGTCTGAAACTGAAAAGAAAGTGGCCTACTGCTTTGTTTGTCAGACATAACTCACATGGAAGATCTTTTTTCGCCACATGATTGTATAAAAGCAGCAGTGACGTCAGTGAATGAGTGACAGCCTGGATGGGTCTATAAAGCCGGTCGCTTACTCGTCCATCTGTCTGTCGCTCATCCCCATTCCTACAAATCCCAATAGGAGAAAATCAGGTCCACGGTGGCGCCACCGTGTGAGTGACGTAAGAATCATCTGCATGCCCTTGACTTGATTAGGGCTGAGCAAGCCAGTGCGGTGTATTCGGGACACTTTCCCCCCCAAATATATATCCAGATATTACACCGTAACCTTGAAATTACCTATAGTGTAGTTAGCTGGGATATTTTTGCTAAGACACGTGTCAATTATATTAGGCACAAATCGAGCATCTAAAATAGCACATTGTGTTGATATTGATGCAAGACGTGTGGCCAGAGGGCGGCTTGTGTATGTGTCATTGAAATAATGAGGCGTCATCACTTATTTGCATTTTAGTCAGCGTTAAATAATTGCTTAGTGTGGTAAGACTAACATGGGAAGATATGCATGAATGATGAGTATACTGGCGAGTGTAAACTGACCCAGGCTGCGTGCTTCCAATTTCAATTAGAATTAGAAGACCCGATGCGAAGAACAATAAAAGTATATATATATAAAAGCAAATATGACCTGTGATTGGACTACTGTGTTCGTAATAAGTACTAGTCAAAATAAACTATGCGAGACAGGCGCGTAAACACGATAATTTGATGATTCTAAAACTTGGTTGGAGGCCCTTGGCCCGAGGTATGACGTCATGTACTGTAATTGCTACACTGGGGTGAACAAGAGTTGGTGTCCCTGCAGCGGCGGCGGTTCTTGTTTCCATAATAAGGGGAGTGGTCTGGAAATAGATAAACAGAAGCAGACTGCACCTGGCCTAGTTGTTTATCTAGCTGTACAATTGAAGCTCCCATCCTCTAAAAAACGCCATACATGGGGCCATTGGTCCCAAAGCGAGAATGCTTAAAATCGTGAGAAAAAAATATTTTCTACTTATTGTCACAGCGATAACAATAAATGGTCTGGTTTTCCTACATGTTTGAAAGCAGATCTTAAGGGTCTGTCAAACAGTATCCACGCAGCAAACATATGTGGTCTTTTTGACGGTTGCTTCCAAAATGATATCTTTCCGTCCAGATCGACCACATTGGTATAAATAGCGACTTTAGGTCACGCCAGATTAACATTTATAACTGACGAAAGTAAATCTGCCGAAAAACACAATTTATGCGTCCGCAATCAAATATGAAGTCAATACTGACATTCTCCTTGTCATGTAATGGTATTTTCTTTTGGGAAGAGATGTGGGCAAGATCTATTTATCCAACGAAAGATATTTGTGCAGGTGGGGCTCGAACCCCGCACCGGTCGCTAAGCTTGAGCTCGACGACACTCGCCAATAGCCGAACACGCTGCTTACTTGGCTAGGCCTACTTACCGACTCTCCAGAATAGGTTACGTACCGCCTCATTACGGTAAATGGGCTCATACCTTTTAAGCCTACTTCATAACACTCGGTCAGGTAGGTAGGTGCCAATCCCCGCTCCCAATGCCCCCCCCCCCCTCCAGCCTCTCGACCCCCTCCAGCCAGCAGTCACCCACTGCCTCTCCGAGCCAGGCTCGTGCGGTAGACGTTTTATCGTCAAGGGGGAAACTTAAAAGCTGCTTCACATGTGGTTTTTGTTGCTGTTACTTCAATCTTGGAACAGTAAGAACGCAGACTGAGCGCCACGCTAAATGGCGCTGAATGAAGGTTTGGAGAACGCAGACTGAGCGCCACGCTAAATGGTGCTGAATGAAGGGTCGGAGAACGCAGACTGAGCGCCACGCTAAATGGTGCTGAATGAAGGGTCGGAGAACGCAGATTGAGCGCCACGCTAAATGGTGCTGAATGAAGGGTCGGAGAACGCAGACTGAGCGCCACGCTAAATGGTGCTGAATGAAGGTTCGGAGAACGCAGACTGAGCGCCACGCTAAATGGTGCTGCATGAAGGTTCGGAGAACGCAGACTGAGCGCCACGCTAAATGGTGCTGAATGAAGGGTCGGAGAACGCAGACTGAGCGCCACGCTAAATGGCGCTGAATGAAGGGTCGGAGAACGCAGACTGAGCGCCACGCTAAATGGTGCTGAATGAAGGGTCGGAGAACGCAGACTGAGCGCCACGCTAAATGGTGCTGAATGAAGGGTCGGAGAACGCAGACTGAGCGCCACGCTAAATGGTGCTGAATGAAGGGTCGGAGAACGCAGACTGAGCGCCACGCTAAATGGTGCTGAATGAAGGGTCGGAGAACGCAGACTGAGCGCCACGCTAAATGGTGCTGAATGAAGGGTCGGAGAACGCAGACTGAGCGCCACGCTAAATGGTGCTGAATGAAGGTTCGGAGAACGCAGACTGAGCGCCACGCTAAATGGTGCTGAATGAAGGTTCGGAGAACGCAGACTGAGCGCCACGCTAAATGGTGCTGAATGTAGGGTCGGAGAACGCAGACTGAGCGCCACGCTAAATGGCGCTGAATGAAGGGTCGGAGAACGCAGACTGAGCGCCACGCTAAATGGTGCTGAATGAAGGGTCGGAGAACGCAGACTGAGCGCCACGCTAAATGGTGCTGAATGAAGGTTCGGAGAACGCAGACTGAGCGCCACGCTAAATGGTGCTGAATGAAGGTTCAGAGAACGCAGACTGAGCGCCACGCTAAATGGTGCTGAATGAAGGTTCGGAGAACGCAGACTGAGCGCCACGCTAAATGGTGCTGAATGAAGGGTCGGAGAACGCAGACTGAGCGCCACGCTAAATGGCGCTGAATGAAGGGTCGGAGAACGCAGACTGAGCGCCACGCTAAATGGTGCTGAATGAAGGGTCGGAGAACGCAGACTGAGCGCCACGCTAAATGGTGCTGAATGAAGGGTCGGAGAACGCAGACTGAGCGCCACGCTAAATGGTGCTGAATGAAGGGTCGGAGAACGCAGACTGAGCGCCACGCTAAATGGTGCTGAATGAAGGTTCGGAGAACGCAGACTGAGCGCCACGCTAAATGGTGCTGAATGAAGGGTCGGAGAACGCAGACTGAGCGCCACGCTAAATGGTGCTGAATGAAGGGTCGGAGAACGCAGACTGAGCGCCACGCTAAATGGTGCTGAATGAAGGGTCGGAGAACGCAGACTGAGCGCCACGCTAAATGGTGCTGAATGAAGGGTCGGAGAACGCAGACTGAGCGCCACGCTAAATGGTGCTGAATGAAGGGTCGGAGAACGCAGACTGAGCGCCACGCTAAATGGTGCTGAATGAAGGGTCGGAGAACGCAGACTGAGCGCCACGCTAAATGGTGCTGAATGAAGGGTCGGAGAACGCAGACTGAGCGCCACGCTAAATGGTGCTGAATGAAGGTTCGGAGAACGCAGACTGAGCGCCACGCTAAATGGTGCTGAATGAAGGGTCGGAGAACGCAGACTGAGCGCCACGCTAAATGGTGCTGAATGAAGGGTCGGAGAACGCAGACTGAGCGCCACGCTAAATGGTGCTGAATGAAGGGTCGGAGAACGCAGACTGAGCGCCACGCTAAATGGTGCTGAATGAAGGTTCGGAGAACGCAGACTGAGCGCCACGCTAAATGGTGCTGAATGAAGGGTCGGAGAACGCAGACTGAGCGCCACGCTAAATGGTGCTGAATGAAGGGTCGGAGAACGCAGACTGAGCGCCACGCTAAATGGTGCTGAATGAAGGGTCGGAGAACGCAGACTGAGCGCCACGCTAAATGGTGCTGAATGAAGGGTCGGAGAACGCAGACTGAGCGCCACGCTAAATGGTGCTGAATGAAGGGTCGGAGAACGCAGACTGAGCGCCACGCTAAATGGTGCTGAATGAAGGTTCGGAGAACGCAGACTGAGCGCCACGCTAAATGGTGCTGAATGAAGGGTCGGAGAACGCAGACTGAGCGCCACGCTAAATGGTGCTGAATGAAGGGTCGGAGAACGCAGACTGAGCGCCACGCTAAATGGTGCTGAATGAAGGGTCGGAGAACGCAGACTGAGCGCCACGCTAAATGATGCTGAATGAAGGGTCGGAGAACGCAGACTGAGCGCCACGCTAAATGGTGCTGAATGAAGGGTCGGAGAACGCAGACTGAGCGCCACGCTAAATGGTGCTGAATGAAGGGTCGGAGAACGCAGACTGAGCGCCACGCTAAATGGTGCTGAATGAAGGGTCGGAGAACGCAGACTGAGCGCCACGCTAAATGGTGCTGAATGAAGGGTCGGAGAACGCGGACTGAGCGCCACGCTAAATGGTGCTGAATGACGGGTCGGAGAACGCAGACTGAGCGCCACGCTAAATGGTGCTGAATGAAGGGTCGGAGAACGCAGACTGAGCGCCACGCTAAATGGTGCTGAATGAAGGGTCGGAGAACGCAGACTGAGCGCCACGCTAAATGGTGCTGAATGAAAGGTCGGAGAACGCAGACTGAGCGCCACGCTAAATGGTGCTGAATGAAGGGTCGGAGAACGCAGACTGAGCGCCACGCTAAATGGTGCTGAATGAAGGGTCGGATAACGCAGACTGAGCGCCACGCTAAATGGTGCTGAATGAAGGGTCGGAGAACGCAGACTGAGCGCCACGCTAAATGGTGCTGAATGAAGGGTCGGAGAACGCAGACTGAGCGCCACGCTAAATGGTGCTGAATGAAGGGTCGGAGAACGCAGACTGAGCGCCACGCTAAATGGTGCTGAATGAAGGGTCGGAGAACGCAGACTGAGCGCCACGCTAAATGGTGCTGAATGAAGGGTCGGAGAACGCAGACTGAGCGCCACGCTAAATGGTGCTGAATGAAGGGTCGGAGAACGCAGACTGAGCGCCACGCTAAATGGTGCTGAATGAAGGGTCGGAGAACGCAGACTGAGCGCCACGCTAAATGGTGCTGAATGAAGGTTCGGAGAACGCAGACTGAGCGCCACGCTAAATGGTGCTGAATGAAGGGTCGGAGAACGCAGACTGAGCGCCACGCTAAATGGTGCTGAATGAAGGGTCGGAGAACGCAGACTGAGCGCCACGCTAAATGGTGCTGAATGAAGGGTCGGAGAACGCAGACTGAGCGCCACGCTAAATGGTGCTGAATGAAGGTTCGGAGAACGCAGACTGAGCGCCACGCTAAATGGTGCTGAATGAAGGGTCGGAGAACGCAGACTGAGCGCCACGCTAAATGGTGCTGAATGAAGGGTCGGAGAACGCAGACTGAGCGCCACGCTAAATGGTGCTGAATGAAGGGTCGGAGAACGCAGACTGAGCGCCACGCTAAATGGTGCTGAATGAAGGGTCGGAGAACGCAGACTGAGCGCCACGCTAAATGGTGCTGAATGAAGGGTCGGAGAACGCAGACTGAGCGCCACGCTAAATGGTGCTGAATGAAGGTTCGGAGAACGCAGACTGAGCGCCACGCTAAATGGTGCTGAATGAAGGGTCGGAGAACGCAGACTGAGCGCCACGCTAAATGGTGCTGAATGAAGGGTCGGAGAACGCAGACTGAGCGCCACGCTAAATGGTGCTGAATGAAGGGTCGGAGAACGCAGACTGAGCGCCACGCTAAATGATGCTGAATGAAGGGTCGGAGAACGCAGACTGAGCGCCACGCTAAATGGTGCTGAATGAAGGGTCGGAGAACGCAGACTGAGCGCCACGCTAAATGGTGCTGAATGAAGGGTCGGAGAACGCAGACTGAGCGCCACGCTAAATGGTGCTGAATGAAGGGTCGGAGAACGCAGACTGAGCGCCACGCTAAATGGTGCTGAATGAAGGGTCGGAGAACGCGGACTGAGCGCCACGCTAAATGGTGCTGAATGACGGGTCGGAGAACGCAGACTGAGCGCCACGCTAAATGGTGCTGAATGAAGGGTCGGAGAACGCAGACTGAGCGCCACGCTAAATGGTGCTGAATGAAGGGTCGGAGAACGCAGACTGAGCGCCACGCTAAATGGTGCTGAATGAAAGGTCGGAGAACGCAGACTGAGCGCCACGCTAAATGGTGCTGAATGAAGGGTCGGAGAACGCAGACTGAGCGCCACGCTAAATGGTGCTGAATGAAGGGTCGGATAACGCAGACTGAGCGCCACGCTAAATGGTGCTGAATGAAGGGTCGGAGAACGCAGACTGAGCGCCACGCTAAATGGTGCTGAATGAAGGGTCGGAGAACGCAGACTGAGCGCCACGCTAAATGGTGCTGAATGAAGGGTCGGAGAACGCAGACTGAGCGCCACGCTAAATGATGCTGAATGAAGGGTCGGAGAACGCAGACTGAGCGCCACGCTAAATGGTGCTGAATGAAGGGTCGGAGAACGCAGACTGAGCGCCACGCTAAATGGTGCTGAATGAAGGGTCGGAGAACGCAGACTGAACGCCACGCTAAATGGTGCTGAATGAAGGGTCGGAGAACGCAGACTGAGCGCCACGCTAAATGGTGCTGAATGAAGGGTCGGAGAACGCAGACTGAGCGCCACGCTAAATGGTGCTGAATGAAGGGTCGGAGAACGCAGACTGAGCGCCACGCTAAATGATGCTGAATGAAGGGTCGGAGAACGCAGACTGAGCGCCACGCTAAATGGTGCTGAATGAAGGGTCGGAGAACGCAGACTGAGCGCCACGCTAAATGGTGCTGAATGAAGGGTCGGAGAACGCAGATTGAGCGCCACGCTAAATGGTGCTGAATGAAGGGTCGGAGAACACGTGCCTTGTAGGACCGCTGACAGCAGGACTGGTGACAGCAGGACAACTGGCAGCACTGATGACAGCAGGACAGCTGAGATCTTTGGCTATTTGCACCCCCTGCACTCGCACTCCCGCACACCCCAACCCATGGCTCCCCACCCTAATACCGCCCTACTCCCCCCCCCCCGCCCCGCTCCCCTTCACACGCCCACCCCCAATCCTGGATCCGACCCTGCAGGGTAGGAGTGGGGGAGAAAGAGATAGAGGTACGCTCGCGCCTCGTTGCCTTGGCAACCCATCATATCTCTCGCGACGAACAGACCGACGACGGCAGCTGAAGCCACCTGGCTGTGTGGGAGCTATGGGGCGCCCCCCCCCCCTCCTCCCCCATCCACATCCCTCCCACTCTGTATACCTACCTTCCCTGTCCCCGCCAGTGTGCTCACCCTTCATCTACCATAATGACATTAAATACATACCTGCCTCCTCCCATCAACCACTCCCCACCCCCTTTCGCTTCCTAACCCCATCCTCACCCCACCAGTATCGTCTACATCCACCCTCCTGTCGTCGCTCCCCGCCACTGCCCACCCACGCCCCCCTTTCCGATCCTAATTTGTCTGTGCCCTCCCTACCTGCGCCAGACGTGCCGCACGCTCTCCCACCACCAGGTGGCAGTCAAACGAACCCGAGGGCGGGAACCAAACCGGGAGCGGACGAGGACCACGAAGGGCGCTCGGCTTGCTGACTGGCTGCCTGGGTTACTACCTGGGGCTGACTCCCCCCCCCCACCCCTCCTCCCACACACACGCTGCCCCTCCCGCCCCTCAGACACCCCCCGGCGCCGACACACAACAGCCAGCGTGAGCACCACATCCCCACAGCAGCGATACAAGCGTGATTGGCTTCATCCCATATCTACATGGAAACACTCTCGAAGATGTCGCTGTGTCGTCGGGGAAAACAATAGCCACCCTCCCGTGGTGAATGAGACACCCACACCCACGCCCACACCCACACCCACACAGCTGCAGGGATACACCCACTGGACCATCATCAGTGCAGCAGTGTCGCTACTGGTGTCATCACATTGTCGTTGGGTCGCAGTCACTGTCACTGTCACTCGTCGATCAGCCGTCGGTGACGGAACCCCAGATCTTCGCGCCCCCTAGCTACGCGCCCCCCACCCAACTCAGCGACAACGCCTCACTGGTCGAGGCGCTAATGGTTACGGTACACAGGTTAATGTAAGCCCCGAGAGCCGCGTCAAAGAGAGGCTGGGTGCTGGTTTTCATAGCAACGACAGCAACTTCCTGTCAGATGAAGGATTCGTTTTGGCGGTCTTGGGACTTAAGTGGTAAGTCAATGACTTTCTTTCTATACCTAACCTGTATTGTCTTTGACTTACAAGATTTTTGCAGGGCATTGAACCTGGCCATTAAGATGGCCTGTGTGTGCATTTAGTTGTTTTGAGATAATGACTAAAAGGCGCAGGAAGTGCGGGGGCGTGGGAGGTGGGAGCTGGGGCGGGGGCGGAAAATAGAGGTGTTGCTTAGAGAGAGGACATCGGGGTGACATTAATAAATCATGAATGCGCATGTTGGATTTTTGATTAGAATACTAAAATCCGATTTGTAAAGAATTGCTTTGCATAATGGAAAGTAAGGGTATTCGTGATCAAAATACATAATGCAATCCCTGAAATATATTATATATGAAGTATTTTCATACAATACAAAACAATAAAATACAGTGCTCTCCAACCCGTTATGAGACTAATCGGTAACTGGCGGGTTTTTACGTCAATCGCCAATACGTACGGTTTATTTCGACTGTTGAACAACATTTGATGTTTATCATTGAACTTTGAATTAACTAAATTCGAGATCGTTTAACCGTGATCAGTGCCATATGCCAAATGTGATTCCATGCGGAACCCGTCACCTACCCGAAAACGTCACCTACCCCAAACGTTACCTAAGTCATCCCGTCACCTAACCCGACACTTCACCTAACCCGACACGTCATCTACCCCAACACGTCACCTACCCCAACACGTCATGTACCCCAACACGTCATCTAACCCGACACCTCACCTAACCCGACACGTCATCTACCTCAACACGTCACCTAACCCGACACGTCATCTACCTCGACACGTCACCTACCCGACACGTCACCTACGCCAACACGTCGCCTAACCCGACACGTCATCTACCCCAGCACGTCACCTAGCCCGACACGTCATCTACCTCAGCCCGTCACCTACCCCAACAAGTCACATACCCCAGCCCGTAACCTACCCCGACACGTCATCTGCACCAACACGTCACCTACCCCAAACGTCATCCAACCCCGACACGTCACATAACCAGACACGTCACCTAACCCGACACGTCATCTACCCTAACACGTCATCTCCCCCAACGCGTCATCTACCCCAACACGTCACCTACCCCAACACGTCACCAACCCCAACACGTCATCTACCCCAACACCTCACCTACCCCGACACGTCACCTACTCAGCCCGTCACCTACGCCAATACGTCACCTACCCCGACACGTCACGTACCCCAATACGTCACCTACCCCAACCCGGCATCTACCCCAACACGTGGCTTTCTGAAGTACATGTGTGCTGCCCGACGTAACATGACACCATATAGAGGTCTCTCCTGATGTGGTGTGTAGAGGTCTCTCCTGATGTGGTGTGTAGAGGTCTCTCCTGATGTGGTGTCTAGAGGTCTCTCCTGATGTGGCGTGTAGAGGTCTCTCCTGATGTGGCGTGTAGAGGTCTCTCCTGATGTGGTATGTAGAGGTCTCTCCTGATGTGACGTGTAGAGGTCTCTCCTGATGTGGCGTGTAGAGGTCTCTCCTGATGTGATGTGTAGAGATCTCTCCTGATGTAGCGTGTATTCTCAATTCCAATTTTGAGGGTTCCGCGAAAAAACATCCCCTTCTTTTTTTTTCACTTCCGAAATCCGTTTGGATGGAGTGTCTTTTTGCCATTAACTATAACGCATTTCCATGCAGACCCGCTTGGTTTATCCATCTTTTTCCGTAAAACCTGTTCTACAGCACTGTTCGTTCTGTGCCTACAGGTAGACACCAGAACCACCACAGCCGTCCTCCACACATTTAGCGTAATATCAGTAATGTGAGTGACTTGATGAATATTATTTTTTAGTTCGGAATGGGTAGCTATTTTCACCTAAAATATCCGCTCTTTGGGGGTATATTTTACATACAAATGCCCCCTCTGTCAGGCAGTATTGCGCGCCCCGGGACCTGCTCCCCACCGCCACCATTATATCTGTATAATAGTACCCCCCACCCCCCCTCCCCCGCGGCCTTAGCACGAGCCAAGACTGTCACGGGATAACGAGGCCACGCAATGAGGAGCTCAGTCAGGGGGCTCACATCGCTGCCTTATGTCATTAACAGGGGCTAAAAGGGTCGTGTCACTAAAAGCTTCGAACCTTTACTGATGAACCATTAAAATGGTCACGTCGCTCTAGCTCCCCTTTGAACCTATTAAAAGGGTCAGGTCGCTGTAGATTGTCATTGACCCCATTAAGTTGGCAAGGTCGTCTCAGCTCAACATTGAGCCCAATAAATGGGACAGGTCACCCTACTTCACCATTGACGCCATTAAGCGGGTCAGGTCGCCCTACTTCACCATTGACGCCATTAAGTGGGTCAGGTCACCCTACTTCACCATTGGCGTCATTAAGTGGGTCAGGTCACCCCACTTCACCATTGACGCCATTAAATGGGTCAGGTCGCCCTACTTCACCATTGACGCCATTAAATGGGTCAGGTCGCCCCACTTCACCATTGACGCCATTAAATGGGTCAGGTCGCCCTACTTCACCATTGACGCCATTAAATGGGTCAGGTCGCCCTACTTCACCATTGACGCCATTAAATGGGTCAGGTCGCCCTACTTCACCATTGACGCCATTAAATGGGTCAGGTCGCCCTACTTCACCATTGACGCCATTAAATGGGTCAGGTCGCCCTACTTCACCATTGACGCCATTAAATGGGTCAGGTCGCCCTACTTCACCATTGACGCCATTAAATGGGTCAGGTCACCCTATTTTACCATTGACGCCATTAAGTGGGTCAGGTCACCCTACTTCACCATTGACGTCATTAAGTGGGCCAAATCACCCTACTTTACCATTGACGCCATTAATTGTGTCAGGTCACCCCACTTCACCATAAATGGATCAGGTCGCCCTACTTCACCATTGACGCCATTAAATGGGTCAGGTCGCCCTACTTCACCATTGACGCCATTAAATGGGTCAGGTCGCACTACTTCACCATTGACGCCATTAGGTGGGTCAGGTCACCCTACTTCACCATTGGCGTCATTAAGTGGGCCAAATCACCCTACTTTACCATTGACGCCATTAATTGTGTCAGGTCACCCCACTTCACCATAAATGGATCAGGTCGCTCTACTTCACCATTGACGACATTAAATGGGTCAGGTCGCCCTACTTCACCATTGACGCCATTAAATGGGTCAGGTCGCACTACTGCATCCATTGACGCCATTAAGTGGGTCAGGTCACCCTACTTCACTATTGGCGTCATTAAGTGGGTCAAATCACCCTACTTTACCAGTGACGCCATTAATTGTGTCAGGTCACCCCACTTCACCATTAAATGGGTCAGGTCGCCATAATTTACCATTGACACTATTAAATGGGTTAAGTCACCCTACTTCACCAATGACGTCATTAAGTGGGTCGGGTCACCCTATTTCATCATTGACGTCATTAACTGGGTCAGGTCGCCTTACTTCACCATTGACGCCAATAAATGGGTCCGGTCACCCTACTCTACCGTTGACGCAATTACGTGGTTCAGGTCATCCTACTTTACCATTGACGCAATTAAACGCCATTAAATAGGTCAGGTCGCCAGATCGCCGGTGTCGTCCTGAATGTGGCTAGATCTCCGCTAGGTGTCGCCCGATGCTCTCTCTGATGTGATTCCGGTGTATGTAAGGACAAGGTCTCTGGTGACGTCGCCCACCCCGACCCTCCTGTTTATTGCATGAGCATGTCGCGTCAGCGGGGAGCGAGGGGGGTGGGGTGTGAGGGGGTGGTGAGGTGGGTGGGAGTGGGGACACTCGGTCTCCCACTGTGGGCAGGTCAGGGATCACAGCAACCAAATTTGGTGGGTGGTCCTTTTGGAGACTTTTGGAGGGGAGGGGTTGGGGGCTCGAACAGGAAGGGACTTGTGGGGGGGTGGGGTGGGGGGGGGGTGAGTGTTTATCCAGAGGTGGGTAGACTGGGGGTTAAAGATACGCCACGTGGCTGATGGAATGAGCCACGGGATGGTGTTCTAGGCCAAGGGGCTGTGCATGTATTCCTCACCGGGTCGACGTGGGGCAGTGAGGTAAGTGATATGTAGTACTACCTTCCCAGGTTTGTTGGTCGGTATACCGCCAAAACCATTCCAACCATTACCGAGGTCATGGTCGGCGATACGAGTATTGTCGGTAAGAGAGGTGAGCAGACGATTAGTGGGGGGTTGATCGGACTGGTTCACTTTTTGACAGGCTGATATATACTGTGTGGGTCATGGTTGAGAGGCTGATATTCACTGTGTGGGTCATTGTTGACAGGCTGATATCCACTGTCTGGGTCATGGTTGACAGGCTGATATCTACTGTGCGGCTGATGGTTGACAGGCTGATATCTACTGTCTGGGTCATGGTTGAGAGGCTGATATCTAGTGTGTGGGTCATGGTTGACAGGCTGATATACACTGTCTGGGTCATGGTTGAGAGGCTGATATTCACTGTGTGGGTCATGGTTGACAGGCTGATATTCACTGTCTGGATCATGGTTGAGAGGCTGATATCTAGTGTCTGGGTCATGGTTGACAGGCTGATATTCACTGTGTGGGTCATGGTTGACAGGCTAATATTCACTGTGTGGGTCATGGTTGAGAGGCTGATATTCACTGTGTGGGTCATGGTTGACAGACTGATATTCACTGTCTGGGTCATGGTTGAGAGGCTGATATCTAGTGTCTGGGTCATGGTTGACAGGCTGATATTCACTGTGTGGGTCATGGTTGACAGGCTGATATTCACTGTGTGGGTCATGGTTGACAGGCTGATATTCACTGTCTGGGTCATTGTTGACAGTCTGATATCTACTGTCTGGGTCATGGTTGACAGGCTAATATTCACTGGCTGGGTCGTTTGGCTGTATGGTTTACCAGGATCGTTGGTGATTAGTCCTGAAACCCCGAGGTTGTTGCTGACGAGGCTTATCTTTAAGGTCAAGGTCATGGCTGACGAGGACCATTGCCCATATCTATATCTGACGAAGCTTCCATCTAAGGTCAAGGTGGCAACAGGTTATATATGACCAGTGTGGTTATTTGGGAAGCTTCCATCTATTGTCAAGGTCAAGGTGGCAAAAGGATAAATGTGACCAGTGTGGTTATTTGGGAAGCTTCCATCTATTGTCAAGGTCAAGGTGGCAAAAGGTTATATATGACCAGTGTGGTTATTTGGGAAGCTTCCATCTATTGTCAAAGTCAAGGTGGCAAAAGGTTATATATGACCAGTGTGGTTATTTGGGAAGGCTTCCATCTATTGTCGTGCTCCAGGTGGCAAAAGGTTATATATGACCAGTGTGGTTATTTGGGAAGGCTTCCATCTATTGTCGTGCTCAAGGTGGCAAAAGTTTATATATGACCAGTGTGGTTATTTGGGAAGGCTTCCATCTATTGTCGTGCTCAAGGTGGCAAAAGGTTATATATGACCAGTGTGGTTATTTGGGAAGGCTTCCATCTATTGTCGTGCTCAAGGTGGCAAAAGGTTATATATGACCAGTGTGGTTATTTGGGAAGGCTTCCATCTATTGTCGTGCTCAAGGTGGCAAAAGGTTATATATGACCAGTGTGGTTATTTGGGAAGGCCTCCATCTATTGTCGTGCTCAAGGTGGCAAAAGGTTATATATGACCAGTGTGGTTATTTGGGAAGGCTTCCATCTATTGTCGTGCTCAAGGTGGCAAAAGGTTATATATGACCAGTGTGGTTATTTGGGAAGCTTCCATCTATTGTCAAGGTCAAGGTGGCAAAAGGTTATATATGACCAGTGTGGTTATTTGGGAAGCTTCCATCTATTGTCAAAGTCAAGGTGGCAAAAGGTTATATATGACCAGTGTGGTTATTTGGGAAGGCTTCCATCTATTGTCGTGCTCCAGGTGGCAAAAGGTTATATATGACCAGTGTGGTTATTTGGGAAGGCTTCCATCTATTGTCGTGCTCAAGGTGGCAAAAGTTTATATATGACCAGTGTGGTTATTTGGGAAGGCTTCCATCTATTGTCGTGCTCAAGGTGGCAAAAGGTTATATATGACCAGTGTGGTTATTTGGGAAGGCTTCCATCTATTGTCGTGCTCAAGGTGGCAAAAGGTTATATATGACCAGTGTGGTTATTTGGGAAGGCTTCCATCTATTGTCGTGCTCAAGGTGGCAAAAGGTTATATATGACCAGTGTGGTTATTTGGGAAGGCTTCCATCTATTGTCGTGCTCAAGGTGGCAAAAGGTTATATATGACCAGTGTGGTTATTTGGGAAGGCCTCCATCTATTGTCGTGCTCAAGGTGGCAAAAGGTTATATATGACCAGTGTGGTTATTTGGGAAGGCTTCCATCTATTGTCGTGCTCAAGGTGGCAAAAGGTTATATATGACCAGTGTGGTTATTTGGGAAGGCCTCCATCTATTGTCGTGCTCAAGGTGGCAAAAGGTTATATATGACCAGTGTGGTTATTTGGGAAGGCTTCCATCTATTGTCGTGCTCAAGGTGGCACAAGGTTATATATGACCAGTGTGGTTATTTGGGAAGGCTTCCATCTATTGTCGTGCTCAAGGTGGCAAAAGGTTATATATGACCAGTGTGGTTATTTGGGAAGGCCTCCATCTATTGTCGTGCTCAAGGTGGCAAAAGGTTATATATGACCAGTGTGGTTATTTGGGAAGGCTTCCATCTATTGTCGTGCTCAAGGTGGCAAAAGGTTATATATGACCAGTGTGGTTATTTGGGAAGGCCTCCATCTATTGTCGTGCTCAAGGTGGCAAAAGGTTATATATGACCAGTGTGGTTATTTGGGAAGGCTTCCATCTATTGTCGTGCTCAAGGTGGCAAAAGTTTATATATGACCAGTGTGGTTATTTGGGAAGGCTTCCATCTATTGTCGTGCTCAAGGTGGCAAAAGGTTATATATGACCAGTGTGGTTATTTGGGAAGGCTTCCATCTATTGTCGTGCTCAAGGTGGCAAAAGGTTATATATGACCAGTGTGGTTATTTGGGAAGGCTTCCATCTATTGTCGTGCTCAAGGTGGCAAAAGGTTATATATGACCAGTGTGGTTATTTGGGAAGGCTTCCATCTATTGTCGTGCTCAAGGTGGCAAAAGGTTATATATGACCAGTGTGGTTATTTGGGAAGGCTTCCATCTATTGTCGTGCTCAAGGTGGCAAAAGGTTATATATGACCAGTGTGGTTATTTGGGAAGGCCTCCATCTATTGTCGTGCTCAAGGTGGCAAAAGGTTATATATGACCAGTGTGGTTATTTGGGAAGGCTTCCATCTATTGTCGTGCTCAAGGTGGCAAAAGGTTATATATGACCAGTGTGGTTATTTGGGAAGGCCTCCATCTATTGTCGTGCTCAAGGTGGCAAAAGGTTATATATGACCAGTGTGGTTATTTGGGAAGGCTTCCATCTATTGTCGTGCTCAAGGTGGCACAAGGTTATATATGACCAGTGTGGTTATTTGGGAAGGCTTCCATCTATTGTCGTGCTCAAGGTGGCAAAAGGTTATATATGACCAGTGTGGTTATTTGGGAAGGCCTCCATCTATTGTCGTGCTCAAGGTGGCAAAAGGTTATATATGACCAGTGTGGTTATTTGGGAAGGCTTCCATCTATTGTCGTGCTCAAGGTGGCAAAAGGTTATATATGACCAGTGTGGTTATTTGGGAAGGCCTCCATCTATTGTCGTGCTCAAGGTGGCAAAAGGTTATATATGACCAGTGTGGTTATTTGGGAAGGCTTCCATCTATTGTCGTGCTCAAGGTGGCAAAAGGTTATATATGACCAGTGTGGTTATTTGGGAAGGCTTCCATCTATTGTCGTGCTCAAGGTGGTAAAAGGTTATATATGACCAGTGTGGTTATTTGGGAAGGCCTCCATCTATTGTCGTGCTCAAGGTGGCAAAAGGTTATATATGACCAGTGTGGTTATTTGGGAAGGCCTCCATCTATTGTCGTGCTCAAGGTGGCAAAAGGTTATATATGACCAGTGTGGTTATTTGGGAAGGCCTCCATCTATTGTCGTGCTCAAGGTGGCACAAGGTTATATATGACCAGTGTGGTTATTTGGGAAGGCTTCTATCTATTGTCGTGCTCAAGGTGGCAAAAGGTTATATATGACCAGTGTGGTTATTTGGGAAGGCTTCCATCTATTGTCGTGCTCAAGGTGGCAAAAGGTTATATATGACCAGTGTGGTTATTTGGGAAGGCTTCCATCTATTGTCGTGCTCAAGGTGGCGAAATGTTATATATGACCAGTGTGGTTATTTGGGAAGGTTTCCGTCTATTGTCGTGCTCAAGGTGGCAAAAGGTTATATATGACCAGTGTGGTTATTTGGGAAGGAGCGAAATAATTAAATGGTGACTATTCAATAATCTGACAGACCTCTACTACACGTAGCTGGTATGCTCCCATTGGTTAACTTTAAAAGGTTAATTCCAATTAAACGACTTCACGTCATCTAGATTCTCAGTATTTCTATCTGAAACAAGACAGCACGGACAAGTTAATTCACAAGTCACATTAGATCACAACATACCTTTATATGTCACTAAATTACGGCAATCAGTGAACTAGATCAGCCGACATGTCCCATGGTTGGTTGTATATTCAGGACGTGTTGACCACTTTTGGCCATATCGCGTCATTGGGAGAAGGAAGGGAGAGTGGAGCCATGTCCCCGGGGGTAACCTCCTACGCTTTGCGAAGAAGGACATGGGAGATCTTTATCCTGCAACCACCCAGAGATAGCCACAGTGTGGTTTGAACCATCGAGCCACGTGACGTTAGGCTCTCAGGTGGCCAGAGCACTCAATGCGAGCGCTCTCACCCACTGAGCTATCGGGCCGGCCCCCATGTGACATGGCCCGTATTCTCCTGTAGGTCTGCAGCAAGCAGCTTATTTTTGGTCCTGCTCATGATGACTCGCGCTTGGTCCTTGTGATGTCCTACAAATGACCTTGATGCAGACCAGCGCAGGGAAGGCGTTGTGAATATCCCGGGTACCACTCGGACACGTTCCGAGTGTCGCCAAGGGAACGAGGAGTGGCCGCCTGTGTGACGCCGAGAAAAAGAAAAAAAGGATATTTGGGAGATAATTGCAGTAGCAGGGAGAGAATACCTTGCGCCAAATAGGGTTGGGGGGGGGGGGGGGGCGGGTATACGACATTCCAGGGGGAGGGAGACAGGGGCAGGTTTATACCAGGGATGTTTATCCTGCCACCACACATACATGACCACAGCGGGGCGCGAACCACCGATCCACGTGCCGTTAGCTATCGGGGCGGCCCTTGGTTCACTTGTTATGAAGTGTTGGCTGCCATGTCAAGGGATGGCGGTTGGGGGTAACCCGCTGGGTGAGAGGATCACCTACTTGATGGCGTGTTGACGATTTGAGGATGTTGTCACCCTGTGGCAGTAGCTGACCACGTGCTAATCAGGGCGGCTCAACTGGCCTCTTGGTGACAGTGCCCATGGGAACCCGCCCCCACCCATCCCCATCTCACCCACCTACCCACCACCCATCGGATCCCCACTCATCCCTCACCCACCTCGACCCACCTCGACCCAACCCCATACACCCCCAACTACCCGCCCCCATCCCTATCCACCCCACCCTCGCCGCACAACCCGTGTGTGCGGCAATAATCCCGTAAGCATCAGCGAATCCATCTCAAGTCCATTAACCCCTTTACGTCCCCCATCCCCCTCCAGTCTATTAACCCCTTCACGTCCCCCATCCCCCTCCAGTCTATTAACCCCTTCACGTCCCCCATCCCCCTCCAGTCTATTAACCCCTTCACGTCCCCCATCCCCCTCCAGTCTATTAACCCCTTCACGTCCCCCATCCCCCTCCAGTCTATTAACCCCTTCACGTCCCCCATCCCCCTCCAGTCTATTAACCCCTTCACGTCCCCCATCCCCCTCCAGTCCACTAACCCGATCATGCTACCCCCGCCCCCCCCCCCCTCCCCACCCATGTCTATCACTAATGAGCTGCCATTAGCACCAGACAGGCTTTGTTGGCCTCTCGTTAGGCAAAGCCAAGTTGTATGGGACTACAGGTTGACAGGATGCCATGCTAAGAGGTGAGCCCGCTGTCCAACACTGGGTGTATGGGCGACACCGTAGTGGGGGCGGCGGCACGCCACGGAGGTGAGAGAAATGTACGGAGAGCGGGGGGGGAGGGGGGGGGGGCGAAGGGGACGAAACCATGTGAAGGGAGCCGAGCAACGTAAACTGCTGAGACTTACGAAGGGGAGAGAGAGGTTGAGAGAGACAAGGGGGTGGAGAGAGACGGGGGGGGGGAGACCAGGGGGTGGAGAGTGACGGGGGGTGAAGAGAGACGGGGGGTGGAGAGTGACGGGGGGGGGAGAAAGACGAGGGGGCGCAGAGAGACGAGGGGGTGGAGAGAGACCGGGGTGGAGAGTGACGTGAGGGGTGGGTGGAGAAAGACGAGGGGGCGGAGAGTAACGGGGGGTGGAGAGAGACGGGGGGTGGAGAGTGACGGGGGGGGGTGGAGAAAGACGAGGGGGTGGAGAGAGACGGGGGGTGGAGAGAGACGGGGGGTGGAGAGTGACGGGGGGGGTGGAGAAAGACGAAGGGGCGGAGAGTGACGGGGGGTGGAGAGAGACGGGGGGTGGAGAGTGACGGGGGGTGGAGAAAGACGAGGGGGTGGAGAGTGACGGGGGTGGAGAGTGACGGGGGGTGGAGAGTGACGGGGGGGGGTGGAGAAAGACGAGGGGGTGGAGAGTGACGGGGGGTGGAGAGTGACGGGGGTGGAGAGACGAGGGGGTGGAGAGAGACGAGGAGGTGGAGAAAGACGGGGGGTGGAGAGTGACGGGGGGGGGTGGAGAAAGACGAGGGGGTGGAGAGTGACGGGGGATGGAGAGTGACGGGGGGTGGAGAGTGACGGGGTGGAGAGTGACGGGGGGTGGAGAGTGACGGGGGGGAGTGACGGGGGTGGAGAGTGACGGGGGGGCGGGTGGGGAAAGACGAGTGGGTGGAGAGTGACGGGGGGTGGAGAGAGACGGGGGCGTAGAAAGACCAAGGGGTGGAGAGTGACGGGGGTGGAGAGAGATTGGGGGTGGGGGGGGGGTGGAGAGAGACGGGGGTGGAGAGTGACAGAGGGTGGAGAAAGACGAGGGAGTGGAGAGTGACGGGGGTGGAGAGAGACGGTGAGTGGAGAGACGGGGGGGCGGAGAGAGACGGGGTGGAGGGACGAGGGGGGAGACGGGGGGTGGAGAGGCGGGGGGTGGAGAGACGAGGGGGCGGAGTGGAGATGAGAGGGCGGAGAGAGACGGGGGTGGAGAGAGACTGGGGGTGGAGAGAGACGGGGTGGAGAGAGATTGGGGGGGGGGGTGGAGAGAGACGGGGCGGAGAGAGACGGGGGTGGAGAGAGACTGGGGGTGGAGAGAGACGGGGTGGAGAGAGATTGGGGGGGGGGTGAAGAGAGACGGGGTGGAGAGAGACTGGGGGTGGAGAGAGACTGGGGGGCGGATAGAAACAGGGGGGGGGGGTGAGAGTGCGGAGAGAGACGAGAAACTCAAATAACAGCTACCTTTTTGATTATAGAAACATATGCCAGACAAAACTGGTACAAAGACTCCCCTCTGGTTTGACATCTCCATGTCCACAAGAAGCTCCTTGGCCAGGCTATTCATCATCTAGGACACCTGCTGTATGAAACAGTCAATTTCTGACGGTCCGAAACTCATGCAAGATCTCCATTTGGTTATGGCCGGGTACCTGTGCTTGCCTGGACCACCTTGCCGCTAGTCCAAGCCCACCTTACATTGCTGACATTGCTGACATGATCAGTACAGCCGCTATCAGGTTAACAAAGGGAAAGGCAGCTTTCCATAATGCATGCATGGCGTTTTCAACGAACAGCCGCTAAGTTTGCCCCATAATGTTAATTTAATCGGCGTGTTTGGAAGTTCCGGCTGGCGGTAATTCAAAATCGTTGTCCAGGTGGCGCTGCGGACTCCCCCGCCGGGCCCATCCGCTTGCATATGGTGCCCCGCTAAAAACCCGAGTCGCCCAATTATCTCGGTGTACGTCTAGCTGCCACCCCAACCATGCAATGCTGGCGTAAGGGGTCACCAATAGTTCATTAAGAGTTACCAGTTGGTGTCCCTATCTTTCACACAAGCTACCGTAAATTTTCCACAGCGGCCATTGGTGTATGTAAACAACTGACTACATCTCGGACCAGAATAAACAGACTGCGAGATAGTGTGCGTCTCTCTGTCCTTGGTGGAACACCGCTGATAACTGTTATGAGCCAACTTTTGTATAAAATATTTTTTAGGAATGATAGCCTTGTTTCTGGTCATGCCTTGTCCGGCTTGTAATATATTAGTTCAGGGATATTGGATGGAGTGAATGGATGTTTTACGCCAGCTTCATGTACACATGTACGACAAACAGATTTAACAGTGTATCTTTCTCACGGATTTCTACTTTTAATAGTGTATCTTTCTCACGGATCTCGACTTTAACAGTGTATGTTTCTGACGGATTCGACTTTTAATAGTGTATCTTTCTCACGGATCTCGACTTTAACAGTATATCTTTCTCACGGATCTCGACTTTAACAGTGTATCTTCCTCACGGATCTCGACTTTAACAGTGTATCTGTCTCACGCATCTCGATTTTAACAGTGTATCTTTCTGACAGATTTCTACTTCAACAGTGTATCTTTCTCACGGATTTCGACTTTTAATAGTGTATCTTTCTCACGGATCTCGATTTTAACAGTGTATCTTCCTCACGGATCTCGACTTTAACAGTGTATCTTTCCCATGGATCTCGACTTTAACAGTGTATCTTTCCTGTGGATCTAACCTTTACCAGTGTATCTTCCCTACGGATCTCGACTTTAACATTGTATCTTTCCTACGAATCTCGAATTTAATAGTGCATCTTTCTCATGAATTTCTACTTTAACAGTGCATCTTAGGGTTCAAAGTGGTGGCAGTGGGTGGGGGGCGGGTGTCTATAAATATAACATGAATATTGACGTCATTCGGAGTGCAGGGCAGGTTGGGTTTGTGCTTTTAACAGTGTATCTTTCCCATGGATCTCGACTTTAACAGTGTATGTTTCTGACGGATTCGACTTTTAATAGTGTATCTTTCTCACGGATCTAGACTTTACCAGTGTAACTTTCTCACAGATCTCTATTTTGACAGTGTACGTCTTTCTCACGGATCTCGACTTTAACAGTGTATCTTTCTCAGGGATCTCGACTTTAACAGTGTATCTTTCTCAGGGATCTCGACTTTAACAGTGTAACTTTCTCACGGATCTCGACTTTAACAGTGTATGTTTCTGACGGATTTCGACTTTAACAGTGTATCTTTCTCACGGATCTCGACTTTAACAATGTATCTTTCTCACATATCTAGACTTTATCAGTGTATCTTTCCTGTGGATCTAACCTTTACCAGTGTATCTTCCCTACGGATCTAGACTTTGACATTGTATCTTTCCTACGAATCTCGACTTTAACAGTGTATGTTTCTGACGGATTCGACTTCTGAATCAACAGTGTAACTTTCTCATAGATCTCTATTTTGACAATGTATCTTTCTCACGGATCTCGACTTTAACAGTGTAACTTTCTCACGGATCTCGACTTTAACAGTGTAACTTTCTCACAGATCTCGGTTTTAACAGTGTATAATTCTCACGGATCTCGACTTTAACAGTGTAACTTTCTCACGGATCTCGACTTTAACAGTGTATGTTTCTGACGGATTTCGACTTTAACAGTGTATCTTTCTCACGGATCTCGACTTTAACAATGTATCTTTCTCACATATCTAGATCTTACCAGTGTATCTTTCCTGTGGATCTAACCTTTACCAGTGTATCTTCCCTACGGATCTCGACTTTAACATTGTATCTTTCCTACGAATCTCGAATTTAATAGTGCATCTTTCTCATGAATTTCTACTTTAACAGTGCATCTTAGGGTTCAAAGTGGTGGCAGTGGGTGGGGGGCGGGTGTCTATAAATATAACATGAATATTGACGTCATTCGGAGTGCAGGGCAGGTTGGGTTTGTCATGGTATGGAACACGAGATCGCTCAACACAATCGAACTAAATGTATCTCCAAAGTAGTTCTTATGAGACGGAGGTGTGAGCATGTATGGATCTGTGTTTTACGCCACATTTGTGCTCACAAGGGCTAAACATGGAGAGTGCCATGAAACTATGAAATGGTTTTAACCCGCGGTACTCCCTAGAGTAGCTCTGGACCGCTCTCCCTAGAGTACTCCCTGGAGTAGCTCTGGACCGCTCTCCCTAGAGTACTCCCTAGAGTAGCTCTGGACCGCTCTCCCTAGAGTACTCCCTAGAGTAGCTCTGGACCGCTCTCCCTAGAGTACTCCCTAGAGTAGCTCTGGACCGCTCTCCCTAGAGTACTCCCTAGAGTAGCTCTGGACCGCTCTCCCTAGAGTACTCCCTAGAGTAGCTCTGGACCGCTCTCCCTAGAGTACTCCCTAGAGTACCTCTGGACCGCTCTCCCGTTGCTGTTACATATATTTACAATTGGTTTGGACAATCAGCGTATAATCTACCAATAGAATAATCGGGCTAGGGTTATATATTCAATGGTCGAGACCTCGCTTAATGTGTATTGGCTTTCCGTAATATATAATGTCCCAAAACACGAAAGTCCAGCCGCAGATTCAGGTATTATTTGACACGCATTAAAGGGTATCACATGAAAGTATATCGTGGGCAAATGAAATAACTGGCCTCACGTAGACGGACTCCAAGCATAGCAACGCCGACGCGACAGTCAGTAGGTGTTTAGGTTGGTATGAATCAGCAATGCAAAATACTAATTGAATCGCCTCCCTTTGTGCGTGAAACAGATAGATGCTACCTGGTAACAGATTGCTGCCGACATACGGGGACCCGAGAGTGTGTCCGTGGCCTGGCCCAGGCAGGTTACGGGGTGGGGTGGGGTTTGGGGGTGGGGATGTGTGTGGGATGGGATGGAGGCGGGGTGGGGGGGATAGGGTAATGTCGTTGCCAACCAGGGGCCCCACCGGAATCATCTCCAACGGCATGGTTACCTTGGAAACGTCTCAGCCAATGAGGTATCCCCTATCAGCTGCCCAATCTCTTCAGCCACATCCGGGGTACAGGATGTTAGGCGCCGGGTACGGAACGGATACGGTCATTGCGTTAAGCGAAGAGAAAGAAAGCCATTACGGCAGCGCCACCAATCGGGAGCACGCTGCTGCCGAGAGTGGTATGGGGCGGATACAGTTTATCGCACGTGGAGAGCGGTCTGCGTCTCCCAGTGGCTGAGCTGATACAATAGACAGCACGTAGGGTCAGGATGGGTGGGGGGGGGGGTTGGTCAGGAGGGGTGGGGGTGGAAAGATTGAGGGCAGGAGGGGTGGGGGAGGAGGGGGGCGTCGGTACAGATGTGATAAGGCAAGGATCTCTATGGTCGATTCATTGCTATAAAGGCAGGCTGCACGGAGACGGAATTAGCCAGTCAAGCAATAACCGAGACAGGCGGTAAAAGCTCTGGAGGGCACACAGTACACATAGACCACGTGGCGAGGACCACGTGGCGTGGCCCACGTGGCGAGGACCACGTGGCGTGGCCCACGTGGCGAGGACCCCGTGGCGTGGATCACGTGGCGTGGACCACGTGGCTGGTTAAGGACCACTCGCTGGCCTGACTGACTGGCTAGGGTAACAAGGACACTTTGACCTACTATCAGTGTCATATAGCGTCGACATTAGAGGCTCGGGGTTAGAGCGGAGTCATGTCGCCGAGGGTAACCACATGCTCTTGTCTAAGAAGGTTTGAATGTTCATCATACAAAGAAATTCGTACAGTATAGAGCCACCCCGAACTCCGGCACGATGGCTGGCCTGGCAGAGTGAAGCCCCGAACTCCGGCACGATGGCTGGCCTGGCAGAGTGAACCCCCCGAACTCCGGCACGATGGCTGGCCTGGCAGAGTGAAGCCCCGAACTCCGGCACGATGGCTGGCCTGGCAGAGTGAAGCCCCGAACTCCGGCACGATGACTGGCCTGGCAGAGTGAAGCCCCGAACTCCGGCACGATGGCTGGCCTGGCAGAGTGAAGCCCCGAACTCCGGCACGATGACTGGCCTGGCAGAGTGAAGCCCCGAACTCCGGCACGATGGCTGGCCTGGCAGAGTGAAGCCCCGAAGTCCGGCACGATGGCTGGCCTGGCAGAGTGAACACCCCGAACTCCGGCACGATGGCTGGCCTGGCAGAGTGAACCCCCCGAACTCCGGCACGATGGCTGGCCTGGCAGAGTGAAGCCCCGAACTCCGGCACGATGGCTGGCCTGGCAGAGTGAACCCCCCGAACTCCGGCACGATGGCTGGCCTGGCAGAGTGAAGCCCCGAACTCCGGCACGATGGCTGGCCTGGCAGAGTGAAGCCCCGAACTCCGGCACGATGGCTGGCCTGGCAGAGTGAACCCCCCGAACTCCGGCACGATGGCTGGCCTGGTAGAGTGAACCCCCCGAACTCCCGGCGCGATGACTGGCCTGGCAGAGTGAACCCCCCGAACTCCCGCACGATGACTGGCCTGGCAGAGTGAACCCCCCGAACTCCCGGCGCGATGACTGGCCTGGCAGAGTGAACCCCCCGAACTCCCGCACGATGACTGGCCTGGCAGAGTGAACCCCCCGAACTCCCGCACGATGACTGGCCTGGCAGAGTGAACCCCCCAAACTCCCGGCGCGATGGCTGGCCTGGCAGAGTGAACCCCCCGAACTCCCGCACGATGACTGGCCTGGCAGAGTGAACCCCCCGAACTCCGGCACGATGGCTGGCCTGGCAGAGTGAACCCCCCGAAGTCCGGCACGATGGCTGGCCTGGCAGAGTGAACCCCCCGAAGTCCGGCACGATGGCTGGCCTGGCAGAGTGAAGTCCCGAACTCCGGCACGATGGCTGGCCTGGCAGAGTGAACCCCCCGAAGTCCGGCACGATGGCTGGCCTGGCAGAGTGAAGCCCCGAACTCCGGCACGATGGCTGGCCTGGCAGAGTGAACCCCCCGAACTCCGGCACGATGGCTGGCCTGGCAGAGTGTAGCCCCGAACTCCGGCACGATGGCTGGCCTGGCAGAGTAAACCCCCGAACACCGGCACGAAGGCTGGCCTGGCAGAGTGAAGCCCCGAACTCCGGCACGATGGCTGGCCTAGCAGAGTGAACGCCCCGAACTCCGGCACGATGGCTGGCCTGGCAGAGCTTGCTTGATACAGCCTGGTAGCCACCAGACCATACGGTACCTGACGTATTGGGGTCAACCAGCTGAACTTCTCTCTCGCTAATATGACCCACTTGGAAACTATTATGTATATAGATAAATGGCCTCCATCTTGAAAAATTACCACAATCATGCAAATGGTCGCCACCTATTCAACAAATTGGTCTCTCTTGACCAAATGGCCGGCGTCTTGATCCTAGCATTGACGGTGTAAATTCCACCGGAAAAAAAAACGCCTTAATTACTGGTGATATCGCGAATATCGAGCAATTCGCGGACTGCTGTAAAGGATCGCTATAAATAGAGTCTTCGCGTTGAACCAGGAATTGTACAGATAACGATCCCCAAAATTGCCAACAGCTAATCGCGAATCTCCAAGAATTCCTGGATGCCAATCGCGGAGATCGTAGAAGATACCCCCCCCCACCCCCCTCTAATGTAGTGTTCGAGGCTACGTGCCACGTGTGTTACAGATGTGTTTAACGATCATTCAGCGCTTACGTACCACGTGCATATTACATGGAAACCACGTGGATGGCAGGTGGAAAAAACGTGGATGGCACGTGGAAAAAACGTGGATGGCACGGGGAAAACACGTGGATGGCACGGGGAAAACACGTGGATGGCACGGGAAAAACACGTGGATGGCACGGAAAAAACACGTGGATGGCAGGTGGAAAACACGTGGATGGCAGGTGGAAAACACGTGGATGGCACGGGAAAAACACGTGGATGGCACGGAAAAAACACGTGGATGGCAGGTGGAAAACACGTGGATGGCAGGTGGAAAACACGTGGATGGCACGGGGAAAACGCGTGGATGGCACGTGGAAAACGCGTGGATGGCACGTGGAAAACACGTGCATGGCACGTGGAAAAGACGTGGATGGCAGGTGGAAAAGACGTGGATGGCACGGGGAAAACGCGTGGATGGCACGTGGAAAACACGTGGATGGCACGGGGAAAACACGTGGATGGCACATGGAAAACACGTGGATGGCACGTGGAGAACCCCATAGATGGCACGTGTAGAACACGTAAATGGCACTTGGGGAACACCTGGATGGCACGTGTAGAACACGTAGATAGCACGTGGGGAACACGTGGACACGTGGATCATGTGCTAATCTGATACGTACCACGTGTTTACTGTGCCACAGGGGTGGACGCCTCGCCCAGCCCTCGGCGGTGATCAGTACCACGCTGACTGCGTAATCCGGCGCCGCGGGCCAAAGCCCACTGTCCGATCTGGGTCATAAAGGGTTAATGGCGAACCAGGATGGACAGCAAACTCACCATGACAGTCCCATTCTCACCTTCTAAGCGACTACTCAATGGCGAACCCCCTTGCAGCTTCCTCAGAATGTTTTTCATGCCTTCCTTTTTGTGACGTCTAAATGGAAATGCACGCATGTGGCGGCCTGGTTTTGTTAACTAAGCTCCTGGCGAGGGTGATCGCAGGGATTGCGAGGGCCACCACAACAATGCCCACGACAGAGAAGTCACATTACGGCGACATGCACGGCCTCCAGGTGGTGACGTCACTCGGTTGTGATGACGTCATCTCCTACAGGATCCAGTTATGTGATGCATTCTACATTTTCCACAGCGCAACGAAACAACTAGCAATAAACAATCCAGGGGGGGGGGGGGAGGGGAGGGCGAGGGGTCACACAACGCCAACGAGCTCCATCCACTACTCCATCCATTGCAACATGTGTGGACTATTTTGGCCCAAAACGCCTATTATCGCCCTACCTCTCGTTAAGGTTTATCTATTGGTCCCATATCGCGGCGCATCTTCAAATGTAAGGACAGATCCGAAAGACAATTTACAGCTCTCCATACAAAGGCTACTTTCCGATCTTATGCAAAATACCTCAATCGATCAGCATGCAGACACCCGGATCGTGAGGCCTCGTGGTTCGGGTGGCCTGCGAGGGTGGGGAGGGGGGTGTGTGAGGAGGCGGGGCAGGGGCTCGGGTGGCCTGCAAGAAGGGGGTGTGAGGAGGCGGGGCAGGGGCTCGGGGAATGGAGGGAGGAGAAGGGGCAGGGGGGGGGGGAAGTGGGGGGTGGGCCTGAGGGGGGGGGGTGGCAGGGGGGCGGCTGCTATATCGATCATTTACGACGAGGCGCAGCTCAATGTGATACCCAGGGTGCGATTACATTATGCCTTGGAACGTTGATTACTGGCGCAATGCCTCCTGGGAAAGGGTCCATGTCGCACAAATCTCGGATCCATTAAACGCAGTTTGATAGATTTAGGGGCGATTTAACGAGAGGTTAACGAGAGCCACATGCACGACGAGACAATCCCCGGAGACCCACGAGACCTCTGACCTTTGGCTGCTTCCATCATGTCTCCATGCAAGGCTTGAATAAGGTTTGTTCATTAAAACTGCTTGCAATTCATTATTACGAGTGGCAGTGGATTTTGATAAAACGCTGCGTTGTAATATGTTACAAAATGCCCCTTTATGATCATGGTATCAGATGATTCCATTTTTTAACTGCGGCGGAACTAGCCACACTCAGTTCATATAAAGGTTCATATTTAGATAAAATGGCTTAGCTATGTATTCTTTCTATTATATCATCATCTTTGAATTTTTGAAAGAGTATTTTGTAATAACAAATATTACAAAGGATGTGTTCATTAGCAAAAATATTTCTTGCGTCAATCGAACTGGGCGGAATGAAGGACATGAAGTAAATATATACAGGAGGCGCTGGCGCATTTCCTGGATAAGACACCATTTTACGCCACTCTTCGCTATAAAACAATGGAAGTGGTTAAAATTGTCCGCTGGGGACTAGAGATCTGATGTGGCATCGCAGCCCTCATCGGACTGGCCTCCCGCACAGATAAAACAATTCCCTAAACCAGATCAGCGGTGGTAGAGGCTGGAAGTTTTCTTACGTCAGGGCAACAAACGGCGTTAGGCGCAACGCTTTTAACTCGATGTATGAACAAACACGATAATGTCGGTCTCATACAAGTCCAGACGTGACTCTCCACGACGAGACTTCCATTTCACACTAGAAAACAACAAGCTTTTTTTTAAATTCTGAGATCTAACTGGATAGCCGCGGGCTCCGTGTCGAGATCTTTCCAAGATGGCGGCCTGAAGACCAAAGCAGATGTCGATGTCGACCGCGTGGGGTGGGGGTGGGGATTTCAAGGTTGATGAAGAACGTTCAGACCACTACCATATTTTATCCATAGTTTGTATTAAATGAATCATATGTTGGAATAATAAAACCTGATATTGACATGATTTTAAATTATGCTTTTATTTTGAAATAACTATAATTAAAAACCAACATTTTCATTTTTTCATGTGACTTTCGTAGCTTAAAATTATGCTTATATTTTGAAATAGCGATAATTAAGAACCAACATTTTCATTTGGTCACGTGGCATGTGTCTTAGTATGCGCAAGCTAGGTCCCGATGCACTCCTGTATAGAAGTTCACGGTGCATGGGTCCCATTTGTCTCAGACCGATGAGGTATCGGGGGTGTAGCCGGTGTACATGACTTCACAAATATCCGCCATCTTGGAAAAGGCATGACTGCTGCAAAGAGTTCTCGAAAACATATTGGTGTTATCTTGAATTTTTCTACGGAGATTAATACCATATTTGCAGATTAATGGCATCTCATGTATAAAATTAATGAGCATGGCTACATTATCTTCAAATGTTATAATTTTTCCTTTACATAGATGAGATATTATGTTTAATTGTCTACAGAATATCCGATACGATGACGCCATATTGACATCTCGCCAAGACCAAAATAATATCCAGAATGAATGGCACATGCAGTGGCGCCTCACAATGAAATATGCTGAACTATGACATTGCGAATTCGTCTATTAGAGATAAACTGTTGCCCCTAGCGCCGTGTGTCGAGAGTAGGGAGCGGAACTCCCTGAGCTAGCTTTCACCATTGATGACTACATGAATTATCCTCATATACATAACATGATGTCTTTATCTCTGGAGCCTGGCTTGGCTTGCATGCGGGGGGGGGGGGGGCTGCAGTTATTGCATTCTACTCTTTGTGGCGGTGCAGTAAAGGCAATTCCCATAATAATGAGGTAATAATGCAGTCTGTGATTTGTTCTTGTAGAACGAGTCGGCTCACCCCCCCTTAGTGCAGTCTGTGGTTTGTTCTTGTAGGACGAGACGGTCCATGCCCCATTGTGCAGTCAGTGCTTTGTTCTTGTAGAACGAGTCGGCCCATCTCCCATTGTGCAGTCTGTGGTTTGTTCTTGTAGAACGAGTCGGCCCACCCCCTTTGTGCAGTCTGTGGTTTGTTCTTGTAGAACGAGTCGGCCCATCCCCCATTGTGCAGTCTGTGGTTTGTTCTTGTAGAACGAGTCGGCTCATCTCCCATTGTGCAGTCAGTGGTTTGTTCTTGTAGAACGAGTCGGCCCATGCCCCATTGTGCAGTCAGTGCTTTGTTCTTGTAGAACGAGTCGGCCCATCTCCCATTGTGCAGTCAATGCTTTGTTCTTGTAGAACGAGTCGGCCCACCCCCTTAGTGCAGTCTCTGGTTTGTTCTTGTAGAACGAGTCGGCCCATCTCCCATTGTGCAGTCAGTGGTTTGTTCTTGTAGAACGAGTCGGCCCATCTCCCATAGTGCAGTCAGTGGTTTGCTCTTGTAGAACGAGTCGGCCCATCCCCCATAGTGCAGTCTGTGGTTTGTTCTTGTAGAACGAGTCGGCCCATCCCCCATTGTGCAGTCAGTGGTTTGTTCTTGTAGAACGAGTCGGCCCATCCCCCATAGTGCAGTCTGTGGTTTGTTCATGTAGAACGAGTCGGCTCATCCCCAATAGTGCAGTCTGTGGTTTGTTCTTGTAGAACGAGTCGGCCCATCCCCCATTGTGCAGTCAGTGGTTTGTTCTTGTAGAACGAGTCGGCCCATCCCCCATAGTGCAGTCTGTGGTTTGTTCTTGTAGAACGAGTCGGCCCATCTCCCATTGTGCAGTCAGTGCTTTGTTCTTGTAGAACGAGTCGGCCCATCTCCCATTGTGCAGTCTCTGGTTTGTTCTTGCAGAACGAGTCGGCCCATCTCCCATTGTGCAGTCTGTGGTTTGTTCTTGTAGAACGAGTCGGCCCATCCCCCATTGTGCAGTCTGTGGTTTGTTCTTGTAGAACGAGTCGGCCCATCCCCCATTGTGCAGTCAGTGCTTTGTTCTTGTCGAACGAGTCGGCCCATCTCCCATTGTGCAGTCTGTGGTTTTGTTCTTGCAGAACGAGTCGGCCCACCCCCTTAGTGCAGTCTGTGGTTTGTTCTTGTAGAACGAGTCGGCCCATCCCCTATTGTGCAGTCAGTGGTTTGTTCTTGTAGAACGAGTCGGCCCATCCCCCACTTTGCAGTCTGTGGTTTGTGCTTGTAGAACGAGTCGGCCCATCCCCCATTGTGCAGTCTGTGGTTTGTTCTTGTAGAACGAGTCGGCCCATCCCCCATTGTGCAGTCAGTGCTTTGTTCTTGTAGAACGAGTCGGCCCATCTCCCATTGTGCAGTCTGTGGTTTGTTCTTGTAGAACGAGTCGGCCCACCCCCTTAGTGCAGTCTGTGGTTTGTTCTTGTAGAACGAGTCGGCCCATCCCCCATAGTGCAGTCAGTGGTTTGTTCTTGTAGAGCGAGTCTGCCCATCCCCCATTGTGCAGTCAGTGGTTTGTTCTTGTAGAACGAGTCGGCCCATCTCCCATTGTGCAGTCAGTGCTTTGTTCCTGTAGAAAGAGTCGGCCAATCTCCCATTGTGCAGTCTGTGGTTTGTTCTTGTAGAACGAGTCGGCCCACCCCCTTAGTGCAGTCTGTGGTTTGTTCTTGTGGAACGAGTCGGCCCATCCCCCATTGTGCAGTCAGTGGTTTGTTCTTGTAGAACGAGTCGGCCCATCCCCCACTTTGCAGTCTGTGGTTTGTTCTTGTAGGACGAGACGGTCCATGCCCCATTGTGCAGTCAGTGCTTTGTTCTTGTAGAACGAGTCGGCCCATCTCCCATTGTGCAGTCTGTGGTTTGTTCTTGTAGAACGAGTCGGCCCACCCCCTTTGTGCAGTCTGTGGTTTGTTCTTGTAGAACGAGTCGGCCCATCCCCCATTGTGCAGACTGTGGTTTGTTCTTGTAGAACGAGTCGGCTCATCTCCCATTGTGCAGTCAGTGGTTTGTTCTTGTAGAACGAGTCGGCCCATGCCCCATTGTGCAGTCAGTGCTTTGTTCTTGTAGAACGAGTCGGCCCATCTCCCATTGTGCAGTCAGTGCTTTGTTCTTGTAGAACGAGTCGGCCCACCCCCTTAGTGCAGTCTGTGGTTTGTTCTTGTAGAACGAGTCGGCCCATCTCCCATTGTGCAGTCAGTGGTTTGTTCTTGTAGAACGAGTCGGCCCATCCCCCATAGTGCAGTCAGTGGATTGCTCTTGTAGAACTAGTCGGTCCATCCCCCATAGTGCAGTCTGTGGTTTGTTCTTGTAAAACGAGTCGGCCCATCCCCCATTGTGCAGTCAGTGGTTTGTTCTTGTAGAACGAGTCGGCCCATCCCCCATAGTGCAGTCTGTGGTTTGTTCATGTAGAACGAGTCGGCTCATCCCCAATAGTGCAGTCTGTGGTTTGTTCTTGTAGAACGAGTCGGCCCATCCCCCATTGTGCAGTCAGTGGTTTGTTCTTGTAGAACGAGTCGGCCCATCCCCCATAGTGCAGTCTGTGGTTTGTTCTTGTAGAACGAGTCGGCCCATCTCCCATTGTACAGTCAGTGCTTTGTTCTTGTAGAACGAGTCGGCCCATCTCCCATTGTGCAGTCTGTGGTTTGTTCTTGCAGAACGAGTCGGCCCATCTCCCATTGTGCAGTCTGTGGTTTGTTCTTGTAGAACGAGTCTGCCCATCCCCCATTGTGCAGTCTGTGGTTTGTTCTTGTAGAACGAGTCGGCCCATCCCCCATTGTGCAGTCAGTGCTTTGTTCTTGTAGAACGAGTCGGCCCATCTCCCATTGTGCAGTCTGTGGTTTTGTTCTTGCAGAACGAGTCGGCCCACCCCCTTAGTGCAGTCTGTGGTTTGTTCTTGTAGAACGAGTCGGCCCATCCCCTATTGTGCAGTCAGTGGTTTGTTCTTGTGGAACGAGTCGGCCCATCCCCAACTTGGAAGTCTGTGGTTTGTTCTTGTAGAACGAGTCGGCCCATCCCCCATTGTGCAGTCTGTGGTTTGTTCTTGTAGAACGAGTCGGCCCATCCCCCATTGTGCAGTCAGTGCTTTGTTCTTGTAGAACGAGTCGGCCCATCTCCCATTGTGCAGTCTGTGGTTTGTTCTTGTAGAACGAGTCGGCCCACCCCCTTAGTGCAGTCTGTGGTTTGTTCTTGTAGAACGAGTCGGCCCATCCCCCATTGTGCAGTCAGTGGTTTGTTCTTGTAGAGCGAGTCTGCCCATCCCCCATTGTGCAGTCAGTGGTTTGTTCTTGTAGAACGAGTCGGCCCATCCCCCATAGTGCAGTCTGTGGTTTGTTCTTGTAGAACGAGTCGGCCCATCTCCCATTGTGCAGTCAGTGCTTTGTTCTTGTAGAAAGAGTCGGCCAATCTCCCATTGTGCAGTCTGTGGTTTGTTCTTGTAGAACGAGTCGGCCCACCCCCTTAGTGCAGTCTGTGGTTTGTTCTTGTAGAACGAGTCGGCCCATCCCCCATTGTGCAGTCAGTGGTTTGTTCTTGTAGAGCGAGTCTGCCCATCCCCCATTGTGCAGTCAGTGGTTTGTTCTTGTAGAACGAGTCGGCCCATCCCCCATAGTGCAGTCTGTGGTTTGTTCTTGTAGAACGAGTCGGCCCATCCCCCATTGTGCAGTCAGTGCTTTGTTCTTGTAGAAAGAGTCGGCCAATCTCCCATTGTGCAGTCTGTGGTTTGTTCTTGTAGAACGAGTCGGCCCACCCCCTTAGTGCAGTCTGTGGTTTGTTCTTGTGGAACGAGTCGGCCCATCCCCCATTGTGCAGTCAGTGGTTTGTTCTTGTAGAACGAGTCGGCTCATCCCCCATTGTGCAGTCAATGATTTGTTCTTGTAGAACGAGTCGGCTCACCCCCCCTTAGTGCAGTCTGTGGTTTGTTCTTGTAGGACGAGACGGCCCATGCCCCATTGTGCAGTCAGTGCTTTGTTCTTGTAGAACGAGTCGGCCCATCTCCCATTGTGCAGTCTGTGGTTTGTTCTTGTAGAACGAGTCGGCCCACCCCCTTAGTGCAGTCTGTGGTTTGTTCTTGTAGAACGAGTCGGCCCATCCCCCATTGTGCAGTCTGTGGTTTGTTCTTGTAGAAAGAGTCTGCTCATCTCCCATTGTGCGGTCAGTGGTTTGTTCTTGTAGAACGAGTCGGCCCATGCCCCATTGTGCAGTCAGTGCTTTGTTCTTGTAGAACGAGTCGGCCCATCTCCCATTGTGCAGTCAGTGCTTTGTTCTTGTAGAACGAGTCGGCCCACCCCCTTAGTGCAGTCTGTGGTTTGTTCTTGTAGAACGAGTCGGCCCATCTCCCATTGTGCAGTCAGTGGTTTGTTCTTGCAGAACGAGTCGGCCCATCCCCCATAGTGCAGTCAGTGGTTTGTTCTTGTAGAACGAGTCGGCCCATCTCCCATTGTGCAGTCAGTGCTTTGTTCTTGTAGAAAGAGTCGGCCAATCTCCCATTGTGCAGTCAGTGGTTTGTTCTTGTAGAACGAGTCGGCCCATCCCCCACTTTGCAGTCTGTGGTGTGTTCTTGTAGAACGAGTCGGCCCATCCCCCATTGTGCAGTCTGTGGTTTGTTCTTGTAGCACGAGTCGGCCCATCCCCCATTGTGCAGTCAGTGCTTTGTTCTTGTAGATCGAGTCGGCCCATCCCCCATTGTGCAGTCAGTGGTTTGTTCTTGTAGAACGAGTCGGCCCATCCCCCATAGTGCAGTCTGTGGTTTGTTCTTGTAGAACGAGTCGGCCCATCCCCCATTGTGCAGTCAGTGCTATGTTCTTGTAGAACGAGTCGGCCCATCTCCCATTGTGCAGTCTGTGGTTTTGTTTTTGTAGAACGAGTCGGCCCACCCCCTTAGTGCAGTCTGTGGTTTGTTCTTGTAGAACGAGTCGGCCCATCCCCCATTGTGCGGTCAGTGGTTTGTTCTTGTAGAACGAGTGGGCCCATCCCCCACTTTGCAGTCTGTGGTTTGTTCTTGTAGAACGAGTCGGCCCATCCCCCACTGTGCAGTCTGTGGTTTGTTCTTGTAGAACGAGTCGGCCCATCCCCCATTGTGCAGTCTGTGGTTTGTTCTTGTAGAACGAGTCGGCCCACCCCCCATAGTGCAGTCAGTGGTTTGTTCTTGTAGAACGAGTCGGCCCAACCCTTTAGTGCAGTCTGTGGTTTGTTCTTGTAGAACGAGTCGGCCCATCTCCCATTGTGCAGTCAGTGCTTTGTTCTTGTAGAACGAGTCGGCCCACCCCCTTAGTGCAGTCTGTGGTTTGTTCTTGTAGAACGAGTCGGCCCATCTCCCATTGTGCAGTCAGTGGTTTGTTCTTGCAGAACGAGTCGGCCCATCCCCCATAGTGCAGTCAGTGGTTTGTTCTTGTAGAACGAGTCGGCCCATCCCCCATAGTGCAGTCTGTTGTTTGTTCTTGTAGAACGAGTCGGCCCATCCCCCATTGTGCAGTCAGTGGTTTGTTCTTGTAGAACGAGTCGGCCCATCCCCCACTTTGCAGTCTGTGGTTTGTTCTTGTAGAACGAGTCGGCCCATCCCCCATTGTGCAGTCTGTGGTTTGTTCTTGTAGCACGAGTCGGCCCATCCCCCATTGTGCAGTCAGTGCTTTGTTCTTGTAGATCGAGTCGGCCCATCCCCCATTGTGCAGTCAGTGGTTTGTTCTTGTAGAACGAGTCGGCCCATCCCCCATAGTGCAGTCTGTGGTTTGTTCTTGTAGAACGAGTCGGCCCATCCCCCATTGTGCAGTCAGTGCTATGTTCTTGTAGAACGAGTCGGCCCATCTCCCATTGTGCAGTCTGTGGTTTTGTTTTTGTAGAACGAGTCGGCCCACCCCCTTAGTGCAGTCTGTGGTTTGTTCTTGTAGAACGAGTCGGCCCATCCCCCATTGTGCGGTCAGTGGTTTGTTCTTGTAGAACGAGTGGGCCCATCCCCCACTTTGCAGTCTGTGGTTTGTTCTTGTAGAACGAGTCGGCCCATCCCCCATTGTGCGGTCAGTGGTTTGTTCTTGTAGAACGAGTGGGCCCATCCCCCACTTTGCAGTCTGTGGTTTGTTCTTGTAGAACGAGTCGGCCCATCCCCCACTGTGCAGTCTGTGGTTTGTTCTTGTAGAACGAGTCGGCCCATCCCCCATTGTGCAGTCTGTGGTTTGTTCTTGTAGAACGAGTCGGCCCACCCCCCATAGTGCAGTCAGTGGTTTGTTCTTGTAGAACGAGTCGGCCCAACCCTTTAGTGCAGTCTGTGGTTTGTTCTTGTAGAACGAGTCGGCCCATCTCCCATTGTGCAGTCAGTGCTTTGTTCTTGTAGAACGAGTCGGCCCACCCCCTTAGTGCAGTCTGTGGTTTGTTCTTGTAGAACGAGTCGGCCCATCTCCCATTGTGCAGTCAGTGGTTTGTTCTTGCAGAACGAGTCGGCCCATCCCCCATAGTGCAGTCAGTGGTTTGTTCTTGTAGAACGAGTCGGCCCATCCCCCATAGTGCAGTCTGTTGTTTGTTCTTGTAGAACGAGTCGGCCCATCCCCCATTGTGCAGTCAGTGGTTTGTTCTTGTAGAACGAGTCGGCCCATCCCCCACTTTGCAGTCTGTGGTTTGTTCTTGTAGAACGAGTCGGCCCATCCCCCATTGTGCAGTCTGTGGTTTGTTCTTGTAGCACGAGTCGGCCCATCCCCCATTGTGCAGTCAGTGCTTTGTTCTTGTAGATCGAGTCGGCCCATCCCCCATTGTGCAGTCAGTGGTTTGTTCTTGTAGAACGAGTCGGCCCATCCCCCATAGTGCAGTCTGTGGTTTGTTCTTGTAGAACGAGTCGGCCCATCCCCCATTGTGCAGTCAGTGCTATGTTCTTGTAGAACGAGTCGGCCCATCTCCCATTGTGCAGTCTGTGGTTTTGTTTTTGTAGAACGAGTCGGCCCACCCCCTTAGTGCAGTCTGTGGTTTGTTCTTGTAGAACGAGTCGGCCCATCCCCCATTGTGCGGTCAGTGGTTTGTTCTTGTAGAACGAGTGGGCCCATCCCCCACTTTGCAGTCTGTGGTTTGTTCTTGTAGAACGAGTCGGCCCATCCCCCACTGTGCAGTCTGTGGTTTGTTCTTGTAGAACGAGTCGGCCCATCCCCCATTGTGCAGTCTGTGGTTTGTTCTTGTAGAACGAGTCGGCCCACCCCCCATAGTGCAGTCAGTGGTTTGTTCTTGTAGAACGAGTCGGCCCAACTCTTTAGTGCAGTCTGTGGTTTGTTCTTGTAGAACGAGTCGGCCAATTTCCCATTGTGCAGTCTGGGGTTTGTTCTTGTAGAACGAGTCGGCCCAACCCATTAGTGCAGTCTGTGGTTTGTTCTTGTAGAACGAGTCGGCCCATCCCCCATTGTGCAGTCAGTGGTTTGCTCTTGTAGAACGAGTCGTCCCATCCCCCGTTGTGCAGTCTGTGATTTGTTCTTGTAGAACGAGTCGGCCCACACCCCATAGTGCAGTCAGTGGTTTGTTCTTGTAGAACGAGTCGGCCCATCCCCCATTGTACAGTCTGTGGTTTGTTCTTGTAGAAAGAGTCGGCCCATCCCCCATTGTGCAGTCAGTGGTTTGCTCTTGTAGAACGATTGGTCCCATCCCCCATAGTGCAGTCAGTGGTTTGCTCTTGTAGAACGAGTCGTCCCATCCCCCATAGAGCAGTCAGTGGTTTGTTTTTGTAGAACGAGTCGGCCCATTCCCCATAGTAAAGTCAGTGGTTTGTTCTTGTAGAACGAGTCGGCCCATCCCCCATTGTGCAGTCTGTGGTTTGTTCTTGTGGAACGAGTCGGCCCATCCCCCATTGTGCAGTCTGTGGTTTGTTCTTGTAGAACGAGTCGGCCCATCCCCCATAGTGCAGTCTGTGGTTTGTTCTTGTAGAACGAGTCGGCCCATCCCCCATTGTGCAGTCTGTGGTTTGTTCTTGTAGAACGAGTCGGCCCACCCCCCATATTGCAGTCTGTGGTTTGTTCTTGTAGAACGAGTCGGCCCACCCCCCATTGTGCACTCTGGCGTATGTTCTTGTAGAACGAGTCGGCCCATCCCCCGTAGTGCAGTCAGTGGTTTGTTCTTGTAGAACGAGTCGGCCCATCCCCCATTGTGCAGTCTGTGGTTTGTTCTTGTAGAACGAGTCGGCCCATCCCCCATAGTGCAGTCAGTGGTTTGTTCTTGTAGAACGAGTCTGCCCATCCCCCATTGTGCAGTCTGTGGTTTGTTCTTGTGGAACGAGTCGGCCCATCCCCCATAGTGCAGTCTGTGGTTTGTTCTTGTAGAACGAGTCTGCCCATCCCCCATTGTGCAGTCTGTGGTTTGTTCTTGTGGAACGAGTCGGCCCATCCCCCATTGTGCAGTCTGTGGTTTGTTCTTGTGGAACGAGTCGGCCCATCCCCCATTGTGCAGTCTGTGGTTTGTTCTTGTAGAACGAGTCTGCCCATCCCCCATTGTGCAGTCTGTGGTTTGTTCTTGTGGAACGAGTCGGCCCATCCCCCATAGTGCAGTCTGTGGTTTGTTCTTGTAGAACGAGTCGGCCCATCCCCCATTGTGCAGTCTGTGGTTTGTTCTTGTGGAACGAGTCGGCCCATCCCCCATTGTGCAGTCTGTGGTTTGTTCTTGTAGAACGAGTCGGCCCACCCCCCATATTGCAGTCTGTGGTTTGTTCTTGTAGAACGAGTCGGCCCACCCCCCATTGTGCACTCTGGCGTATGTTCTTGTAGAACGAGTCGGCCCATCCCCCGTAGTGCAGTCAGTGGTTTGTTCTTGTAGAACGAGTCGGCCCATCCCCCATTGTGCAGTCTGTGGTTTGTTCTTGTAGAACGAGTCGGCCCATCCCCCATAGTGCAGTCAGTGGTTTGTTCTTGTAGAACGAGTCTGCCCATCCCCCATTGTGCAGTCTGTGGTTTGTTCTTGTGGAACGAGTCGGCCCATCCCCCATAGTGCAGTCTGTGGTTTGTTCTTGTAGAACGAGTCTGCCCATCCCCCATTGTGCAGTCTGTGGTTTGTTCTTGTGGAACGAGTCGGCCCATCCCCCATTGTGCAGTCTGTGGTTTGTTCTTGTGGAACGAGTCGGCCCATCCCCCATTGTGCAGTCTGTGGTTTGTTCTTGTAGAACGAGTCTGCCCATCCCCCATTGTGCAGTCTGTGGTTTGTTCTTGTGGAACGAGTCGGCCCATCCCCCATAGTGCAGTCTGTGGTTTGTTCTTGTAGAACGAGTCGGCCCATCCCCCATTGTGCAGTCTGTGGTTTGTTCTTGTGGAACGAGTCGGCCCATCCCCCATTGTGCAGTCTGTGGTTTGTTCTTGTGGAACGAGTCGGCCCATCCCCCATAGTGCAGTCAGTGGTTTGTTTTTGTAGAACGAGTCGGCCCATCCCCCATAGTGCAGTCAGTGGTTTGTTTTTGTAGAACGAGTCTGCCCATCCCCCATTGTGCAGTCTGTGGTTTGTTCTTGTGGAACGAGTCGGCCCATCCCCCATAGTGCAGTCTGTGGTTTGTTCTTGTAGAACGAGTCGGCCCATCCCCCATAGTGCAGTCAGTGGTTTGTTCTTGTAGAACGAGTCTGCCCATCCCCCATTGTGCAGTCTGTGGTTTGTTCTTGTGGAACGAGTCGGCCCATCCCCCATAGTGCAGTCTGTGGTTTGTTCTTGTAGAACGAGTCGGCCCATCCCCCATAGTGCAGTCTGTGGTTTGTTCTTGTAGAACGAGTCGGCCCATCCCCCATTGTGCAGTCTGTGGTTTGTTCTTGTGGAACGAGTCGGCCCATCCCCCATAGTGCAGTCAGTGGTTTGTTTTTGTAGAACGAGTCGTCCCATCCCCCATAGTGCAGTCTGTGGTTTGTTCTTGTAGAACGAGTCTGCCCATCCCCCATTGTGCAGTCTGGGCTTTGTTCTTGTTGAACGAGTCGGCCCATCCCCCACCGTGCAGTCTGTGGTATGTTCTTGTCGAACGAGTCGGCCCATCCCCCATTGTGCAGTCTGTGGTTTGTTCTTGTAGAACGAGTCGTCCCATCCCCCATAGTGCAGTCAGTGGTTTGCTCTTGTAGAACGAGTCGGCCCATCCCCCATAGTGCAGTCTGTGGTTTGTTCTTGTAGAACGAGTCTTCCCATCCCCCATAGTGCAGTCTGTGGTTTGTTCTTGTAGAACGAGTCGGCCCATGCCCCATTGTGCAGTCAGTGCTTTGTTCTTGTAGAACGAGTCGGCCCATCCCCCATTGTGCAGTCTGTGGTTTGTTCTTGTAGAACGAGTCGGCCCATCCCCCATAGTGCAGTCTGTGGTTTGTTCTTGTGGAACGAGTCGGCCCATCCCCCATTGTGCAGTCTGTGGTTTGTTCTTGTAGAACGAGTCTGCCCATCCCCCATAGTGCAGTCCGTGGTTTGCTCTTGTAGAACGAGTCTTCCCATCCCCCATAGTGCAGTCCGTGGTTTGTTCTTGTAGAACGAGTCGGCCCATCCCCCATTGTGCAGTCCGTGGTTTGTTCTTGTAGAACGAGTCTTCCCATCCCCCATAGTGCAGTCTGTGGTTTGTTCTTGTAGAACGAGTCTGCCCATCCCCCATTGTGCAGTCTGTAGTTTGTTCTTGTAGAACGAGTCGGCCCATCCCCCATTGTGCAGTCAGTGGTTTGTTCTTGTAGAACGAGTCTGCCCATCCCCCATAGTGCAGTCTGTGGTTTGTTCTTGTAGAACGAGTCGTCCCATCCCCCATTGTGCAGTCTGTGGTTTGTTCTTGTAGAACGAGTCTGCCCATCCCCCATAGTGCAGTCTGTGGTTTGTTCTTGTAGAACGAGTCGTCCCATCCCCCATTGTGCAGTCTGTGGTTTGCTCTTGTAGAACGAGTCTTCCCATCCCCCATAGTGCAGTCTGTGGTTTGTTCTTGTAGAACGAGTCGGCCCATCCCCCATTGTGCAGTCTGTGGTTTGTTCTTGTAGAACGAGTCTGCCCATCCCCCATAGTGCAGTCTGTGGTTTGTTCGTTTAGAACGAGTCGTCCCATCCCCCATTGTGCAGTCTGTGGTTTGTTCTTGTAGAACGAGTCTTCCCATCCCCCATAGTGCAGTCTGTGGTTTGTTCTTGTAGAACGAGTCGGCCCATCCCCCATTGTGCAGTCTGTGGTTTGTTCTTGTAGAACGAGTCGGCCCATCCCCCATTGTGCAGTCTGTGGTTTGCTCTTGTAGAACGAGTCTTCCCATCCCCCATAGTGCAGTCCGTGGTTTGCTCTTGTAGAACGAGTCTTCCCATCCCCCATAGTGCAGTCCGTGGTTTGCTCTTGTAGAACGAGTCTTCCCATCCCCCATAGTGCAGTCTGTGGTTTGTTCTTGTAGAACGAGTCTTCCCATCCCCCATAGTGCAGTCTGTGGTTTGTTCTTGTAGAACGAGTCGTCCCATCCCCCATAGTGCAGTCTGTGGTTTGTTCTTGTAGAACGATTCGTCCCATCCCCCATAGTGCAGTCCGTGGTTTGCTCTTGTAGAACGAGTCTTCCCATCCCCCATAGTGCAGTCCGTGGTTTGTTCTTGTAGAACGAGTCGGCCCATCCCCCATTGTGCAGTCCGTGGTTTGTTCTTGTAGAACGAGTCTTCCCATCCCCCATAGTGCAGTCTGTGGTTTGTTCTTGTAGAACGAGTCGGCCCATCCCCCATAGTGCAGTCTGTGGTTTGTTCTTGTAGAACGAGTCTTCCCATCCCCCATTGTGCAGTCCGTGGTTTGCTCTTGTAGAACGAGTCGTCCCATCCCCCATTGTGCAGTCTGTGGTTTGCTCTTGTAGAACGAGTCTTTCCATCCCCCATAGTGCAGTCTGTGGTTTGTTCTTGTAGAACGAGTCGTCCCATCCCCCATTGTGCAGTCTGTGGTTTGCTCTTGTAGAACGAGTCGTCCCATCCCCCATTGTGCAGTCTGTGGTTTGTTCTTGTAGAACGAGTCTGCCCATCCCCCATTGTGCAGTCTGTGGTTTGCTCTTGTAGAACGAGTCGGCCCATCCCCCATTGTGCAGTCTGTAGTTTGTTCTTGTAGAACGAGTCGGCCCATCCCCCATTGTGCAGTCAGTGGTTTGTTCTTGTAGAACGAGTCTGCCCATCCCCCATAGTGCAGTCTGTGGTTTGTTCTTGTAGAACGAGTCGTCCCATCCCCCATTGTGCAGTCTGTGGTTTGTTCTTGTAGAACGAGTCTGCCCATCCCCCATAGTGCAGTCTGTGGTTTGTTCTTGTAGAACGAGTCGTCCCATCCCCCATTGTGCAGTCTGTGGTTTGCTCTTGTAGAACGAGTCTTCCCATCCCCCATAGTGCAGTCTGTGGTTTGTTCTTGTAGAACGAGTCGGCCCATCCCCCATTGTGCAGTCTGTGGTTTGTTCTTGTAGAACGAGTCTGCCCATCCCCCATAGTGCAGTCTGTGGTTTGTTCGTTTAGAACGAGTCGTCCCATCCCCCATTGTGCAGTCTGTGGTTTGTTCTTGTAGAACGAGTCTTCCCATCCCCCATAGTGCAGTCTGTGGTTTGTTCTTGTAGAACGAGTCGGCCCATCCCCCATTGTGCAGTCTGTGGTTTGTTCTTGTAGAACGAGTCGGCCCATCCCCCATTGTGCAGTCTGTGGTTTGCTCTTGTAGAACGAGTCTTCCCATCCCCCATAGTGCAGTCCGTGGTTTGCTCTTGTAGAACGAGTCTTCCCATCCCCCATAGTGCAGTCCGTGGTTTGCTCTTGTAGAACGAGTCTTCCCATCCCCCATAGTGCAGTCTGTGGTTTGTTCTTGTAGAACGAGTCTTCCCATCCCCCATTGTGCAGTCTGTGGTTTGTTCTTGTAGAACGAGTCGTCCCATCCCCCATAGTGCAGTCTGTGGTTTGTTCTTGTAGAACGATTCGTCCCATCCCCCATAGTGCAGTCCGTGGTTTGCTCTTGTAGAACGAGTCTTCCCATCCCCCATAGTGCAGTCCGTGGTTTGTTCTTGTAGAACGAGTCGGCCCATCCCCCATTGTGCAGTCCGTGGTTTGTTCTTGTAGAACGAGTCTTCCCATCCCCCATAGTGCAGTCTGTGGTTTGTTCTTGTAGAACGAGTCGGCCCATCCCCCATAGTGCAGTCTGTGGTTTGTTCTTGTAGAACGAGTCTTCCCATCCCCCATTGTGCAGTCCGTGGTTTGCTCTTGTAGAACGAGTCGTCCCATCCCCCATTGTGCAGTCTGTGGTTTGCTCTTGTAGAACGAGTCTTTCCATCCCCCATAGTGCAGTCTGTGGTTTGTTCTTGTAGAACGAGTCGTCCCATCCCCCATTGTGCAGTCTGTGGTTTGCTCTTGTAGAACGAGTCGTCCCATCCCCCATTGTGCAGTCTGTGGTTTGTTCTTGTAGAACGAGTCTGCCCATCCCCCATTGTGCAGTCTGTGGTTTGCTCTTGTAGAACGAGTCGGCCCATCCCCCATTGTGCAGTCTGTGGTTTGCTCTTGTAGAACGAGTCTTCCCATCCCCCATTGTGCAGTCTGTGGTTTGTTCTTGTAGAACGAGTCGGCCCATCCCCCATAGTGCAGTCTGTGGTTTGTTCTTGTAGAACGAGTCTGCCCATCCCCCATTGTGCAGTCTGTGGTTTGTTCTTGTGGAACGAGTCTGCCCATCCCCCATTGTGCAGTCTGTGGTTTGTTCTTGTGGAACGAGTCGGCCCATCCCCCATTGTGCAGTCTGTGGTTTGTTCTTGTAGAACGAGTCGGCCCATCTCCCATTGTGCAGTCTGTGGTTTGTTCTTGTAGAACGAGTCGGCCCATCCCCCATAGTGCAGTCAGTGGTTTGTTCTTGTAGAACGAGTCTGCCCATCCCCCATAGTGCAGTCTGTGGTTTGTTCTTGTAGAACGAGTCGGCCCATCCCCCATAGTGCAGTCTGTGGTTTGTTCTTGTAGAACGAGTCTGCCCATCCCCCATTGTGCAGTCTGTGGTTTGTTCTTGTAGAACGAGTCGGCCCATCCCCCATAGTGCAGTCAGTGGTTTGTTCTTGTAGAACGAGTCTGCCCATCCCCCATTGTGCAGTCTGTGGTTTGTTCTTGTAGAACGAGTCTGCCCATCCCCCATAGTGCAGTCTGTGGTTTGTTCTTGTAGAACGAGTCTGCCCATCCCCCATTGTGCAGTCTGTGGTTTGTTCTTGTAGAACGAGTCGGCCCATCCCCCATAGTGCAGTCAGTGGTTTGTTCTTGTGGAACGAGTCGGCCCATCCCCCATTGTGCAGTCAGTGGTTTGTTCTTGTAGAACGAGTCGGCCCATCCCCCATAGTGCAGTCTGTGGTTTGTTCTTGTAGAACGAGTCGGCCCATCCCCCATTGTGCAGTCAGTGGTTTGTTCTTGTAGAACGAGTCGGCCCATCCCCCATTGTGCAGTCAGTGGTTTGTTCTTGTAGAACGAGTCGGCCCATCCCCCATTGTGCAGTCTGTGGTTTGCTCTTGTAGAACGAGTCGTCCCATCCCCCATTGTGCAGTCTGTGGTTTGTTCTTGTAGAACGAGCCTGCCCATCCCCCATTGTGCAGTCTGTGGTTTGCTCTTGTAGAACGAGTCGGCCCATCCCCCATTGTGCAGTCTGTGGTTTGCTCTTGTAGAACGAGTCGGCCCATCCCCCATAGTGCAGTCTGTGGTTTGTTCTTGTAGAACGAGTCTTCCCATCCCCCATTGTGCAGTCTGTGGTTTGTTCTTGTAGAACGAGTCTGCCCATCCCCCATTGTGCAGTCTGTGGTTTGCTCTTGTAGAACGAGTCTGCCCATCCCCCATAGTGCAGTCTGTAGTTTGTTCTTGTAGAACGAGTCTGCCCATCCCCCATAGTGCAGTCTGTGGTTTGTTCTTGTGGAACGAGTCGGCCCATCCCCCATATTGCAGTCTGTGGTTTGTTCTTGTAGAACGAGTCGGCCCATCCCCCATAGTGCAGTCTGTGGTTTGTTCTTGTAGAACGAGTCGGCCCATCCCCCATTGTGCAGTCTGTGGTTTGTTCTTGTAGAACGAGTCTTCCCATCCCCCATAGTGCAGTCAGTGGTTTGTTTTTGTAGAACGAGTCTGCCCATCCCCCATTGTGCAGTCTGTGGTTTGTTCTTGTAGAACGAGTCTGCCCATCCCCCATTGTGCAGTCTGTAGTTTGTTTTTGTAGAACGAGTCGGCCCATCCCCCATTGTGCAGTCTGTGGTTTGTTCTTGTAGAACGAGTCTGCCCATCCCCCATAGTGCAGTCTGTGGTTTGTTCTTGTAGAACGAGTCGGCCCATCCCCCATAGTGCAGTCTGTAGTTTGTTCTTGTAGAACGAGTCGGCCCATCCCCCATAGTGCAGTCTGTGGTTTGTTCTTGTAGAACGAGTCGGCCCATCCCCCATTGTGCAGTCAGTGGTTTGTTCTTGTAGAACGAGTCTTCCCATCCCCCATAGTGCAGTCAGTGGTTTGTTTTTGTAGAACGAGTCTGCCCATCCCCCATTGTGCAGTCTGTGGTTTGTTCTTGTAGAACGAGTCTGCCCATCCCCCATTGTGCAGTCTGTGGTTTGTTTTTGTAGAACGAGTCGGCCCATCCCCCATTGTGCAGTCTGTGGTTTGTTCTTGTAGAACGAGTCTGCCCATCCCCCATAGTGCAGTCTGTGATTTGTTCTTGTAGAACGAGTCGGCCCATCCCCCATAGTGCAGTCTGTAGTTTGTTCTTGTAGAACGAGTCGGCCCATCCCCCATAGTGCAGTCTGTGGTTTGTTCTTGTAGAACGAGTCGGCCCATCCCCCATTGTGCAGTCAGTGGTTTGTTCTTGTAGAACGAGTCGGCCCATCCCCTTAGTGCAGTGTGTTGTTTTTTCCCAAGGGCCCAAGGAATCTTAAGGCAAACAGACCCCCCCACCCCCCTCTCCCCGGCGGGGGAGAGGGCGGGGCGGGGGACATGCCATATGTGGCGGTGCACGCTAATGCCAACGGCCTCAGGCGGGCGAGAAAGTAATGGAAGCCAATCATCGATATTCGGCCCTAGGCCACCGGCTCTGATTATGATATGGTTAGCTATATAGAGAGAACCGGTCTGTTATTTGATCGTTATATACCACAGGCAGGTGTCACACAACACACCGGGTACACAATTCCCTAATGTTTGGGCGAGAGAAAGGTAGGAAATCACTGTATATATAAAAGATTAAAATGTCGCAGAAATAGAAACAAACAAATGCTGAGATTAGCCCCCCCCCCCCCCCCACTGCCCACCGCTAGGTGGCGCTCACTCCCATTGTTAGCGCGGCTGATCATTCCCATGTTTGCAGCCTCTAATGGACGGCCTTGAGGGAGTTATAAGCGGCATATACCATGGCCACAGGAACCGGTGACATAAGTCAATAGCCAACATATATCTTATACATAAATATATATACAATATATGTAAGAAACACAAAGAGAATAATCGGGGAAGACCTACGTAGCTATATAGAATATGTGCAGTTCGCACAACCATACAGCCAAGGCAGGGGGAGCGATGGTGGGGGGGGGGGGTGGGGGGTGCCGCCACCACACAACACAGGGCGGTCAGGGCTCCCAGGGACGGGGTGGGGGTGGGGGTGCCGCCACAACACAGGGCGGTCAGGGCACCCAGGGAGGGGGTGGGGGGTGGGGGTGGGGGTGCCGCCACAACACAGGGCGGTCAGGGCTCCCAGGGAGGGAGTGGGGGTGGGGGGTGGGGTTGCCGCCACAACACAGGGCGGTCAGGGCACCCAGGGAGGGGGTGGGGGGTGGGGGTGAGGGTGCCGCCACAACACAGGGCGGTCAGGGCTCCCAGGGAGGGGGTGGGGGTGGGGGTGCCGACACCACACAAAATAGGGCGGTCAGGGCTCCCAGGGAGTGAGGGGGCGGAAGGGGGGGGGGGCGGGGGTTCAGCCCGGAGTGATCCTTTCGACTGGGTGGCTCCACGGCTCTGTTAGTGTCACAATTAGCTGGAGGGCAAGAGATGGTGTCTTAATGACTGCCCACCTGGCCCGGGAAGGGATCGGGTGAGGGGGGGGGGGGGGCGGGGTGCCAGGGATCGGGTGGGGTCGGGTGGCAAGCATGGGGAGAGTGATGGGGTGCCATGGTTCATGTGGCAATCGGAGTTGAGACGGCACGCGTCCTGGTCAACAAAGTAGCGTGTCTTTTCGGACACATATATTGTTATCCGATAGACCAGCAAGTTTTTTTCTTTGACAGTTGTCCTCCCCGCTGCCGAGTCCGCTAGCCTTTCGTCTCTTCGTTCTCTTCAGTGGTCACGTGACTGCAAGGCTTTGGCATCTTCGCTTTCTTCGAAGTTGCCTTTCCGTTTCTGTGGGGTGACTGGATCTCGGCGTTAACCATCTTGAGGGGGATTACAAGACATTACCAAACCACTTCTATGTGTATAATGCGTTGGCTGGGGCAAAAGGTGTATTGTTTGAAGATCGGTTTTATTTTTCTTAGTTTAAACAGCATTTATTTCTGCGTTGATTGGCCACCTGGCTTTGTACTGTCTTGGTATGAATATGGAAAAGTCTTCGGCAAATGTTCTGCAGATGTATTTATTATCTAAATCTTTAGCTTGTGCGAGGTCCACCATTTCATACTTGGCTTCTTTACCCAGTCTGGGCCGCCCCGATAGCTCAGTGGCTTAGAGCGCTCGCATCGAGCGCTCTGGTCACCTGAGAGCCTAACGGCACGTGGATCGATGGTACGCACTCCGCTGTGGCCATGTCTGTGTGGTCGCAGGATAAAGATCCCATGTCCTTCTTCGCGTAGAGAATGGGGGTTACCCTCGGGGACATGGCTCCACTCTGCCCTTCCTTCTCCTATTGACGCGATATGACCATTGAAACCTAAAAATACCAACGAACAAAAATGTATTTAGTTTAGAAAAACTCCGCCAGGCGCCACCCGCCTGCCGACCTTAAAACGTCTTGAATATACAACCAGCCAATCTTTATCCTGTCATAACCACTGTGTGGCGATTACAAACTATGAAATGCTTTGACAAGTGCTTCCTTATTGGTAGTATGACTATTTACATTGTGTGTTTTCCCTGTTTCAGGCTACGCTCTGACCGCCGTGGACGCCGCAGGGGAAATAAACCAGTCTCTGAATGAGGCTTCGATGAAGGGAGTCATATAGGTGTCGGCAGACATACAATCCATGCTTCAACGTTAACGACCTTAGCATTGTCGTTAAAGGTGAGACAGCTATATACGTTGGGCACATGAATGATGCATAGCACAGGAGAACACTTATAGGTGTGCACCCTTTCACTTATAGGTGTGCACCCTTTTGGGTTTGGGTGGGGCGAGCTTCCCGTTAAATCTACTTCCGATGGGAGGGTGGAGGGTGTTTCTGTCCCCAACAAAGGGCGGAGGGTGTGTCTGTCCACAACAAAGGGTGGAGGGGGGTGGATGTAGGTAGGGGGGGGGGGGGCGCAGGGGGAGCCTATACTAGAAGTATAGTGCGACATACATCAAAACCGGCGGCCCAGGCTAAAAGACATGTTCCTGTGTCAACAACATGCAACATACATCTCTAGCCGCGCATGTGTATCCTATATTGTGGCGCCGTATTGCTTTTCTCATTTGTAAAAGAAGTCAAGGAGTCGTGCACGTTTAACTGGACGTCGTGTTATAAAAGCCCAATTGTTGCCCGGGGTCCTGCATATAACACATAATATTATGTTATCGATTTGAAGGAGTTTTGAGAGTGTCAGTGCTGTAAGAACCATACCAAATGCCTACTCTGTCGACGCAACACCTAAATCACCGAATCGTGTTGAGGTACGAACAGGTAGCAGAGGTCGTGACCTTGTACAGTTCGCAGACGCGGCATGGTTTTGTATATTTTGTATACTTCCCACTGGTCAGTGTCTGTCGCGGTCCTTAGTGTCACTCTGAAACATGATCAAACCCCTCAATAAGTGCCCCCACCCACTCCCGTCCCCGACAAGGGAAAGTATTCTGTTAATGGGATGCAACACGATAAATCACTGTCCACCAGTGTCCACCCCCTCTCCCCGCCCGCCCTCGCCCCCCCCCCGCCCCGCCCCGTCTCACGGCCACAGATAACGAGGTATAGATCTGTGCTGATACCCTCGTTGATGATTTGAAGATGACCCCTCATCGATCTGCTGCAAGGTGTCCCTCATTGCCTTCGTCAGGGGAGACAATCCCCAGCGGCACATGCCCTGGGGGGCGGGGTGGGGTGGGGGGGCGAGGGCGAGGGAGGGGGGGGGCGAGGGGTGACACCGCTGACCCTCACCGTAGCGGACTACATGCTGACCGCAGGGTCGCTGGCTCCTCGGTGGGTGGGTATCCTCCCAAGCCTCGTTGATAGCGAGATCAGGAGGCGGCGACCGAACATGAACCGGAAGTAGGTACAGTGAGAGCGCTATGACAGCGCCAAGCACGGAGTCATCTTAGTGAATCGAGGAGCCGCCCTGAGGTAAGTCGTGGGAGGGCCATCGTATAGCACGGCGCGACCATCGGCGGGGATAGCATGGCGCGACCATCGGCGGGGATAGCATGGCGCGACCATCGGCGGGGATAGCATGGCGCGACCATCGGCGGGGACAGCATGGCACGACCATCGGCGGGGACAGCATGGCGCGACCATCGGCGGGGATAGCATGGCGCGACCATCGGCGGGGACAGCATGGCGCGACCATCGGCGGGGATAGCATGGCGCGACCATCGGCGGGGACAGCATGGCGCGACCATCGGCGGGGATAGCACGGCGCGACCATCGGCGGGGATAGCATGGCGCGACCATCGGCGGGGATAGCACGGCGCGACCATCGGCGGGGATAGCATGGCGCGACCATCGGCGGGGATAGCATGGCGCGACCATCGGCGGGGATAGCATGGCGCGACCATCGGCGGGGATAGCATGGCGCGACCATCGGCGGGGATAGCATGGCGCGACCATCGGCGGGGATAGCATGGCGCGACCATCGGCGGGGATAGCATGGCGCGACCATCGGCGGGGATAGCATGGCGCGACCATCGGCGGGGATAGCATGGGTGGATAGCATGGCGCGACCATCGGCGGGGATAGCATGGGTGGACAGCATGGCGCGACCATCGGCGGGGATAGCATGGGTGGACAGCATGGCGCGACCATCGGCGGGGATAGCATGGGTGGACAGCATGGCGCGACCATCGGCGGGGATAGCATGGGTGGACAGCATGGCGCGAACATCGGCGGGGATAGCATGGGTGGACAGCATGGCGCGACCATCGGCGGGGATAGCATGGCACGACCATCGGCGGGGATAGCATGGGTGGACAGCATGGCGCGACCATCGGCGGGGATAGCATGGGTGGACAGCATGGCGCGACCATCGGCGGGGATAGCATGGGTGGACAGCATGGCGCGACCATCGGCGGGGATAGCATGGGTGGACAGCATGGCGCGACCATCGGCGGGGGATAGCATGGGTGGACAGCATGGCGCGACCATCGGCGGGGATAGCATGGGTGGACAGCATGGCGCGACCATCGGCGGGGGATAGCATGGGTGGACAGCATGGTGCGACCATCGGCGGGGATAGCATGGGTGGACAGCATGGCGCGACCATCGGCGGGGATAGCATGGGTGGACAGCATGGCGCGACCATCGGCGGGGATAGCATGGGTGGACAGCATGGCGCGACCATCGGCGGGGGATAGCATGGGTGGACAGCATGGCGCGACCATCGGCGGGGATAGCATGGGTGGACAGCATGGCGCGACCATCGGCGGGGGATAGCATGGGTGGACAGCATGGCGCGACCATCGGCGGGGGATAGCATGGGTGGACAGCATGGCGCGACCATCGGCGGGGATAGCATGGGTGGACAGCATGGCGCGACCATCGGCGGGGATAGCATGGGTGGACAGCATGGCGCGACCATCGGCGGGGATAGCATGGGGGGACAGCATGGCGCGACCATCGGCGGGGATAGCATAGGTGGACAGCATGGCGCGACCATCGGCGGGGATAGCATGGGTGGACAGCATGGCGCGACCATCGGCGGGAATAGCATGGGTGGACAGCATGGCGCGACCATCGGCGGGGATAGCATGGCGCGACCATCGGCGGGGATAGCATGGCGCGACCATCGGCGGGGATAGCATGGCGCGACCATCGGCGGGGATAGCATGGGTGGATAGCATGGCGCGACCATCGGCGGGGATAGCATGGGTGGACAGCATGGCGCGACCATCGGCGGGGATAGCATGGGTGGACAGCATGGCGCGACCATCGGCGGGGATAGCATGGGTGGACAGCATGGCGCGACCATCGGCGGGGATAGCATGGGGGGACAGCATGGCGCGACCATCGGCGGGGATAGCATGGGTGGACAGCATGGCGCGACCATCGGCGGGGATAGCATGGGTGGACAGCATGGCGCGACCATCGGCGGGAATAGCATGGGTGGACAGCATGGCGCGACCATCGGCGGGGATAGCATGGCGCGACCATCGGCGGGGATAGCATGGCGCGACCATCGGCGGGGATAGCATGGCGCGACCATCGGCGGGGATAGCATGAGTGGACAGCATGGCGCGACCATCGGCGGGGATAGCATGGGTGGACAGCATGGCGCGACCATCGGCGGGGATAGCATGGGTGGATATCATGGTGCGACCATCGGCGGGGATAGCATGGGTGGACAGCATGGCGCGACCATCGGCGGGGATAGCATGGCGCGACCATTGGCGGGGATAGCATGGCGCGACCATCGGCGGGGATAGCATGGGTGGACAGCATGGCGCGACCATCGGCGGGGATAGCATGGGTGGACAGCATGGCGCGACCATCGGCGGGGATAGCATGGGTGGACAGCATGGCGCGACCATCGGCGGGAATAGCATGGGTGGACAGCATGGCGCGACCATCGGCGGGGATAGCATGGGTGGACAGCATGGCGCGACCATCGGCGGGGATAGCATGGGTGGACAGCATGGCGCGACCATCGGCGGGGATAGCATGGGTGGACAGCATGGCGCGACCATCGGCGGGGATAGCATGGGTGGACAGCATGGCGCGACCATCGGCGGGGATAGCATGGGTGGACAGCATGGCGCGACCATCGGCGGGAATAGCATGGGTGGACAGCATGGCGCGACCATCGGCGGGGATAGCATGGCGCGACCATTGGCGGGGATAGCATGGCGCGACCATCGGCGGGGATAGCATGGGTGGACAGCATGGCGCGACCATCGGCGGGGATAGCATGGGTGGACAGCATGGCGCGACCATCGGCGGGGATAGCATGGGTGGATATCATGGTGCGACCATCGGCGGGGATAGCATGGGTGGACAGCATGGCGCGACCATCGGCGGGGATAGCATGGCGCGACCATTGGCGGGGATAGCATGGCGCGACCATCGGCGGGGATAGCATGGGTGGACAGCATGGCGCGACCATCGGCGGGGATAGCATGGGTGGACAGCATGGCGCGACCATCGGCGGGGATAGCATGGGTGGACAGCATGGCGCGACCATCGGCGGGAATAGCATGGGTGGACAGCATGGCGCGACCATCGGCGGGGATAGCATGGGTGGACAGCATGGCGCGACCATCGGCGGGAATAGCATGGGTGGACAGCATGGCGCGACCATCGGCGGGGATAGCATGGCGCGACCATTGGCGGGGATAGCATGGCGCGACCATCGGCGGGGATAGCATGGGTGGACAGCATGGCGCGACCATCGGCGGGGATAGCATGGGTGGACAGCATGGCGCGACCATCGGCGGGGATAGCATGGGTGGATATCATGGTGCGACCATCGGCGGGGATAGCATGGGTGGACAGCATGGCGCGACCATCGGCGGGGATAGCATGGCACGACCATCGGCGGGGATAGCATGGGTGGACAGCATGGCGCGACCATCGGCGGGGATAACATGGGTGGACAGCATGGCGCGACCATCGGCGGGGATAGCATGGCGCGACCATCGGCGGGTATAGCATGGCACGACCATCGGCTGGGATAGCGTGGCGCGACCATCGGCGGGGATAGCATGGCACGATCATCGGCGGGGATAGCATGGAACGACCATCGGCGGGGATAGCATGGGAGGACAGCATGGCGCGACCATCGGCGGGGATAGCATGGGTGGACAGCATGGCGCGACCATCGGCGGGGATAGCATGGGTGGACAGCATGGCGCGACCATCGGCGGGGATAGCATGGGTGGACAGCATGGCGCGACCATCGGCGGGGATAGCATGGGTGGACAGCATGGCGCGACCATCGGCGGGGATAGCATGGGTGGACAGCATGGCGCGACCATCGGCGGGGATAGCATGGGTGGACAGCATGGCGCGACCATCGGCGGGGATAGCATGGGTGGATATCATGGTGCGACCATCGGCGGGGATAGCATGGCGCGACCATCGGCTGAGATAGCATGGCACGACCATCGGCGGGGATAGCGTGGCGCGACCATCGGCGGGGATAGCATGGCGCGACCATCGGCGGGGATAGCATGGCACGACCATCGGCGGGGATAGCATGGGTGGACAGCATGGCGCGACCATCGGCGGGGATAGCATGGGTGGACAGCATGGCGCGTCCATCGGCGGGGATAGCATGGCGCGACCATCGGCGGGGTTAGCATGGCACGACCATCGGCGGGGATAGCGTGGCGCGACCATCGGCGGGGATAGCATGGCACGACCACCGGCGGGGATAGCATGGCGCGACCATCGGCGGGGATAGCATGGGTGGATAGCATGGCGCGACCATCGGCGGGGATAGCATGACGCGACCATCGGCGGGGATAGCATGGGTGGATAGCAGGGCGCGACCATGGGTTGGCATAGCATGGGTGGATAGCATGGCGCGACCATCGGCGGGGATAGCATGGCGCGACCATCGGCGGGGATAGCATGGCACGACCATCGGCGGGGATAGCGTGGCGCGACCATCGGCGGGGATAGCATGGCACGACCATCGGCGGGGATAGCGTGGCGCGACCATCGGCGGGGATAGCATGGGTGGATAGCATGGCGCGACCATCGGCGGGGATAGCATGGCGCGACCATCGGCGGGGATAGCATGGCACGACCATCGGCGGGGATAGCGTGGCGCGACCATCGGCGGGGATAGCACGGCACGACCATCGGCGGGGATAGCATGGGTGGATAGCATGGCGTGACCATCGGCGGGGATAGCATGGGTGGATAGCATGGCGCGAGCATCGGCGGGAATAGCATGGCGCGACCATCGGCGGGGATAGCATGGGTGGATAGCATGGCGCGACCATCGGCGGGGATAGCATGGCACGACCATCGGCGGGGATAGCATGGCACGACCATCGGCAGGGATAGCATGGCACGACCATCGGCGGGGATAGCATGGCACGACCATCGGCGGGGATAGCATGGCGCGACCGACCGCGGGGATAGCATGGGTGGATAGCATGGCGCGACCATCGGCGGGGATAGCATGGGTGGATAGCATGGCGCAACCATCGGCGGGGATAGCATGGCGCGACCATCGGCGGGGATAGAATGGATGGATAGCATGGCACGACCATCGGCGGTGATAGCATGGCACGACCAGCGGCGGGGATAGCATGGCAGGACCATCGGTGGGGATAGCATGGCACGACCATCGGCGGGGATAGCATGGGTGGACAGCATGGCACGACCATCGGCGGGGATAGCATGGCGCGACCATCGGCGGGAATAGCATGGCGCGACCATCGGCGGGGATAGCATGGGTGGATAGCATGGCGCGACCATCGGCGGGGATAGCATGGCGCGACTATCGGCGGGGATAGCATGGCGCGACCATCGGCGGGGATAGCATGGCACGACCATCGGCGGGGATAGCATGGGTGGATAGCATGGCGCGACCATCGGCGGGGATAGCATGGCGCGACCATCGGGGGGGATAGCATGGCGCGACCATCGGCGGGGATAGCATGGCGCGACCATCGGCGTGGATAGCATGGCGCGACCATCGGCGGGGATAGCATGGGTGGATAGCATGGCGCGACCATCGGCGGGGATAGCATGACGCGACCATCGGCGGGGATAGCATGGGTGGATAGCAGGGCGCGACCATGGGTTGGCATAGCATGGGTGGATAGCATGGCGCGACCATCGGCGGGGATAGCATGGCGCGACCATCGGCGGGGATAGCATGGCACGACCATCGGCGGGGATAGCGTGGCGCGACCATCGGCGGGGATAGCATGGCACGACCATCGGCGGGGATAGCGTGGCGCGACCATCGGCGGGGATAGCATGGGTGGATAGCATGGCGCGACCATCGGCGGGGATAGCATGGCGCGACCATCGGCGGGGATAGCATGGCACGACCATCGGCGGGGATAGCGTGGCGCGACCATCGGCGGGGATAGCACGGCACGACCATCGGCGGGGATAGCATGGGTGGATAGCATGGCGTGACCATCGGCGGGGATAGCATGGGTGGATAGCATGGCGCGAGCATCGGCGGGAATAGCATGGCGCGACCATCGGCGGGGATAGCATGGGTGGATAGCATGGCGCGACCATCGGCGGGGATAGCATGGCACGACCATCGGCGGGGATAGCATGGCACGACCATCGGCAGGGATAGCATGGCACGACCATCGGCGGGGATAGCATGGCACGACCATCGGCAGGGATAGCATGGCACGACCATCGGCGGGGATAGCATGGCACGACCATCGGCGGGGATAGCATGGCGCGACCGACCGCGGGGATAGCATGGGTGGATAGCATGGCGCGACCATCGGCGGGGATAGCATGGGTGGATAGCATGGCGCAACCATCGGCGGGGATAGCATGGGTGGATAGCATGGCGCGACCATCGGCGGGGATAGCATGGCGCGACCATCGGGGGGGATAGCATGGCACGACCATCGGCGGGGATAGCATGGCGCGACCATCGGCGTGGATAGCATGGCGCGACCATCGGCGGGGATAGCATGGGTGGACAGCATAGCACGACCATCGGCGGGGATAGCATGGCGCGACCATCGGCGGGGATAGCATGGCGCGAACATCGGCGGGGATAGCATGGGTGGACAGCATGGCACGACCATCGGCGGGGATAGCATGGCGCGACCATCGGCGGGGATAGCATGGCGCGACCATCGGCGGGGATAGCATGGGTGGACAGCATGGCACGACCATCGGCGGGGATAGCATGGCGCGACCATCGGCGGGGATAGCATGGCACGACCATCGGCGGGGATAGCATGGCACGACCACCGGCGGGGATAGCATGGCACGACCATCGGCGGGGATAGCATGGCGCGACCATCGGCGGGGATAGCATGGCGAGACCATCGGCGGGGGTAGCATGGCACGACCATCGGCGGGGATGGCATGGGTGGAAAGCATGGCGCGACCATCGGCGGGGATAGCATGGCGCGACCATCGGCGGGGATAGCATGGCGCGACCATCGGCGGGGATAGCATGGCGCGACCATCGGCGGGGATAGCATGGATGGATAGCATGGCGCGACCATCGGCGGGGATAACATAGGTGGATAGCATGGCGCGACCATCGGCGGGGATAGCATAGCGCGACCATCGGCGGGGATAGCATGGCGCGACCATCGGCGGGGATAGCATGGCACGACCATCGACGGGGATAGCATGGCGCGACCATTGGCGGGGATAGCATGGGTGGATAGCATGGCGCGACCATCGGCGGGGATAGCATGGCGCGACCATCGGCGGGGATAGCATGGGTGGATAGCATGGCGCGACCATCGGCGGGGATAACATAGGTGGATAGCATGGCGCGACCATCGGCGGGGATAGCATAGCGCGACCATCGGCGGGGATAGCATGGCGCGACCATCGGCGGGGATAGCATGGCACGACCATCGGCGGGGATAGCATGGGTGGACAGCCTGGCACGACCATCGGCGGGGATAGCATGGCGCGACCATCGGCGGGGATAGCATGGCGCGACCATCGGCGGGAATAGCATGGGTGGATAGCATGGCGCGACCATCGGCGGGGATAGCATAGCGCGACCATCGGCGGGGATAGCATGGCGCGACCATCGGCGGGGATAGCCTGGCACGACCATCGGCGAGGATAGCATGGGTGGATAGCATGGCGCGACCATCGGCGGGGATAGCATGGCGCGACCATCGGCGGGGATAGCATGGGTGGATAGCATGGCGCGACCATCGGCGGGGATAGCATGGCGCGACCATCGGCGGGGATGGCATGGGTGGATAGCATGGCGCGACCATCGGCGGGGATAGCATGGCGCGACCATCGGCGGGGATAGCATGGGTGGATAGCATGGCGCGACCATCGGCGGGGATAGCCTGGCACGACCATCGGCGGGGATAGCATGGGTGGATAGCATGGCGCGACCATCGGCGGGGATAGCATGGCGCGACCATCGGCGGGGATAGCATGGGTGGATAGCATGGCGCGACCATCGGCGGGGATAGCATGGCACGACCATCGGCGGGGATAGCATGGGTGGATAGCATGGCGCGACCATCGGCGGGGATGGCATGGCGCGACCATCGGCGGGGATAGCATGGCGCGACCATCGGCGGGGATGGCATGGCGCGACCATCAGCGGGGATAGCATGGCGCGACCATCGGCGGGGATGGCATGGCGCGACCATCGGCGGGGATAGCATGGCGTGACCATCGGCGGGGATGGCATGGCGCGACCATCGGCGGGGATAGCATGGCGCGACCATCGGCGGGGATGGCATGGCACGACCATCGGCGGGGATAGCATGGCGCGACCATCGCCGGGGATAGCATGGCGCGACCATTGGCGGGGATAGCATGGGTGGACAGCATGGCGCGACCATCGGCGGGGATAGCATGGGTGGACAGCATGGCGCGACCATCGGCGGGGATAGCATGGGTGGACAGCATGGCGCGACCATCGGCGGGGGATAGCATGGGTGGACAGCATGGCGCGACCATCGGCGGGGATAGCATGGGTGGACAGCATGGCGCGACCATCGGCGGGGGATAGCATGGGTGGACAGCATGGCGCGACCATCGGCGGGGATAGCATGGGTGGACAGCATGGCGCGACCATCGGCGGGGATAGCATGGGTGGACAGCATGGCGCGACCATCGGCGGGGGATAGCATGGGTGGACAGCATGGCGCGACCATCGGCGGGGATAGCATGGGTGGACAGCATGGCGCGACCATCGGCGGGGATAGCATGGGTGGACAGCATGGCGCGACCATCGGCGGGGATAGCATGGGTGGACAGCATGGCGCGACCATCGGCGGGGGATAGCATGGGTGGACAGCATGGCGCGACCATCGGCGGGGATAGCATGGGTGGACAGCATGGCGCGACCATCGGCGGGGGATAGCATGGGTGGACAGCATGGCGCGACCATCGGCGGGGGATAGCATGGGTGGACAGCATGGCGCGACCATCGGCGGGGATAGCATGGGTGGACAGCATGGCGCGACCATCGGCGGGGATAGCATGGGTGGACAGCATGGCGCGACCATCGGCGGGGATAGCATGGGGGGACAGCATGGCGCGACCATCGGCGGGGATAGCATAGGTGGACAGCATGGCGCGACCATCGGCGGGGATAGCATGGGTGGACAGCATGGCGCGACCATCGGCGGGAATAGCATGGGTGGACAGCATGGCGCGACCATCGGCGGGGATAGCATGGCGCGACCATCGGCGGGGATAGCATGGCGCGACCATCGGCGGGGATAGCATGGCGCGACCATCGGCGGGGATAGCATGGGTGGATAGCATGGCGCGACCATCGGCGGGGATAGCATGGGTGGACAGCATGGCGCGACCATCGGCGGGGATAGCATGGGTGGACAGCATGGCGCGACCATCGGCGGGGATAGCATGGGTGGACAGCATGGCGCGACCATCGGCGGGGATAGCATGGGGGGACAGCATGGCGCGACCATCGGCGGGGATAGCATGGGTGGACAGCATGGCGCGACCATCGGCGGGGATAGCATGGGTGGACAGCATGGCGCGACCATCGGCGGGAATAGCATGGGTGGACAGCATGGCGCGACCATCGGCGGGGATAGCATGGCGCGACCATCGGCGGGGATAGCATGGCGCGACCATCGGCGGGGATAGCATGGCGCGACCATCGGCGGGGATAGCATGAGTGGACAGCATGGCGCGACCATCGGCGGGGATAGCATGGGTGGACAGCATGGCGCGACCATCGGCGGGGATAGCATGGGTGGATATCATGGTGCGACCATCGGCGGGGATAGCATGGGTGGACAGCATGGCGCGACCATCGGCGGGGATAGCATGGCGCGACCATTGGCGGGGATAGCATGGCGCGACCATCGGCGGGGATAGCATGGGTGGACAGCATGGCGCGACCATCGGCGGGGATAGCATGGGTGGACAGCATGGCGCGACCATCGGCGGGGATAGCATGGGTGGACAGCATGGCGCGACCATCGGCGGGAATAGCATGGGTGGACAGCATGGCGCGACCATCGGCGGGGATAGCATGGGTGGACAGCATGGCGCGACCATCGGCGGGGATAGCATGGGTGGACAGCATGGCGCGACCATCGGCGGGGATAGCATGGGTGGACAGCATGGCGCGACCATCGGCGGGGATAGCATGGGTGGACAGCATGGCGCGACCATCGGCGGGGATAGCATGGGTGGACAGCATGGCGCGACCATCGGCGGGAATAGCATGGGTGGACAGCATGGCGCGACCATCGGCGGGGATAGCATGGCGCGACCATTGGCGGGGATAGCATGGCGCGACCATCGGCGGGGATAGCATGGGTGGACAGCATGGCGCGACCATCGGCGGGGATAGCATGGGTGGACAGCATGGCGCGACCATCGGCGGGGATAGCATGGGTGGATATCATGGTGCGACCATCGGCGGGGATAGCATGGGTGGACAGCATGGCGCGACCATCGGCGGGGATAGCATGGCGCGACCATTGGCGGGGATAGCATGGCGCGACCATCGGCGGGGATAGCATGGGTGGACAGCATGGCGCGACCATCGGCGGGGATAGCATGGGTGGACAGCATGGCGCGACCATCGGCGGGGATAGCATGGGTGGACAGCATGGCGCGACCATCGGCGGGAATAGCATGGGTGGACAGCATGGCGCGACCATCGGCGGGGATAGCATGGGTGGACAGCATGGCGCGACCATCGGCGGGAATAGCATGGGTGGACAGCATGGCGCGACCATCGGCGGGGATAGCATGGCGCGACCATTGGCGGGGATAGCATGGCGCGACCATCGGCGGGGATAGCATGGGTGGACAGCATGGCGCGACCATCGGCGGGGATAGCATGGGTGGACAGCATGGCGCGACCATCGGCGGGGATAGCATGGGTGGATATCATGGTGCGACCATCGGCGGGGATAGCATGGGTGGACAGCATGGCGCGACCATCGGCGGGGATAGCATGGCACGACCATCGGCGGGGATAGCATGGGTGGACAGCATGGCGCGACCATCGGCGGGGATAACATGGGTGGACAGCATGGCGCGACCATCGGCGGGGATAGCATGGCGCGACCATCGGCGGGTATAGCATGGCACGACCATCGGCTGGGATAGCGTGGCGCGACCATCGGCGGGGATAGCATGGCACGATCATCGGCGGGGATAGCATGGAACGACCATCGGCGGGGATAGCATGGGAGGACAGCATGGCGCGACCATCGGCGGGGATAGCATGGGTGGACAGCATGGCGCGACCATCGGCGGGGATAGCATGGGTGGACAGCATGGCGCGACCATCGGCGGGGATAGCATGGGTGGACAGCATGGCGCGACCATCGGCGGGGATAGCATGGGTGGACAGCATGGCGCGACCATCGGCGGGGATAGCATGGGTGGACAGCATGGCGCGACCATCGGCGGGGATAGCATGGGTGGACAGCATGGCGCGACCATCGGCGGGGATAGCATGGGTGGATATCATGGTGCGACCATCGGCGGGGATAGCATGGCGCGACCATCGGCTGAGATAGCATGGCACGACCATCGGCGGGGATAGCGTGGCGCGACCATCGGCGGGGATAGCATGGCGCGACCATCGGCGGGGATAGCATGGCACGACCATCGGCGGGGATAGCATGGGTGGACAGCATGGCGCGACCATCGGCGGGGATAGCATGGGTGGACAGCATGGCGCGTCCATCGGCGGGGATAGCATGGCGCGACCATCGGCGGGGTTAGCATGGCACGACCATCGGCGGGGATAGCGTGGCGCGACCATCGGCGGGGATAGCATGGCACGACCACCGGCGGGGATAGCATGGCGCGACCATCGGCGGGGATAGCATGGGTGGATAGCATGGCGCGACCATCGGCGGGGATAGCATGACGCGACCATCGGCGGGGATAGCATGGGTGGATAGCAGGGCGCGACCATGGGTTGGCATAGCATGGGTGGATAGCATGGCGCGACCATCGGCGGGGATAGCATGGCGCGACCATCGGCGGGGATAGCATGGCACGACCATCGGCGGGGATAGCGTGGCGCGACCATCGGCGGGGATAGCATGGCACGACCATCGGCGGGGATAGCGTGGCGCGACCATCGGCGGGGATAGCATGGGTGGATAGCATGGCGCGACCATCGGCGGGGATAGCATGGCGCGACCATCGGCGGGGATAGCATGGCACGACCATCGGCGGGGATAGCGTGGCGCGACCATCGGCGGGGATAGCACGGCACGACCATCGGCGGGGATAGCATGGGTGGATAGCATGGCGTGACCATCGGCGGGGATAGCATGGGTGGATAGCATGGCGCGAGCATCGGCGGGAATAGCATGGCGCGACCATCGGCGGGGATAGCATGGGTGGATAGCATGGCGCGACCATCGGCGGGGATAGCATGGCACGACCATCGGCGGGGATAGCATGGCACGACCATCGGCAGGGATAGCATGGCACGACCATCGGCGGGGATAGCATGGCACGACCATCGGCGGGGATAGCATGGCGCGACCGACCGCGGGGATAGCATGGGTGGATAGCATGGCGCGACCATCGGCGGGGATAGCATGGGTGGATAGCATGGCGCAACCATCGGCGGGGATAGCATGGCGCGACCATCGGCGGGGATAGAATGGATGGATAGCATGGCACGACCATCGGCGGTGATAGCATGGCACGACCAGCGGCGGGGATAGCATGGCAGGACCATCGGTGGGGATAGCATGGCACGACCATCGGCGGGGATAGCATGGGTGGACAGCATGGCACGACCATCGGCGGGGATAGCATGGCGCGACCATCGGCGGGAATAGCATGGCGCGACCATCGGCGGGGATAGCATGGGTGGATAGCATGGCGCGACCATCGGCGGGGATAGCATGGCGCGACTATCGGCGGGGATAGCATGGCGCGACCATCGGCGGGGATAGCATGGCACGACCATCGGCGGGGATAGCATGGGTGGATAGCATGGCGCGACCATCGGCGGGGATAGCATGGCGCGACCATCGGGGGGGATAGCATGGCGCGACCATCGGCGGGGATAGCATGGCGCGACCATCGGCGTGGATAGCATGGCGCGACCATCGGCGGGGATAGCATGGGTGGATAGCATGGCGCGACCATCGGCGGGGATAGCATGACGCGACCATCGGCGGGGATAGCATGGGTGGATAGCAGGGCGCGACCATGGGTTGGCATAGCATGGGTGGATAGCATGGCGCGACCATCGGCGGGGATAGCATGGCGCGACCATCGGCGGGGATAGCATGGCACGACCATCGGCGGGGATAGCGTGGCGCGACCATCGGCGGGGATAGCATGGCACGACCATCGGCGGGGATAGCGTGGCGCGACCATCGGCGGGGATAGCATGGGTGGATAGCATGGCGCGACCATCGGCGGGGATAGCATGGCGCGACCATCGGCGGGGATAGCATGGCACGACCATCGGCGGGGATAGCGTGGCGCGACCATCGGCGGGGATAGCACGGCACGACCATCGGCGGGGATAGCATGGGTGGATAGCATGGCGTGACCATCGGCGGGGATAGCATGGGTGGATAGCATGGCGCGAGCATCGGCGGGAATAGCATGGCGCGACCATCGGCGGGGATAGCATGGGTGGATAGCATGGCGCGACCATCGGCGGGGATAGCATGGCACGACCATCGGCGGGGATAGCATGGCACGACCATCGGCAGGGATAGCATGGCACGACCATCGGCGGGGATAGCATGGCACGACCATCGGCAGGGATAGCATGGCACGACCATCGGCGGGGATAGCATGGCACGACCATCGGCGGGGATAGCATGGCGCGACCGACCGCGGGGATAGCATGGGTGGATAGCATGGCGCGACCATCGGCGGGGATAGCATGGGTGGATAGCATGGCGCAACCATCGGCGGGGATAGCATGGCGCGACCATCGGCGGGGATAGAATGGATGGATAGCATGGCACGACCATCGGCGGTGATAGCATGGCACGACCATCGGCGGGGATAGCATGGCAGGACCATCGGTGGGGATAGCATGGCACGACCATCGGCGGGGATAGCATGGGTGGACAGCATGGCACGACCATCGGCGGGGATAGCATGGCGCGACCATCGGCGGGAATAGCATGGCGCGACCATCGGCGGGGATAGCATGGGTGGATAGCATGGCGCGACCATCGGCGGGGATAGCATGGCGCGACTATCGGCGGGGATAGCATGGCGCGACCATCGGCGGGGATAGCATGGCACGACCATCGGCGGGGATAGCATGGGTGGATAGCATGGCGCGACCATCGGCGGGGATAGCATGGCGCGACCATCGGGGGGGATAGCATGGCACGACCATCGGCGGGGATAGCATGGCGCGACCATCGGCGTGGATAGCATGGCGCGACCATCGGCGGGGATAGCATGGGTGGACAGCATAGCACGACCATCGGCGGGGATAGCATGGCGCGACCATCGGCGGGGATAGCATGGCGCGAACATCGGCGGGGATAGCATGGGTGGACAGCATGGCACGACCATCGGCGGGGATAGCATGGCGCGACCATCGGCGGGGATAGCATGGCGCGACCATCGGCGGGGATAGCATGGGTGGACAGCATGGCACGACCATCGGCGGGGATAGCATGGCGCGACCATCGGCGGGGATAGCATGGCACGACCATCGGCGGGGATAGCATGGCACGACCACCGGCGGGGATAGCATGGCACGACCATCGGCGGGGATAGCATGGCGCGACCATCGGCGGGGATAGCATGGCGAGACCATCGGCGGGGGTAGCATGGCACGACCATCGGCGGGGATGGCATGGGTGGAAAGCATGGCGCGACCATCGGCGGGGATAGCATGGCGCGACCATCGGCGGGGATAGCATGGCGCGACCATCGGCGGGGATAGCATGGCGCGACCATCGGCGGGGATAGCATGGATGGATAGCATGGCGCGACCATCGGCGGGGATAACATAGGTGGATAGCATGGCGCGACCATCGGCGGGGATAGCATAGCGCGACCATCGGCGGGGATAGCATGGCGCGACCATCGGCGGGGATAGCATGGCACGACCATCGACGGGGATAGCATGGCGCGACCATTGGCGGGGATAGCATGGGTGGATAGCATGGCGCGACCATCGGCGGGGATAGCATGGCGCGACCATCGGCGGGGATAGCATGGGTGGATAGCATGGCGCGACCATCGGCGGGGATAACATAGGTGGATAGCATGGCGCGACCATCGGCGGGGATAGCATAGCGCGACCATCGGCGGGGATAGCATGGCGCGACCATCGGCGGGGATAGCATGGCACGACCATCGGCGGGGATAGCATGGGTGGACAGCCTGGCACGACCATCGGCGGGGATAGCATGGCGCGACCATCGGCGGGGATAGCATGGCGCGACCATCGGCGGGAATAGCATGGGTGGATAGCATGGCGCGACCATCGGCGGGGATAGCATAGCGCGACCATCGGCGGGGATAGCATGGCGCGACCATCGGCGGGGATAGCCTGGCACGACCATCGGCGAGGATAGCATGGGTGGATAGCATGGCGCGACCATCGGCGGGGATAGCATGGCGCGACCATCGGCGGGGATAGCATGGGTGGATAGCATGGCGCGACCATCGGCGGGGATAGCATGGCGCGACCATCGGCGGGGATGGCATGGGTGGATAGCATGGCGCGACCATCGGCGGGGATAGCATGGCGCGACCATCGGCGGGGATAGCATGGGTGGATAGCATGGCGCGACCATCGGCGGGGATAGCCTGGCACGACCATCGGCGGGGATAGCATGGGTGGATAGCATGGCGCGACCATCGGCGGGGATAGCATGGCGCGACCATCGGCGGGGATAGCATGGGTGGATAGCATGGCGCGACCATCGGCGGGGATAGCATGGCACGACCATCGGCGGGGATAGCATGGGTGGATAGCATGGCGCGACCATCGGCGGGGATGGCATGGCGCGACCATCGGCGGGGATAGCATGGCGCGACCATCGGCGGGGATGGCATGGCGCGACCATCGGCGGGGATAGCATGGCGCGACCATCGGCGGGGATGGCATGGCGCGACCATCGGCGGGGATAGCATGGCGTGACCATCGGCGGGGATGGCATGGCGCGACCATCGGCGGGGATAGCATGGCGCGACCATCGGCGGGGATGGCATGGCACGACCATCGGCGGGGATAGCATGGCGCGACCATCGCCGGGGATAGCATGGCGCGACCATTGGCGGGGATAGCATGGGTGGACAGCATGGCGCAAACATCGGCGGGGAGTTGCAGCATGGGGCTTCCACTCCTGGTGGCTCATGAGCATGGGTCGCCGACAGCCCGCGGCTACATGTAGCGACTGCCACCGTGCGAGGAAATGAAAGGAAAGCAAGTGTATCATGCCACTGTTGTGCATACGATGGTTAAAGTCCAGGGACGATGAATCTGGGGTCTTAGGCCTTACCACTACACCAGGGAGGCCCCCTGTACCTCTCGCTCTCCCTCTTCCCCCCTCTCTCCCTCTTCCTCTCCCTATATGTCTCTCCCCCTCCCCCTCCCCTCCCTCTGTCTCCCTCCCTGTACCTCATGATCTGGAATCTTATGCCTTACCACTACACCAGGGAGGCCTCCTGTACCTCAAGATCTGCGGTCTTAGGTCTTCACCACTACACCAGGGAGGCCCCAGGACCTATTGATCTAGGGACTGAAGCCTTACCACTACACCAGGGAGGCCTCCTGTACCTCAAGATCTGCGGTCTTAGGTCTTCACCACTACACCAGGGAGGCCCCAAGACCTATTGATCTAGGGACTGAAGCCTTACCACTACACCAGGGAGGCCCCAGGACCTATTGATCTAGGGACTGAAGCCTTACCACTACACCAGGGAGGCCTCCTGTACCTCAAGATCTGCGGTCTTAGGTCTTCACCACTACACCAGGGAGGCCCCAGGACCTATTGATCTAGGGACTGAAGCCTTACCACTACACCAGGGAGGCCTCCTGTACCTCAAGATCTGCGGTCTTAGGTCTTCACCACTACACCAGGGAGGCCCCAGGACCTATTGATCTAGGGACTGAAGCCTTACCACTACACCAGGGAGGCCCCAGGACCTATTGATCTAGGGACTGAAGCCTTACCACTACACCAGGGAGGCCTCTTGTACCTCAAGATCTGCGGTCTTAGGTCTTCACCACTACACCAGGGAGGCCCCAGGACCTATTGATCTAGGGACTGAAGCCTTACCACTACACCAGGGAGGCCTCCTGTACCTCAAGATCTGCGGTCTTAGGTCTTCACCACTACACCAGGGAGGCCCCAGGACCTATTGATCTAGAGACTGAAGCCTTACCACTACACCAGGGAGGCCTCCTGTACCTCAAGATCTGCGGTCTTAGGTCTTCACCACTACACCAGGGAGGCCCCAGGACCTATTGATCTAGGGACTGAAGCCTTACCACTACACCAGGGAGGCCTCCTGTACCTCAAGATCTGCGGTCTTAGGTCTTCACCACTACACCAGGGAGGCCCCAGGACCTATTGATCTGGGGACTGAAGCCTTACCACTACACCAGGGAGGCCTCCTGTACCTCAAGATCTGCGGTCTTAGGTCTTCACCACTACACCAGGGAGGCCCCAGGACCTATTGATCTAGGGACTGAAGCCTTACCACTACACCAGGGAGGCCTCCTGTACCTCAAGATCTGCGGTCTTAGGTCTTCACCACTACACCAGGGAGGCCCCAGGACCTATTGATCTAGGGACTGAAGCCTTACCACTACACCAGGGAGGCCTCCTGTACCTCAAGATCTGCGGTCTTAGGTCTTCACCACTACACCAGGGAGGCCCCAGGACCTATTGATCTAGGGACTGAAGCCTTACCACTACACCAGGGAGGCCCCCTCTACCTCATGATCTGCGGTCTTAGGTCTTCACCACTACACCAGGGAGGCCCCAGGACCTATTGATCTAGGGACTGAAGCCTTACCACTACACCAGGGAGGCCTCCTGTACCTCATGATCTGCGGTCTTAGGTCTTCACCACTACACCAGGGAGGCCCCAGGACCTATTGATCTAGGGACTGAAGCCTTACCACTACACCAGGGAGGCCTCCTGTACCTCAAGATCTGCGGTCTTAGGTCTTCACCACTACACCAGGGAGGCCCCAGGACCTATTGATCTAGGGACTGAAGCCTTACCACTACACCAGGGAGGCCCCCTCTACCTCATGATCTGCGGTCTTAGGTCTTCACCACTACACCAGGGAGGCCCCAGGACCTATTGATCTAGGGACTGAAGCCTTACCACTACACCAGGGAGGCCTCCTGTACCTCATGATCTGGAATCTTATGCCTTACCACTACACCAGGGAGGCCCCAGGACCTATTGATCTAGGGACTGAAGCCTTACCACTACACCAGGGAGGCCCCCTCTACCTCATGATCTGCGGTCTTAGGTCTTCACCACTACACCAGGGAGGCCCCAGGACCTATTGATCTAGGGACTGAAGCCTTACCACTACACCAGGGAGGCCCCCTCTACCTCATGATCTGCGGTCTTAGGTCTTCACCACTACACCAGGGAGGCCCCAGGACCTATTGATCTAGGGACTGAAGCCTTACCACTACACCAGGGAGGCCTCCTGTACCTCAAGATCTGCGGTCTTAGGTCTTCACCACTACACCAGGGAGGCCCCAGGACCTATTCATCTAGGGACTGAAGCCTTACCACTACACCAGGGAGGCCTCCTGTACCTCAAGATCTGCGGTCTTAGGTCTTCACCACTACACCAGGGAGGCCCCAGGACCTATTGATCTAGGGACTGAAGCCTTACCACTACACCAGGGAGGCCTCCTGTACCTCATGATCTGCGGTCTTAGGTCTTCACCACTACACCAGGGAGGCCCCAGGACCTATTGATCTAGGGACTGAAGCCTTACCACTACACCAGGGAGGCCTCCTGTACCTCATGATCTGGAATCTTATGCCTTACCACTACACCAGGGAGGCCCCAGGACCTATTGATCTAGGGACTGAAGCCTTACCACTACACCAGGGAGGCCTCTTGTACCTCAAGATCTGCGGTCTTAGGTCTTCACCACTACACCAGGGAGGCCCCAGGACCTATTGATCGAGGGACTGAAGCCTTACCACTACACCAGGGAGGCCCCCTCTACCTCATGATCTGCGGTCTTAGGTCTTCACCACTACACCAGGGAGGCCCCAGGACCTATTGATCTAGGGACTGAAGCCTTACCACTACACCAGGGAGGCCTCTTGTACCTCAAGATCTGCGGTCTTAGGTCTTCACCACTACACCAGGGAGGCCCCAGGACCTATTGATCTAGGGACTGAAGCCTTACCACTACACCAGGGAGGCCCCCTCTACCTCATGATCTGCGGTCTTAGGTCTTCACCACTACACCAGGGAGGCCCCAGGACCTATTGATCTAGGGACTGAAGCCTTACCACTACACCAGGGAGGCCTCCTGTACCTCAAGATCTGCGGTCTTAGGTCTTCACCACTACACCAGGGAGGCCCCAGGACCTATTGATCTAGGGACTGAAGCCTTACCACTACACCAGGGAGGCCTCCTGTACCTCAAGATCTGCGGTCTTAGGTCTTCACCACTACACCAGGGAGGCCCCAGGACCTATTGATCTAGGGACTGAAGCCTTACCACTACACCAGGGAGGCCTCCTGTACCTCAAGATCTGCGGTCTTAGGTCTTCACCACTACACCAGGGAGGCCCCAGGACCTATTGATCTGGGGACTGAAGCCTTACCACTACACCAGGGAGGCCTCCTGTACCTCAAGATCTGCGGTCTTAGGTCTTCACCACTACACCAGGGAGGCCCCAGGACCTATTGATCTAGGGACTGAAGCTATACCACTACACCAGGGAGGCCTTCTGTACCTCAAGATCTGCGGTCTTAGGTCTTCACCACTACACCAGGGAGGCCCCAGGACCTATTGATCTAGGGACTGAAGCCTTACCACTACACCAGGGAGGCCCCCTCTACCTCATGATCTGCGGTCTTAGGTCTTCACCACTACACCAGGGAGGCCCCAGGACCTATTGATCTAGGGACTGAAGCCTTACCACTACACCAGGGAGGCCTCCTGTACCTCAAGATCTGCGGTCTTAGGTCTTCACCACTACACCAGGGAGGCCCCAGGACCTATTGATCTAGGGACTGAAGCCTTACCACTACACCAGGGAGGCCTCCTGTACCTCAAGATCTGCGGTCTTAGGTCTTCACCACTACACCAGGGAGGCCCCAGGACCTATTGATCTAGGGACTGAAGCCTTACCACTACACCAGGGAGGCCTCCTGTACCTCAAGATCTGCGGTCTTAGGTCTTCACCACTACACCAGGGAGGCCCCAGGACCTATTGATCTAGGGACTGAAGCCTTACCACTACACCAGGGAGGCCCCCTCTACCTCATGATCTGCGGTCTTAGGTCTTCACCACTACACCAGGGAGGCCCCAGGACCTATTGATCTAGGGACTGAAGCCTTACCACTACACCAGGGAGGCCTCTTGTACCTCAAGATCTGCGGTCTTAGGTCTTCACCACTACACCAGGGAGGCCCCAGGACCTGATGATCTAGGGACTGAAGCCTTACCACTACACCAGGGAGGCCTCCTGTACCTCAAGATCTGCGGTCTTAGGTCTTCACCACTACACCAGGGAGGCCCCAGGACCTATTGATCTAGGGACTGAAGCCTTACCACTACACCAGGGAGGCCTCCTGTACCTCAAGATCTGCGGTCTTAGGTCTTCACCACTACACCAGGGAGGCCCCAGGACCTATTGATCTAGGGACTGAAGCCTTACCACTACACCAGGGAGGCCTCCTGTACCTCAAGATCTGCGGTCTTAGGTCTTCACCACTACACCAGGGAGGCCCCAGGACCTATTGATCTAGGGACTGAAGCCTTACCACTACACCAGGGAGGCCTCCTGTACCTCAAGATCTGCGGTCTTAGGTCTTCACCACTACACCAGGGAGGCCCCAGGACCTATTGATCTAGGGACTGAAGCCTTACCACTACACCAGGGAGGCCTCCTGTACCTCAAGATCTGCGGTCTTAGGTCTTCACCACTACACCAGGGAGGCCCCAGGACCTATTGATCTAGGGACTGAAGCCTTACCACTACACCAGGTAGGCCTCTTGTACCTCAAGATCTGCGGTCTTAGGTCTTCACCACTACACCAGGGAGGCCCCAGGACCTATTGATCTAGGGACTGAAGCCTTACCACTACACCAGGGAGGCCCCCTCTACCTCATGATCTGCGGTCTTAGACCTTCACCACTACACCAGGGAGGCCCCTAGTGCCCATTGACCTGTGGTCTAGTGCGTTAACCACTACACAGGGAAGCGGGCCCGCACTGGGCTTGGAATGTCATACCTGCAGCGACCCGATTACTTGTAATAACCCGTGCCGAGTAGGAAGCTAGGCCAGTGACAGGACCGTTGGCCTTTGGTATTTATACCAAGGAACGCATGCAGGATGGCTTTTAGTGGAACTGAGGGAAGGGTCATTGCAGCGGACATTGGGGGTTAATGGGTCAACGGCCCTAGGGTGTGACGGTGTGACCACCAGGCATGGGGAACAGATGCCCGTTCCCCCTTGACACTTATATAGTGGTTGTGGCGGGTGGCTGTACGGCGTGGGGGGGGGTTGCAGCTGGTACTTCCCACGACCCCTCACCTGGTGCCTGGGTATGTGGAGGAGAGGGACATCGACTTCTCGTCGCGAGATGGGAATGGGGGATGGGGGTGGGGGAGGATGGGTGAGGGGGTGGGCGAGAGGGCAGGGGGTGGGCGAGAGGATAGGGGGTGGGCGAGGAAGTGGGGTGTGGCGTTACGTGGCTGAGCTGTTTTACGATCCTCCACGCCTTTGTTGGCGTAGGTGGGGTGAAGGGAGGAGGGTTTAGAGGCCAGGGGCCAGGGGGCGGGAGCGCGGACGGGGGAGGGGGACAGGTACAGGTACGGGGGTATCATATACGCTCCCTTTTATCCTCTTATCAAATGTGGTACCTGCTTCCGACTCTCTGTCTCTCTCCCTCTCCCTCTCTTCCTCCCCCTCCCCCTCCCTCTGTCTCCCTCCCCCCCCCTTTCTCTCGCTCTCCCTCCTCCCCCTCTCTCGCTCTCCCTCTCCCTATGTTTCTCTCCTCCTCCCCCTCCCTCTGTCTCCCCCCCCCCCTCTCTCTCGCTCTCCCTCAGCCTCGAGCAGGCTACCGTTCTCGGGTTTTCACACCTGCTACCCGTCCTCAGACAGCGCGGGGCCTGGCCGACCTCCTGGCGTGGGTTTTTTTCCTTGACTCTCCCTCATTGTACGACCTGCTCCTTAAGGCTACAGCCCCGGCGCTCTCTGATCACCTCCCACGTCCATTCGCTGCTCAACCCCGCCGCGTGGTGGCGCTCGCGTCGGACTTTATCCCATCGCCACGCTCCAGGGTATCTCCAGGTAGGCAGAGTCACGGCCAGATCTTATCGATTTAGTTTCGCATCATCCCCACGTGGTCTAACGGACACCACCTGCCCGTCTCTGTAACCCCCCCCCCCCCCCCCATTCACCCTTTCTTTACGTCTTAAAGCAGGCAATAGCCTTATAGCTCATTATGAAGACTCGGGACAGACACGTGGCTTCGTGGCGAGATTTTGTCTATTGTGGTTGAAGACGTATAAACGTAACTAGGATGCGGAGCCATGGTAACCGTTGCTAAGAATACACCTGTTAGGTGGGCAAATTATATGGCAACGTCGACCCTTTACACCTGACAAGTACGAACTACGATTATGAATTATGAATATTTAGACTTGTATCTACATATATCTGATAGTATCTGTCTGATGGTATCTATCTGATGGTGTCTATCCGATGGTATCTATCTGGCGGCATCTATCTGGTGGCATCTATCTGATGGCATCTATCTGATGGTATTTATCTGATGTTATCTATCTGGTGGTATATATCTGATGGTATCTATCTGGCGGTATATATCTGATGGTATCTATCCGATGGTATCTATCTGATGTTATCTATCTGATGGTATCTATCTGATGTTATCTATCTGGTGGTATATATCTGATGGTATCTATCTGATGGTATATATCTGATGGTATCTATCGGATGGTATCTATCTGATGGTATCTATCTGATGGCGTCTATCTGATGTTATCTATCTGGTGGTATATACTGGTGGTATAGCTCTAATGTTGTCGTGCGAAGAACGTGTGGTTATTCTCGGAAAGCAGAACGCCATGACTACTGGTATTCATCTAGTTCCTTTGTTAATATTATCGGTAGTTTTAAAGCCATTGTTCTATTTGACTCATTGCAGGAGCCTTGCCTTTCAACATCCTGACGCCTCGCGTGGTGAAAACCTGGTCGCGTCACGTGACAACCAGAGAGACTAAACACCGAAAACAACCTACGTACACGAACACTGCGGAAGCCAACTTGCCAACACGATAGCAGAAAACAGTTGACATGGATTTCCAGGGATTGTCATAGCGTGTAATACCTCATAACCCTCTGGAGCTTCGCACGTGTCAAGCTAAGATCAAAGAAGTAACTTATCCCGAATCTGTGGGAGGCGTGCCTGGGTTATATAGCGGTTACTTCGCTCGACTGGGCGCCGGCAGGTGCCCTCGAGAACCCGTCCCCTTCTTACAGTACGAGCCGAGCCACTCCCGTAGGCTCTAGCGGGCAGATTTGACAGGTACATTAATCTGCTGAGACCCAACGCAGGGTGCTCACGTACGGGGCTCTCCCTCTGGTGGCAGCGACCGGCGCTAAATATATACACGGCGAAATGTGGTCAGTTACTATGGCAACATAAGTCGATGGGGACGCGTGACGTGGACTGACTACTCCGATTCCCAGATTGGCGATACGGCTGCCCGCGCCGCGCGACTTGGCTCTCAAGTCGGGGTGTCACGTCCGCAGATAACAGTCAGCGCGAACTGTTCTAGCTGACACCATATTGTCTCACCCCGGAAGATAAATAATAACAAAAATCGCAAAGTCGAAAGTGGCGTTATTGATACAGTAGTTACATAACTCTGTCATCGACGCACGGCATAATATCAAACGTCAATGCTATTCACCTATATCAAGTAGCTTCTTCGACGATCCGTCTGTAAATCCGCGCAGCATCCCGGAGAACTTCAAGCTATAACAGCATCACATCTGTATGATGATCAGCCCGTTATCGCGTTTCACGAGTGCAGATTGGCTGAAAATAACGGGTCTCTGACATCGCATTTCTACACTCACAAATTGGATGACGAACGACCCGCTTTTATTGTTACAATAATCACGAGACTCCAAAGTGATAAATTGAAATTCACTAATTTATTGATTGCTAATAATGTAGAAACCACCAACCGCATGATACCATTCGAAAGAGGTTTTTACTCTTCCGTACTGCACTTTGGTCTTTTTCTGTGTTGCCAAGCATAACAGCTGCTACATGGGGTATTTTTCACTACCCCTCAACAGACTTGCGAATTAACATATTGATAGGAATCCACCTTAGAACGGCGAGGTCAGTGCAGTGTTGGCAGCTACTCCCCTTGCTGTGTTAGGCATCGAGGAGTTGGTGAGTGGATATAGGAGCACAACAACCGTATGCACGGCTCTGACTTGTGACCGCCGACAGTCTCCATGGGTTCCTTCAGTAGTAAAGGCAACCACACCAGCATCCGGGTAGTTCAGGTCCAGGAGACCACGCTGGAGGTGCAGGGCACGCGCCTCACCCCCAAGGCCAAGACCCCGCGGGGGGGTCAGGAGGGCGGGGGCAGGGGGAAGCGGACCAAACCCGGCGCGGCAAGCCAGGGCAATAAGGAAAACGTCAACAGAGAAGCCGGAAATGACGTCACAGCGGAGGAAGATCAACGCGTTCTAGCGCACGTGCACGCGCACGATAAGAGCCCCCTGGCGGGCGGGAGGAAGGACGCGGTGGAGATTCCCACGGGCGATGAAGGAAAAACATCTGACGTTAATGGGAAAGGCGCCGAGCGGAAGAAGCGGAAGAAGAAACGAGGGGCGCCAGAGAAAGGCAACGAAGGTAAAGCAGTTACTTTATTAAGTTACAGTTGCATATCGAGCTCGTTCACGCCAAAACTAAGCCCAGGCGACATTTATATCAAAATTTACATTATCAAAATTTATCTTATTTGTATTTTGACCTCTTTAGTTTTAGCGCGAAAGAGCCCGATATGCAACTTTAAGTATGTTGGTGAGTGATGCGGCATGGTTCACTCTGTGAATGGATACAAAACCCCTGTTGTCGCAGCGTTAACTGTCACTGCCTGGGTAATAATGTGGTATCCAGTAGCTTATGCCAGACCACCTTTTGTACGCAATCACTTAAATGGAGAGAAGTTTTCAAACATATCTGTATCAACAGCGTCATATCTGCAGATATATCATAGATAAACAACGTAATACAGATGGAATCAGATTGAAGGATCCTCTGAAACAAGCTTATCATTTAAAACGCGACAACACCGCACATAACAAAGCAATGAGTATCGACTAAGTAGGCAGATGATTAGCGAAACACATATGAATAACCTTTTTTTATGATGTGGGGGGGGGGGGGGGGGCGGCAGTTACTGCAAAAAGGTATGGATATGTGACTAAGGATTTCGTCGGGATAACGACCGTCGCCCCGAGCTTAAAGAAGCTGTGACGGGACATGCGCATCGCGTGCGTTTATTACGACAGGATAATGAATGCGAATCCTGGGCATTCAAGCCGCCTGGGCGTTCAGACGGCCTAGGCGTTCAGACGGCCTGGGCGTTCAGACGGCCTGCGCGTTCAGACGACCTGGGCGTTCAGACGGCCTGGGCGTTCAGACGGCCTGCGCGTTCAGACGACCTGGGAGTTCAGACGGCCTGGGTGTTCAGACGGCCTGGGAGTTCAGACGGCCTGGGTGTTCAGACGGCCTAGGCGTTCAGACGGCCTGGGCGTTCAGACGGCCTGGGCGTTCAGAGGACCTGGGCGTTCAGACGGCCTGGGCGTTCAGCCCGCCTGGGCGTTCAGACGGCCTGGGCGTTCAGACCGCCTGGGCGTTCAGACGGCCTGGACGTTCAGACGGCCTGGACGTTCAGACCGCCTGGGCGATCAGACGGCCTGGGCGTTAAGACGGCCTGGGCGTTCAGACGGCCTGGGCGTTCAGACGGCCTGGGCGATCAGACGGCCTGGGCGTTCAGACCGCCTGGGCGTTCAGACGGCCTGGGCGTTCAGACAGCCTGGGCGTTCAGACCGCCTGGGCGTTCAGACCGCCTGGGCGTTCAGACGGCCTGGGCGTTCAGACAGCCTGGGCGGTATCTTAAACCTTCACTCATCGCGATTCTAGAGGTCATTTCACAGCTATCGACACAAGACGAACGATCCGCTGGACTTTTTCTGTTTTAAGACTCACGCGCTGAGAAATCTGGTAAAGCTGAAATAGTGCATATCTGGATAAGTTCATTTTGTCTGGGTGGTTAAGCATAACACTGTTTGACAGGATAGACTAAACTGTTGTCTGAATGGTGAAGCTTCAACGTTGTCTGACTGATTCAGGTCAAACATGGAGTGACTCAGATCAAACATGGAGTGACTCAGGTCAAACATGGAGTGACTCAGATCAAACATGGAGTGACTCAGATCAAACATGGAGTGACTCAGGTCAAACATGGAGTGACTCAGATCAAACATGGAATGACTCAGATCAAACATGGAGTGACTCCGATCAAACATGGAGTGACTCAGATCAAACATGGACTGATTCAGATCAAACATGGAGTGACTCAGATCAACCATGTGTGACTGATTCAGATTAAACATGTCTGACTGATTCAGATTAAACATGACTGATTGATTCAGATTAAACATGCCTGACTGATTCAGATTAAACATGTCTGACCGATTCAGATCAAACATGTCTGACTGATTCAGATCAAACATGTCTGACTGATTCAGCAAACATGCCTGACTGATTCATATAGAACATGTCTGACTGATTGAGATCAAACATGTCTGGTTGATTCAGATCAAACATGTCTGACTAATTCAGATCAAACATGTCTGACTGATTCAGCAAACATGCCTGACTGATTCAGATCAAACATGTCTGGCTGATTCAGATCAAACATGTCTGACTGATTCAGATCAAACATGTCTGACTGATTCAGATTAAACATGACTGATTGATTCAGATTAAACATGCCTGACTGATTCAGATTAAACATGTCTGACCGATTCAGATCAAACATGTCTGACTGATTCAGATCAAACATGTCTGACTGATTCAGCAAACATGCCTGACTGATTCAGATCAAACATGTCTGGCTGATTCAGATCAAACATGTCTGACTGATTCAGATCAAACATGTCTGACTGGTTCAGATCAAACATGTCTGACTGATTCAGCAAACATGCCTGACTGATTCAGATCAAACATGTCTGGCTGATTCAGATCAAACATGTCTGACTGATTCAGATCAAACATGTCTGGCTGACTCAGATCAAACATGTCTGACTGATTCAGAAAACATGTCTGGCTGATTCAGATCAAACATGTCTGGCTGATTCAGATCAAACATATCTGACTGATTCAGAACAAACAAAAACATGTCTGATTCAGATCAAACATTTCTGATTCAGATCAAACATGTCTGACTGATTCAGATCAAACATGTCTGACTGATTCAGATCAAACATGTCTGACTGATTCAGATCAAACATGTCTGACTAATTCAGATCAAACATGTCTGACTGATTCAGCAAACATGCCTGACTGATTCAGATCAAGCATGTCTGGCTGATTCAGATCAAACATGTCTGACTGATTCAGATCAAACATGTCTGACTGATTCAGATCAAACATGCCTGACTGATTCAGACTAAACATGTCTGACTGATTCAGCAAACATGTCTGACTGATTCAGATCAAACATGTCTGACTGATTCAGATCAAACATGTCTGACTGATTCAGATCAAACATGCCTGACTGATTCAGATTAAACATGTCTGACTGATTCAGATCAAACATGTCTGACTGATTCGGATCAAACATGTCTGACTGATTCAGATCAAATATGTATGACTGATTCAGAACAAACATTTCTGATTCAGATCAAACATTTCGGATTCGGATCAAACACTATTGTGTTAATTCAGGTCAACCATTGTCGGGCAATTAATTCAATGCCACCGAACAATGAAACGCTGAAACCATTGCTAATTAGGGCGACAAGCCACCATGCACCGGGGTGATGACCACCCATTGCCCCCTACGACGCATCCAATGGTGGGTGCCAACCAAGGCGGTGACTGGGTTCTCGTTAATCGCCTGTACCCAACCGTGTGTCTTGCCCATGTAGGTCATGAGAGTGCATGTATGGCTTGGTCTTTCCCATGTATCTGTCTGACATAGTGATCCACCCTTAGTTCAGTGCAGGTCAACGGGTTCACCTCCCACCTCTGTCATCACTGTGTCCCTTCGTCTGATTGTTCATGGAGGTTCGAGACTCACCACCTTATAGCTCCCTTGCAGTGTCATCGCCACGAATGCTACTCATACCAAACCTTGCAGAATACCGTACACCATACGGGGAGAGACCTCCAATATCCGTACGCATAGGGTCTCAATACGTGTTATTTACCCCGACAGATCTACCTCAAAACCAAACACGCCAAACACTATTTGCTGCATTGGCCAAACCAATTTACTTCCACAATATGTTGCTGTTCATCTCGCCGTTGGGGTCTTGCGTCCATACTTCTACTAATCAGCCCCTGGTTTTTGTTGTCACAGGTGTGTCATTAACTATGATTGGCTAAGTTGTATCCTGCCCGTGACCCGATGATGTAAGCACCAATGTGTCCCCCTGTTGTTATTTCCTTAAGACGCCGGGGACGGTGCGCGCTGCACTAAATTAGTAATTATGTTGCTCATTAGAAGGTTTTTAGACGCATGTCGGTGAGGGTAGTGAGGCGGAATGCCTCTTTTTGCATACGCATTTTAATGGCATTAGCTGAATAGCCATACCTGGTAGCCGCTTACCTGGTACGTGTAGGTGTGGTGGTGGGTATGGTGGTTGGTTGGATGGCGAGGAAGGGGCAGTCATAAGGATTGACAGATATTTTTGACCGGCAAGATCAGACCAGAGTTTGGTCTCGGCTAGAAGCCTATGTAACTCCGTTGGTAGCGCAGTGAGCTTCAGGCCCGCAGACCTGTGCTTGATCCGCCATCACGCTCGATCACTGCTCCACATATCATTGTGGTAAAACACTTCACTGACTTCTGACCAAACCCTCACCAACGGTCGGTGATACATAATGTGTGACGTAGGGAACCGATGCCTGGGGGTGGGGTGGGCAGGGGAGGGGGCGAGGGTAGGTGACAGCCATCTGAATTCCCCAGGCCTACCCCGAGCCCCACACAAACCCACACCCCAGTCTCAACCCCTAGGTCCACTCCCGCTTTCACCACCAGCCCCATCCCAACCCACAGCTTCACACCTTCAGCCCCACCACCACCACCATCACCGCCACCGCCACCACCACCATCCCCACTCTCACCCCCAACCCCACCACCACCATCACCACCACCATCCCCACTCTCAACCTCAGCCCCACCACCACCCCCACCACCACCATCCCCACTCTCATCCCCAGCCCCACCACCACCCCCACCACCACCATCCCCACTCTCATCCCCAACCCCACCACCACCATCACCACCACCATGCCCACTCTCATCCCCAGCCCCACCACCACCCTCACCACCACCATCCCCACTCTCATCCCCAGCCCCACCACCACCCCCACCACCACCATCCCCACTCTCATCCCCAGCCCCACCACAACCACCACCACCACCATCCCCACTCTCATCCCCAGCCCCACCACCACCCCCACCACCACCATCCCCACTCTCATCCCCAGCCCCACCACCACCCCCACCACCAACATCCCCACTATCATCCCCAACCCCACCACCACCATCACCACCACCATGCCCACTCTCATCCCCAGCCCCACCACCATCCCCACCACCACCATCCCCACTCTCATCCCCAGCCCCACCACCACCATCACCACCACCATGCCCACTCTCATCCCCAGCCCCACCACCACCCCCACCATCACCATCCCCACTCTCACCCCCAGCCCCACCACAACCACCACCACCACCATCCCCACTCTCATCCCCAGCCCCACCACCACCCCCACCACCACCATCCCCACTCTCATCCCCAGCCCCACCACCACCCCCACCACCACCATCCCCACTCTCAACCCCAACCCCACCACCACCACCATCCCCACTCTCACCCCCAACCCCACCACCACCATCACCACCACCATCCCCACTCTCATCCCCAGCCCCACCACCACCATTCCCACTCTCAACCCCAACCCCACCACCACCACCACCACCACCACCATCCCCACTCTCATCCCCAACCCCACCACCACCATCACCACCACCATGCCCACTCTCATCCCCAGCCCCACCACCACCCCCACCACCACCATGCCCACTCTCATCCCCAGCCCCACCACCACCCCCACCACCACCATCCCCACTCTCATCCCCAACCCCACCACCACCATCACCACCACCACCACCATCACCACCACCACCATCACCACCACCACCATCCCCACTCTCATCCCTAGCCCCACCACCACCCCCACCACCACCATCCCCACTCTCATCCCCAGCCCCACCACCACCCCCACCACCACCATCCCCACTCTCATCCCCAGCCCCACCACCACCCCCACCCCCACCATCCCCACTCACATCCCCAGCCCCACCACCACCCCCACCACCACCATGCCCACTCTCATCCCCAGCCCCACCACCACCATCACCACCACCATCCCCACTCTCATCCCCAACCCCACCACCACCCCCACCACCACCATCCCCACTCTCACCCCCAACCCCACCACCACCATCACCACCACCATCCCCACTCTCAACCCCAGGTCCACCACCACCCCCACCCCCACCATCCCTACTCTCATCCCCAGTCCCACCAACACCCCCACCACCACCATCCCCACTCTCATCCCCAGCCCCACCACCACCCCCACCACCACCATCCTCACTCTCACCCCCAGCCCCACCACCACCCCCACCACCACCATCCCCACTCTCACCCCCAACCCCACCACCACCATCACCACCACCATCCCCACTCTCAACCCCAGCCCCACCACCACCCGCACCACCACCATCCCCACTCTCAACCCCAACCCCACCACCACCACCACCACCATCCCCACTTTCATCCCCAACCCCACCACCACCCCCACCACCACCATCCCCACTCTCAACCCTAGCCCCACCACCACCCCCACCACCACCATCCCCACTCTCAACCCCAGCCCCACCACCACCCCCACCACCACCATCCCCACTCTCAACCCCAGCCACACCACCACTACCATCTCCACTCTCATCCCCAGCCCCACCACCACCCCCACCACCACCATCCCCACTCTCAACCCCAGCCCCACCACCACCCCCACCACCACCATCCCCACTCTCAACCCCAACCCCACCACCACCACCATCCCCACTCTCACCCCCAACCCCACCACCACCATCACCACCACCATACCCACTCTCATCCCCAGCCCCACCACCACCATCCCCACTCTCAACCCCAACCCCACCACCACCACCACCACCACCACCATTCCCACTCTCATCCCCAGCCCCACCACCACCATCACCACCACCATCCCCACTCTCATCCCCAGCCCCACCACCACTCCCACCACCACCATCCCCACTCTCATCCCCAGCCCCACCACCACCCCCACCACCACCATCCCCACTCTCACCCCCAACCCCACCACCATCCCCACCACCACCATCCCCACTCTCATCCCCAACCCCACCACCACCCCCACCACCACCATCCCCACTCTCAACCCCAGCCCCACCACCACCATCACCACCACCATCCCCACTCTCACCCCCAGCCCCACCACCACCCCCACCCCCACCATCCCCACTCTCATCCCCAGCCCCACCACCACCCCCACCACCACCATCCCCACTCTCATCCCCAACCCCACCACCACCCCCACCACCACCATCCCCACTCTCATCCCCAGCCCTACCACCACCCCCACCACCACCATGCCCACTCTCAACCCCAGCCCCACCACCACCCCCACCACCACCATCCCCACTCTCAACCCAAGCCCCACCACCACCATCACCACCACCATCCCCACTCTCAACCCCAACCCCACCACCACCACCACCACCACCATCCCCACTCTCACCCCCAGCCCCACCACCACCCCCACCACCACCATGCCCACTCTCATCCCCAGCCCCACCACCACCATCACCACCACCATGCCCACTCTCAACCCCAGCCCCACCACCACCCCCACCCCCACCATCCCCACTCTCATCCCCAGCCCCACCACCACCCCCACCACCATCATCCCCACTCTCATCCCCAACCCCACCACCACCCCCACCACCACCATCCCCACTCTCATCCCCAGCCCCACCACCACCCCCACCACCACCATGCCCACTCTCAACCCCAGCCCCAACACCACCCCCACCACAGCCATCCCCACTCTCAACCCCAGCCCCACCACCACCATCACCACCACCATCCCCACTCTCATCCCCAGCCCCACCACCACCCCCACCACCACCATCCCCACTCTCATCCCCAGCCCCACCACCACCCCCACCACCACCATCCCCACCCTCATCCCCAGCCCCACCACCACCATCACCACCACCATCCCCACTCTCATCCCCAGCCCCACCACCACCCCCACCACCACCATCTCCACTCTCACCCCCAGCCCCACCACCACCCCCACCACCACCATCCCCACTCTCATCCCCAGCACACCACCACCACCACCATCCCCAATCTCACCCCAGCCCCACCACCACCACCACCCCCACCACCACCGTCTCCATTCTCATCCCCAGCCCCACCACCACCACCACCACCACCACCACCACCATGCCCACTCTCAACCCCAGGCCCACTCCCGCTCCCACCACCAGCCCCCCCCCCCCCCAACCCACACCCCAGTCTCGACCCCAGGCCCACTCCCGCTCTCACCACCAGCCCCACCCCAACCCACACCCCAGTATCAACACCAGGCCCACTCCCGCTCTCACCACCAGCCCCACCCCAACTCACACCCCAGTCTCAACCCCAGTTTCAACCCCAGGCCCACTCCCGCTCTCACCACCAGCCCCACCCCAACCCACACCCCAGTCTCAACCCCAGGCCCACTCCCGCTCTCACCGCCAGCCCCACCCCAACTCACACCCCAGTCTCAACCCCAGGCCCACTCCCGCTCTCACCACCAGCCCCACCCCAACCCACACCCCAGTCTCAACCCCAGGCCCACTCCCGCTCTCACCACCAGCCCCACCCCAACCCACACCCCAGTCTCAACCCCAGGCCCGCTCCCGCTCTCACCACCAGCCCCACCCCAACCCCCATCCCAGTCTCAACCCCAGGCCCACTCCCGCTCTCACCACCAGCCCCACCCCAACCCACACCCTAGTCTCAATCCCAGACCCACTCCCGCTCTCACCACCAGCCCCACCCCAACCCACACCCCAGTCTCAACCCCAGGCCCACTCCCGCTCTCACCACCAGCCCCACCCCAACCCACACCCCAGTCTCAGCCCCAGGCCCACTCCCGCTCTCACCACCAGTCCCACCCCAACCCACACCCCAGTCTCAACCCCAGGCCCACTCCCGCTCTCACCACCAGCCACACCCCAACCCACATCCCAGTCTCAACCCTAGGCCCACTCCCGCTCTCACCACCAACCCCACCCCAACCCACACCCCAGTCTCAACCCCAGGCCCACTCCCGCTCTCACCACCAGCCCCACCCCAACCCACACCCCAGTCTCAACCCCAGGCCCACTCCCGCTCTCACCACCAGCCCCACCCCAACCCGCACCCCAGTCTCAGCCCCAGGCCCACTCCCGCTCTCACCACCAGCCCCACCCCAACCCACACCCCAGTCTCAACCCCAGGCCCGCTCCCGCTCTCACCACCAGCCCCACCCCAACCCCCATCCCAGTCTCAACCCCAGGCCCACTCCCGCTCTCACCACCAGCCCCACCCCAACCCACACCCCAGTCTCAACCCCAGGCCCCCTCCCGCTCTCACCACCAGCCCTCCCCCAACCAACACCCCAGTCTCAACCCCAGGCCCACTCCCGCTCTCACCACCAGTCCCACCCCAACCCACACCCCAGTCTCAACCCCAGGCCCACTCCCGCTCTCACCTCCAGCCCCACCCCAACCAACACCCCAGTCTCAACCCTAGGCCCTGACCCGCTCTCACCACCAGTCCCTCCCTAACCCACACCCCAGTCTCAACCGCAGGCCCACTCCCGCTCTCACCACCAGCCCCACTCCAACCCACACCCCAGTCTCAACCCCAGGCCCACCCCCGGTTTCACCACCAGCCCACCCCAACCCACACCCCAGTCTCAACCCCAGGCCCACTCCCGCTCTCACCACCAGCCCCAACCCAACCCACACCCCAGTCTCAACACCAGGCCCACTCCCGCTCTCACCACCAGCCCTACCCCAACCCACACCCCAGTCTCAACCCCAGGCCCACTCCCGCTCTGACCACCAGTCCCACCCCAAACCACACCCCAGTCTCAACCCCAGGCCCACTCCCGCTCTCACCACCAGCCCCACTCCAACTCACATCCCAGTCTCAACCCCAGGTCCACTCCCGCTCGCACCACCACCAGCCCCACCCCAACCCACACCCCAGTCTCAACGCCAGGCCCACTCCCGCTCTCACCACCAGCCCCACCCCAACCCACACCCCAGTATCAACCCCAGGCCCACTCCCGCTCTCACCACCAGCCCTACCCCAACCCACACCCCAGTCTCAACCCCAGTCCCACTACCGCTCTCACCACCAGCCCTCCCCCAACCCACACCCCAGTCTCAACCCCAGGCCCACTCCCGCTCTCACCACCAGCCCCACCCCAACCCACACCCCAGTCTCAACGCCAGGCCCACTCCCGCTCTCACCACCAGCCCTCCCCCAACCCACACCCCAGTCTCAACCCCAGGCCCACTCCCGCTCTCACCACCAGCCCCACCCCAACCCACACCCCAGTCTCAACCCCAGGCCCACTCCCGCTCTCACCACCAGTCCCACCCCAACCCACACCCCAGTCTCAACCCCAGGCCCACTCCCGCTCTCACCACCAGCCCCACCCGAACCCACACCCCAGTCTCAACGCCAGGCCCACACCCGCTCTCACCACCAGCCCTACCCCAACCCACACCCCAGTCTCAACCCCAGGCCCGCTCCCGCTCTCACCACCAGCCCTCCCCCAACCCACACCCCAGTCTCAACCCCAGGCCCACCCCCGCTCTCACCACCAGCCCTCCCCCAACCCACACCCCAGTCTCAGCCCCAGGCCCACTCCCGCTCTCACCACCAGTCCCACCCCAACCCACACACCAGTCTCAACCCCAGGCCCACTCCCGCTCTCACCACCAGCCCTACCCCAACCCACACCCCAGTCTCAACTCCAGGCCCACTTTCGCTCTCACCACCAGCCCTCCCCCAACCCACACCCCAGTCTCAACCCCAGGCCCACTCCCGCTATCACCACCAGCCCCACCCCAACCCACACCCCAGTCTCAACCCCAGGCCCACACCCGCTCTCACCACCAGCCCTACCCCAACCCACACCCCAGTCTCAACCCCAGGCCCACTCCCGCTCTCACCACCAGCCCCACCCCAACCCACACCCCAGTCTCAACTCCAGGCCCACTCCCGCTCTCACCACCAGTCCCACCCCAACCCACACCCCAGTCTCAACCCCAGGCCCACTCCCGCTCTCACCACCAGCCCTCCCCCAACCCACACCCCAGTCTCAACCCCAGGCCCACTCCCGCTCTCACCACCAGCCCCACCCCAACCCACACCCCAGTCTCAACGCCAGGCCCACTCCCGCTCTCACCACCAGTCCCACCCCAACCCACACACCAGTCTCAACCCCAGGCCCACTCCCGCTCTCACCACCAGCCCCACCCCAACCCACACCCCAGTCTCAACCCCAGGCCCACTCCCGCTCTCACCACCAGCCCTCCCCCAACCCACACCCCAGTCTCAACCCCAGGCCCACTCCCGCTATCACCACCAGCCCCACCCCAACCCACACCCCAGTCTCAACCCCAGGCCCACACCCGCTCTCACCACCAGCCCTACCCCAACCCACACCCCAGTCTCAACCCCAGGCCCACTCCCGCTCTCACCACCAGCCCCACCCCAACCCACACCCCAGTCTCAACTCCAGGCCCACTCCCGCTCTCACCACCAGCCCCACCCCAACCCACACCCCAGTCTCAACCCCAGGCCCACTCCCGCTCTCACCACCAGCCCTCCCCCAACCCACACCCCAGTCTCAACCCCAGGCCCACTCCCGCTATCACCACCAGTCCCACCCCAACCCACACACCAGTCTCAACCCCAGGCCCACTCCCGCTCTCACCACCAGCCCTACCCCAACCCACACCCCAGTCTCAACTCCAGGCCCACTCTCGCTCTCACCACCAGCCCTCCCCCAACCCACACCCCAGTCTCAACCCCAGGCCCACTCCCGCTATCACCACCAGCCCCACCCCAACCCACACCCCAGTCTCAACCCCAGGCCCACTCCCGCTATCACCACCAGCCCTCCCCCAACCCACACCCCAGTCTCAACCCCAGGCCCACTCCCGCTCTCACCACCAGTCCCACCCCAACCCACACACCAGTCTCAACCCCAGGCCCACTCCCGCTCTCACCACCAGCCCTACCCCAACCCACACCCCAGTCTCAACTCCAGGCCCACTCTCGCTCTCACCACCAGCCCTCCCCCAACCCACACCCCAGTCTCAACCCCAGGCCCACTCCCGCTATCACCACCAGCCCCACCCCAACCCACACCCCAGTCTCAACCCCAGGCCCACACCCGCTCTCACCACCAGCCCTACCCCAACCCACACCCCAGTCTCAACCCCAGGCCCACTCCCGCTCTCACCACCAGCCCCACCCCAACCCACACCCCAGTCTCAACTCCAGGCCCACTCCCGCTCTCACCACCAGTCCCACCCCAACCCACACCCCAGGCCCACTCCCGCTCTCACCACCAGCCCTCCCCCAACCCACACCCCAGTCTCAACCCCAGGCCCACTCCCGCTCTCACCACCAGCCCTACCCCAACCCACACCCCAGTCTCAACCCCAGGCCCACTCCCGCTCTCACCACCAGCCCTACCCCAACCCACACCCCAGTCTCAACCCCAGGCCCACTCCCGCTCTCACCACCAGTCCCACCCCAACCCACACACCAGTCTCAACCCCAGGCCCACTCCCGCTCTCACCACCAGCCCTACCCCAACCCACACCCCAGTCTCAACTCCAGGCCCACTCTCGCTCTCACCACCAGCCCTCCCCCAACCCACACCCCAGTCTCAACCCCAGGCCCACTCCCGCTATCACCACCAGCCCCACCCCAACCCACACCCCAGTCTCAACCCCAGGCCCACACCCGCTCTCACCACCAGCCCTACCCCAACCCACACCCCAGTCTCAACCCCAGGCCCACTCCCGCTCTCACCACCAGCCCCACCCCAACCCACACCCCAGTCTCAACTCCAGGCCCACTCCCGCTCTCACCACCAGTCCCACCCCAACCCACACCCCAGGCCCACTCCCGCTCTCACCACCAGCCCTCCCCCAACCCACACCCCAGTCTCAACCCCAGGCCCACTCCCGCTCTCACCACCAGCCCTACCCCAACCCACACCCCAGTCTCAACCCCAGGCCCACTCCCGCTCTCACCACCAGCCCCACCCCAACCCACACCCCACTCTCAACCCCAGGCCCACTCCCGCTCTCACCACCAGCCCCACCCCAACCCACACCCCAGTCTCAACCCCAGGCCCACTCCCGCTCTCACCACCAGCCCCACCCCAACCCCCATCCCAGTCTCAACCCCAGGCCCACTCCCGCTCTCACCACCAGCCCCACCCCAACCCACACCCTAGTCTCAACCCCAGACCCACTCCCGCTCTCACCACCAGCCCCACCCCAACCCACACCCCAGTCTTAACCCCAGGCCCACTCACGCTCTCACCACCAGCCCCACCCCAACCCACACCCCAGTCTCAGCCCCAGGCCCACTCCCGCTCTCACCACCAGTCCCACCCCAACCCACACCCCAGTCTCAACCCCAGGCCCACTCCCGCTCTCACCACCAGCCCCACCCCAACCCACATCCCAGTCAACCCCAGGCCCACTCCCGCTCTCACCACCAACCCCACCCCAACCCACACCCTAGTCTCAACCCCAGACCCACTCCCGCTCTTACCACCAGCCCCACCCCAACCCACACCCCAGTCTCAACCCCAGGCCCACTCCCGCTCTCACCACCAGCCCCACCCCAACCCACACCCCAGTCTCAGCCCCAGGCCCACTCCCGCTCTCACCACCAGTCCCACCCCAACCCACACCCCAGTCTCAACCCCAGGCCCACTCCCGCTCTCACCACCAGCCCCACCCGAACCCACACCCCAGTCTCAACCCCAGGCCCACTCCCGCTCTCACCTCCAGCCCCACCCCAACCAACACCCCAGTCTCAACCCTAGGCCCTGTCCCGCTCTCACCACCAGTCCCTCCCTAACCCACACCCCAGTCTCAACCGCAGGCCCACTCCCGCTCTCACCACCAGTCCCACCCCAAACCACACCCCAGTCTCAACCCCAGGCCCACTCCCGCTCTCACCACCAGCCCCACTCCAACTCACATCCCAGTCTCAACCCCAGGTCCACTCCCGCTCGCACCACCACCAGCCCTACCCCAACCCACACCCCAGTCTCAACGCCAGGCCCACTCCCGCTCTCACCACCAGCCCTGCCCCAACCCACACCCCAGTCTCAACCCCAGTCCCACTACCGCTCTCACCACCAGCCCTCCCCCAACCCACACCCCAGTCTCAACCCCAGGCCCACCCCCGCTCTCACCACCAGCCCTCCCCCAACCCACACCCCAGTCTCAACCCCAGGCCCACCCCCGCTCTCACCACCAGCCCTCCCCCAACCCACACCCCAGTCTCAGCCCCAGGCCCACTCCCGCTCTCACCACCAGTCCCACCCCAACCCACACACCAGTCTCGACCCCAGGCCCACTCCCGCTCTCACCACCAGCCCTACCCCAACCCACAGCCCAGTCTCAACCCCAGGCCCACTCTCGCTCTCACCACCAGCCCTCTCCCAACCCACACCCCAGTCTCAACCCCAGGCCCACTCCCGCTATCACCACCAGCCCCACCCCAACTCACACCCCAGTCTCAACCCCAGGCCCACACCCGCTCTCACCACCAGCCCTACCCCAACCCACACCCCAGTCTCAACCCCAGGCCCACTCCCGCTCTCACCACCAGCCCCACCCCAACCCACACCCCAGTCTCAACTCCAGGCCCACTCCCGCTCTCACCACCAGTCCCACCCCAACCCACACCCCAGTCTCAACCCCAGGCCCACTCCCGCTCTCACCACCAGCCCCACCCCAACCCACACCCCAGTCTCAACCCCAGGCCCACTCCCGCTCTCACCACCAGTCCCACCCCAACCCACATCCCAGTCTCAACCCCAGGCCCACTCCCGCTCTCACCACCAGCCCCACCCCAACCCACACCACAGTCTCAACCCCAGGCCCACCCCCGCTCTCACCACCAGCCCCACCCCAACCCACACCACAGTCTCAACCCCAGGCCCACTCCCGCTCTCACCACCAGCCCCACCCCAACCCACACCCCAGTCTCAACCCCAGGCCCACCCGCGCTCTCACCACCAGTCTCACCCCAACCCACACCCCAGTCTCAACCCCAGGCCCACTCCCGCTCTCACCACCAGCCCTACCCGAACCCACACCCCAGTCTCAACCCCAGGCCTACTCCCGCTCTCACCACCAGTCCCACTCTCACCACCAGTCCCACCCCAACCCACACCCCAGTCTCAACCCCAGACCCACTCCCGCTCTCACCACCCGCCCCACCCCAACCCACACCCCAGTCTCAACCCCAGGCCCACCCCCGCTCTCACCACCAGCCCCACCCCAACCCGCACCCCAGTCTCAACCCCAGGCCCACTCCCGCTCTCACCACCAGCCCTACCCCAACCCACACCCCAGTCTCAACCCCAGGCCCACCCTCGCTCTCGCCACCAATCCCACCCCAACCCACACCCCAGTCTCAACCCCAGGCCCACTCCCGCTCTCACCACCAGCCCCACCCCAACCCACACCCCAGTCTCAACCCCAGGCCCACCCCCGCTCTCACCACCAGCCCCACCCCAACCCACACCCTAGTCTCAACCCCAGGCCCACCCCCGCTCTCACCACCAGCCCCACCCCAACCCACACCCCAGTCTCAACCCCAGGCCCACTCCCGCTCTCACCACCAGCCCCACCTTAACCCACACCCCAGTCTCAACCCCAGGCCCGCTCCCGCTCTCACCACCAGCCCCGCCCCAACCCACACCCCAGTCTCAACCCCAGGCCCACTCCCGCTCTCACCACCAGCCCCACCCCAACCCACACCCCAGTCTCAACCCCAGGCCCACTTCCGCTCTCACCACCAGCCCCGCCCCAACCCACACCCCAGTCTCAACCCCAGGCCCACTCCCGCTCTCACCACCAGCCCCACCCCAACCCACAGCTTCAGACCTCCAGCCCCACCACCACCACCACCACCACCGCCACCACCATCCCCACCATCACCACCATCCCCACTCTCACCCCCAGCCCCACCACCATCCCCCCCACCACCACCTCCACCATCACCACCATCCCCACTCTCACCCGCAGCCCCGCCACCACCCCCCCCCCCCACCACCACCACCACCATCACCACCATCCCCACTCTCACCCCCAGCCCCACCACCATCCCCCCCACCACCACCACCACCATCACCACCATCCCCACTCTCACCCGCAGCCCCGCCACCATCCCCCCCCACCACCACCACCACTACCAACCTCTCACACCCGCAGCCCCAACCGCAACCCTCAGCCTCAGCGCCCCCCCCCCCCCACCCCTCCACGCCCGGCCCCCACATACCCCTGTGCCGGTGACCGTGAGCGGGGCGGGAGGCCAGGGTCGCGCCGAGTCATCCCCTCCATTCTTACTTCGGTAATTAGTATGTCGCTTGCCTTTGACGCGGCGCGGGGAAGGCGCCACCGAGAGGATCAAGGGGGCCGTACGCACGTGACCTTTCCTCCTGGCGACATGAAAGGAGACACTTCGGGGGGGGGGGGGGGGGGGGTAGGGTGGTAAAGGGGAAGGGTACAGATAGGATGCCGCTTAATCAGCGGTTCCTAAAGCCAAATCTCGCGAGATTTCTCCAATAAATTTGAAAAAATCACAGTGTTGGTGGTGAACTGCTGCATGAGTACCTCTAACCGTGTCGTATTTTGATATAGCTTAGTTGTTTTTCGCTCATGCTGTACGAACATGGGAAGGTTTTTTTCCTGAAATTCTTCATCAACAACATTTCAGTAGTTGGTGATCGCTGGTGACAACACCCGACACAGCCGCCACACTTCCAATTCGCAACGCTGCCACAACATTCACTCAGCTCATATAAAGTTTATTTTGTTTTATACAGATATAAAATTTATACTTATGTGAATGTAATCTGCACATGGGATGCACACCCGTGGTTTAGCCGGATCATTATTTTGACTTAACATCCATTTTTAAAACACGTAAATGTGTTTATAAATATACGTATACTTGAGAACGGGGATGTGAACTGCTGGCGACTGATAGCACTGGGGCGACAAGGTGAGGAGCGAGCGGCCTCTACCGGGAGAATGGGCATGATACGAACTTGGCTGGGAACCGGCCTACGGTTCCTCACAGCATACATTCAACTTGCTTGACCGGCTGGTTCCCAGCTAGGATAAAAACTGACAGGAAGCATTCGCTAGGAGCCAGGCAGTCAATTAGAAACATATCTATGTGCTTGTAATGGGATCGGAACGAGCCCCCTTCACACTCACCACTTGACCCCTTCCCAGAAACCCTCACGTACTATCGCCCTATTCGCCAGGCGGCGCGACCAGCCTCGCGGATAGGGCTGCATGATGACGATGAATTATGAATGCGTTATGACTGCGCTGTGTTCCAAGGCCCGTGGTCGGGTCGAGTGTCGCTGGCTGCTATAGGCTTCATGGCTTGCTGTTGTGGAAATGACCCGTCATTAGGCCGTCATTAGGCCGGCATTATTATGGGATACACATATGGAAAGGGTACCAGTCCCTAATATAGGAACCAGTCAGTAATATGGGAACCAGTCAGTAATATGGGAACCAGTCAGTAATATGGGAACCAGTCAGTAATATGGGAACCAGTCAGTAATATGGGAACCAGTCAGTAATATGGGAACCAGTCAGCAATATAGGAACCAGTCAGTAACATGGAAACCAGTCAGTAATATAGGAACCAGTCAGTAATATGGGAACCAGTCAGTAATATGGGCACCAGTCAGTAATATGGGAACCAGTCAGTAATACGGAAACCAGTCAGTAATATGTGAACCAGTAAGTAATATGGGAACCAGTCAGTAATATGGGAACCAGTCAGTAATGTGGGAACCAGTCAGTAATATGGGAACCAGACAGCAATATAGGAACCAGTCAGTAATATGGAAACCAGTCAGTAATATGGAAACCAGTCAGTAATATGGAAACCAGTCAGTAATATGGAAACCAGTCAGCAATATGGGAACCAGTAAGTAATATGGAAACCAGTTTGTGGCATGAGAACAATCAGTAATATGGGAACCAGTCAGGATTATGGAAACCAGTCTGTAATATGGAAACCAGTCAGTAATATGGGATTCAGTCAGCAAAATGGGAACCAGTAAGTAATATGGGAACCAGTTTGTAGCATGGGAACCAGTCAGTAATATGGGCACCAGTCAGTAATACGGAAATCACTCATTAGGATGGAAACCATTCGGTAATATGGAAACCAGTCAGCAATATGGGAACCAGTCTGTAATATGGGAACCAGTCAGTAATATGGGAACCAATCAGTAATACGGAGATCAGTCAATAGGATGGGAATCAGTCAGTAATCTGGGAACCAGTCAATGGTATGGGAACCAGTCAATACAAGGCGTTGCAATGAACGATATGGGAACCAGCTTAAAAATATCATTAACAGGGGGACCAATCAATAAGCCAGGCACCAGTCAGTTGGTTGGCTGAGTATCCAACTCTGTGATGGATTGGTTCACTGGACCCGTTGCGATCAGTTACAATCTGGTATGACCCGCCCCACGCTGAACCCAGTCACTGTATCTCTCTATGCAGCACCCTGTTTCTCCATCAAGCCTGCTATAAGCTTCTGCCAACCATGCAATTATGGGACGGTGTTTTCCGTTGGCTCGTATTTTGTCCTACATTCCCTCGGCACGGGGTGGGCATTGTTTTAATCTCCGGAAAAGACTAATCCATTTCGTGCGGAGAACATGTTATCCTGATACGATAGTTTTCCACGGATAATGGAGGTGTGTAAAACCAAGGAATCTATGATTGACCATCTAGTGCCTGCGAGAAGCAGCTTCTGAAGGGAGAACCATCCAGCATCCCGGCAAAATGTTAGTCTTTACCCGTTTTGCCTTCATGGAAAAGACAAATTATTTGTGCGTCTCGGATTTTTCCCCTCATTGCTCTTGGCGCAACTGAACCGTAGTAATTACCAGTGAGACATTTTGCAATGTTCCTTTGTCCTTATTTATATCTACGCATTGGTTTTGCCATTTTATCCCACACGGATATAATTTAGTGGACACTTTGTATTGATTAACCTTCACTGTGTAGCATCTTTAAAAAAAGTGCAAAGCATGGCGGAGCATCGTTGTCTGGTCAGGATATGTTCCCGTCGCCCCGCTCCATCTGACCAATCACAGCGCGTTATGACCGCCATGTGGCGACCCCCAGCGGCACCTCCAGTCACTGCCAGTGACGTCACGACAACACTATATCTGATCTTAATCAAATCGAGCACAGATATTGCCTGATAGATTTGATATGGTTCTTTTTATATTCTCTCTGGGATCGTCCTTGTATTTGGTCGGTTGGCACACGGCTAGATATCAAGGGCTTTACAAAATATGTACCTTGAAATGTCGATTCACCAATGTTAATTTAGAGGGGAGCATTGCCCGGAATAGCGTTATGTGTGCCGCGGCTGTGACCAGCGTTGGCGCAGATGGCGTTGCCGGAGCACCAAAGGACGGCCCAATTGATATCCAGGGGGGGGGGGCGAAGGCCGGTTTTTGAAGAAACAAATCTGTAAAATAGAACAGAGAATATATATCCTGCGCAGTTTTAATAACCAAAAAAAATCCCTGGCAGTGCAAAACCCAAAAATGGACTCTCCTATCAGCGAAATACCAAATATATTTCAACGAAAACAAAAATGTCGGCTGAAGCCGAAAAAAATAATCTCCCATCCTGGTTATCAAATGGTCCACCCCTAGGGCGCCTGGGGTATGGACACGCAAATGTCCTTTGGAGGGTGGCGCTCTGGGACATTACGGTTCCGTTGGACTAATTCCCCAGGATTGAGTCCCCTCAACACATGGTCGGCAGGACACCGGGGCCGCGGCGAGAGGCAGCGTTGGTGAGGTTAAGTCCTAGGGGACGTGGACGTGCGAGGACCAGGCACGGGGAGGGCGGGGTGGGGGGGGGGGGCGGTGTTTTTCGGCTTAAGCCGAGAGTTTTGTTTTTGTTGAAATAGATTTTGATTTTGGCGGGCAGGGGGATGGGGAAGGAGGGGGAGGGGCGGTGTTATTTTGGTCCGTCGGCCCCAAACACTTAACTGGTAAAGTAGGACCACCTATTTTCGACCGACACTCACATAGTGTGATGGTGGTCAGTGCTGAGGTGATGGGGCGGGGGGAGGGGCAGAGGGGGGAAGAGGAAACATAGAGGGATAGATGGACGGAGGGACCGAAGGACAGAGGAAAGATAGAGGGGGATGCAAGGAAAAAGGGATAGAGGGATAGATCAGAGAGAGGGGCGAGGGGCACTTACAAGGGACAAAGAGAAAGGGGAAAACGTATATCAATACATATGGAAGGATTGAAGAGAAAAGAAAAGAAGAGTCAGAGGGTGAGGGAGCTGAAGTTGCATGCATAAACCAAATCAAAATATAGGATTCGAGAGAGAGTGAAAAAAAAACAAGTCAAAAGTTTGCAACAGAGAGGTTGATATTTACGTAATATAACGGTTTGATACGTGAACAGCTTAGTTTGTTGCAATTTAGGCAATCTCTTATGGATTCTGCCTCATTATTGTGGTTGAACAAGCCGATATGACATTGATGGAGGGTGCCGTGTCGTCTGGGTATCATGGGACCGTCTCCATCATGTCTGACGATGCATAGGGCGTCCAGTGTGCATCGTGGTGTATCAGGCCAGCTCGGAGAAAACAACACAACATGAGGAAGAATCCTTTAGTATATATCGTGAGAGGACACCCCGTGGCCTACTATAGTAGGCCTATTACTATTGTTTATGTCGAACTAAAGGATACAATGAGCACCTGTACAAAGGTGGCTAAGGATATCGCCTAGTTCTCGCTTGTTTAACAAGGCGGGGTTATATAAATCATTTAAAACTTCTTTGATGAACGAAGTTTCACGTACAAAATTTTCATCCATACTAGAAACATAAACACGGTGTAAACATGGTTTAAAATTAACATTTAAAGAACACATGATGAATCAACCCTTTGGTTTGCTATTGTGAGATTTGGAGATTTGGACAAATTAGAATCACTTCCTTGGAGGGCTAAATGCAATGAAAGTCTCACCACTTCATCAAAGGCCCCAAGGCAGCCAGAACTAAAATAAGACAATCGACAAGATAATTCTAACTGCACTGGGAGACAATCCGCCATTAGAGGTAACATTTGGCCATCGGTAAGTGGGGGCAAATTAAACATCTTTCTGACCGCTTTACGCCAGGCGGTATAAACCTTCTGTGCAGAAAGGTGGTGAAAGTCCCATAAGCAAGCATCATAAAAAGAATTACAAAATGCTGAAAACTGCTGCCACTTTGTCTGTAAGTTACAGAATCCGAGATTGGCCACGGTAGCATTCACACGAGTCTTTACATAATTTCACAACTCTTCTAGCATGACTACCAGGGCCCATGTAGCGACTTGGGCTGCTGCCAAGAGTGCTCTGCTAGGCCAGCCCCAGCGGCTGGTGCGGGATTCAGTGTGCTGTGCTAGGCCAGCCCCAGCGGCTGGTGCGGGATTCAGTGTGCTGTGTTAGGCCAGCCCCAGCGGCTGGTGCGGGGTTCAGTGTGCTGTGCTAGGCCAGCCCCAGCGGCTGGTGCGGGGTTCAGTGTGCTGTGTTAGGCCAGCCCCAGCGGCTGGTGCGGGGTTCAGTGTGCTGTGCTAGGCCAGCCCCAGCGGCTGGTGCGGGATTCAGTGTGCTGTGCTAGGCCAGCCCCAGCGGCTGGTGCGGGGTTCAGTGTGCTGTGTTAGGCCAGCCCCAGCGGCTGGTGCGGGGTTCAGTGTGCTGTGCTAGGCCAGCCCCAGCGGCTGGTGCGGGATTCAGTGTGCTGTGCTAGGCCAGCCCCAGCGGCTGGTGCGGGGTTCAGTGTGCTGTGTTAGGCCAGCCCCAGCGGCTGGTGCGGGGTTCAGTGTGCTCTGCTAGGCCAGCCCCAGCGGCTGGTGCGGGATTCAGTGTGCTGTGCTAGGCCAGCCCCAGCGGCTGGTGCGGGGTTCAGTGTGCTGTGTTAGGCCAGCCCCAGCGGCTGGTGCGGGGTTCAGTGTGCTGTGCTAGGCCAGCCCCAGCGGCTGGTGCGGGGTTCAATGTGCTGTGCTAGGCCAGCCCCAGCGGCTGGTGCGGGGTTCAGTGTGCTGCGTTAGGCCAGCCCCAGCGGCTGGTGCGGGGTTCAGTGTGCTGTGCTAGGCCAGCCCCAGCGGCGGCTGGTGCGGGGTTCAGTGTGCTGTGTTAGGCCAGCCCCAGCGGCTGGTGCGGGGTTCAGTGTGCTGTGTTAGGCCAGCCCCAGCGGCTGGTGCGGGGTTCAGTGTGCTGTGCTAGGCCAGCCCCAGCGGCTGGTGCGGGGTTCAGTGTGCTGTGTTAGACCAGCCCCAGCGGCTGGTGCGGGGTTCAGTGTGCTGTGTTAGGCCAGCCCCAGCGGCTGGTGCGGGGTTCAGTGTGCTGTGTTAGGCCAACCCCAGCGGCTGGTGCGGGGTTCAGTGTGCTGTGCTAGGCCAGCCCCAGCGGCTGGGGCGGGGTTCAGTGTGCTGTGCTAGGCCAGCCCCAGCGGCTGGTGCGGGGTTCAGTGTGCTGTGTTAGGCCAGCCCCAGCGGCTGGTGCGGGGTTCAGTGTGCTCTGCTAGGCCAGCCCTAGCGGCTGGTGCGTGGTCCAGTGTGCTGTGCTAGGCCAGCCCCAGCGGCTGGTGCGGGGTTCAGTGTGCTGTGTTAGGTCAGCCCCAGCGGCTGGTGCGGGGCTCAGTGTGCTGTGTTAGGCCAGCCCCAGCGGCTGGTGCGGGGTTCAGTGTGCTGTGCTAGGCCAGCCCTAGCGACTGGTGCGGGGTTCAGTGTGCTGTGTTAGGCCAGCCCCAGCGGCTGGTGCGGGGTTCAGTGTGCTGTGCTAGGCCAGCCCCAGCGGCTGGTGCGGGGTTCAGTGTGCTGTGCTAGGCCAGCCCCAGCGGCTGGTGCGGGGTTCAGTGTGCTGTGTTAGGCCAACCCCAGCGGCTGGTGCGGGGTTCAGTGTGCTGTGTTAGGCCAGCCCTAGCGGCTGGTGCGGGGTTCAGTGTGCTGTGCTAGGCCAGCCCCAGCGGCTGGTGCGGGGTTCAGTGTGCTGTGCTAGGCCAGCCGCAGCGGCTGGTGCGGGGTTCAGTGTGCTCTGCTAGGCCAGCCCCAGCGGCTGGTGCGGGGTTCAGTGTGCTGTGCTAGGCCAGCCCCAGCGGCTGGTGCGGGGTTCAGTGTGCTGTGCTAGGCCAGCCCCAGCGGCTGGTGCGATGTTCAGTGTGCTGTGCTAGGCCAGCCCCAGCGGCTGGTGCGGGGTTCAGTGTGCTGTGTTAGGCCAACCCCAGCGGCTGGTGCGGGGTTCAGTGTGCTGTGTTAGGCCAGCCCCAGCGGCTGGTGCGGGGTTCAGTGTGCTCTGCTAGGCCAACCCCAGCGGCTGGTGCGGGGTTCAGTGTGCTGTGTTAGGCCAGCCCCAGCGGCTGGTGCGGGGTTCAGTGTGCTGTGCTAGGCCAGCCCCAGCGGCTGGTGCGAAGTTCCGTGTGCTGTGCTAGGCCAGCCCCAGCGGCTGGTGCGGGGTTCAGTGTGCTGTGTTAGGCCAGCCCCAGCGGCTGGTGCGGGGTTCAGTGTGCTGTGCTAGGCCAGCCCCGGCGGCTGGTGCGGGGTTCAGTGTGCTGTGTTAGGCCAGCCCCAGCGGCTGGTGCGGGGTTCAGTGTGCTCTGCTAGGCTAGCCGCAGCGGCTGGTGCGGGTTTCAGTGTGCTCTGCTAGGCCAGCCCCAGCGGCTGGTGCGGGGTTCAGTGTGCTGTGTTAGGCCAGCCCCAGCGGCTGGTGCGGGGTTCAGTGTGCTGTGTTAGGCCAGCCCCAGCGGCTGGTGCGGGGTTCAGTGTGCTCTGCTAGGCCAGCCCCAGCGGCTGGTGCGGGGTTCAGTGTGCTCTGCTAGGCCAGCCCCAGCGGCTGGTGCGGGGTTCAGTGTGCTGTGCTAGGCCAGCCCCAGCGGCTGGTGCGGGGTTCAGTGTGCTGTGTTAGGCCAGCCCCAGCGGCTGGTGCGGGGTTCAGTGTGCTCTGCTAGGCCAGCCGCAGCGGCTGGTGCGGGTTTCAGTATGCTCTGCTAGGCCAGCCCCAGCGGCTGGTGCGGGGTTCAGTGTGCTGTGCTAGGCCAGCCCAAGCGGCTGGTGCGGGGTTCAGTGTGCTGTGCTAGGCTAGCCGCAGCGGCTGGTGCGGGTTTCAGTGTGCTCTGCTAGGCCAGCCCCAGTGGCTGGTGCGGGGTTCAGTGTGCTGTGTTAGGCCAACCCCAGCGGCTGGTGCGGGGTTCAGTGTGCTGTGTTAGGTCAGCCCCAGCGGCTGGTGCGGGGCTCAGTGTGCTGCGTTAGGCCAGCCCCAGCGGCTGGTGCGGGGTTCAGTGTGCTGTGCTAGGCCAGCCCTAGCGACTGGTGCGGGGTTCAGTGTGCTGTGTTAGGCCAACCCCAGCGGCTGGTGCGGGGTTCAGTGTGCTCTGCTAGGCCAGCCCCAGCGGCTGGTGCGGGGTTCAGTGTGCTGTGTTAGGCCAGCCCCAGCGGCTGGTGCGGGGTTCAGTGTGCTGTGCTAGGCCAGCCCCAGCGGCTGGTGCGATGTTCAGTGTGCTGTGCTAGGCCAGCCCCAGCGGCTGGTGCGGGGTTCAGTGTGCTGTGTTAGGCCAGCCCCAGCGGCTGGTGCGGGGTTCAGTGTGCTGTGCTAGGCCAGCCCCTGCGGCTGGTGCGGGGTTCAGTGTGCTGTGCTAGGCCAGCCCCAGCGGCTGGTGCGGTGTTCAGTGTGCTCTGCTAGGCTAGCCGCAGCGGCTGGTGCGGGTTTCAGTGTGCTCTGCTAGGCCAGCCCCAGCGGCTGGTGCGGGGTTCAGTGTGCTGTGCTAGGCCAGCCCCAGCGGCTGGTGCGGGGTTCAGTGTGCTGTGCTAGGCCAGCCCCAGCGGCTGGTGCGGGGTTCAGTGTGCTGTGTTAGGCCAACCCCAGCGGCTGGTGCGGGGTTCAGTGTGCTGTGCTAGGCCAGCCCCAGCGGCTGGTGCGGGGTTCAGTGTGCTGTGTTAGGCCAGCCCCAGCGGCTGGTGCGGGGTTCAGTGTGCTGTGTTAGGCCAGCTCCAGCGGCTGGTGCGGGGTTCAGTGTGCTGTGCTAGGCCAGCCCCAGCGGCTGGTGCGGGGTTCAGTGTGCTGTGCTAGGCTAGCCGCAGCGGCTGGTGCGGGTTTCAGTGTGCTGTGCTAGGCCAGCCCCAGCGGCTGGTGCGGGGTTCAGTGTGCTGTGCTAGGCCAGCCCCAGCGGCTGGTGCGGGGTTCAGTGTGCTGTGCTAGGCCAGCCCCGGCGGCTGGTGCGGGGTTCAGTGTGCTGTGTTAGGCCAACCCCATTGGCTGGTGCGGGGTACAGTGTGCTCTGCTAGGCCAGCCCCAGCGGCTGGTGCGGGGTTCAGTGTGCTGTGCTAGGCCAGCCCCAGCGGCTGGTGCGGGGTACAGTGTGCTCTGCTAGGCCAGCCGCAGCGGCTGGTGCGGGTTTCAGTGTGCTGTGCTAGGCCAGCCCCAGCGGCTGGTGCGGGGTTCAGTGTGCTGTGTTAGGCCAGCCCCAGCGGCTGGTGCGGGGTTCAGTGTGCTGTGTTAGGCCAGCCCTAGCGGCTGGTGCGGGGTTCAGTGTGCTGTGCTAAGCCAACCCCAGCGGCTGGTGCGGGGTTCAGTGTGCTGTGTTAGGCCAGCCCCAGCGGCTGGTGCGGGGTTCAGTGTGCTCTGTTAGGCCAGCCCCAGCGGCTGGTGCGTGGTTCAGTGTGCTCTGTTAGGCCAGCCCCAGCGGCTGGTGCGGGGTTCAGTGTGCTGTGCTAGGCCAGCCCCAGCGGCTGGTGCGGGGTTCAGTGTGCTGTGCTAGGCCAGCCCCAGCGGCTGGTGCGGGGTTCAGTGTGCTGTGTTAGGCCAGCCCCAGCGGCTGGTGCGGGGTTCAGTGTGCTGTGCTAGGCCAGCCCCAGCGGCTGGTGCGGGGTTCAGTGTGCTGTGTTAGGCCAACCCCAGCGGCTGGTGCGGGGTTCAGTGTGCTCTGCTAGGCCAGCCCCAGCGGCTGGTGCGGGGTTCAGTGTGCTGTGTTAGGCCAGCCCCAGCGGCTGGTGCGGGGTTCAGTGTGCTGTGCTAGGCCAGCCCCAGCGGCTGGTGCGATGTTCAGTGTGCTGTGCTAGGCCAGCCCCAGCGGCTGGTGCGGGGTTCAGTGTGCTGTGTTAGGCCAGCCCCAGCGGCTGGTGCGGGGTTCAGTGTGCTGTGCTAGGCCAGCCCCTGCGGCTGGTGCGGGGTTCAGTGTGCTGTGCTAGGCCAGCCCCAGCGGCTGGTGCGGGGTTCAGTGTGCTCTGCTAGGCTAGCCGCAGCGGCTGGTGCGGGTTTCAGTGTGCTCTGCTAGGCCAGCCCCAGCGGCTGGTGCGGGGTTCAGTGTGCTGTGCTAGGCCAGCCCCAGCGGCTGGTGCGGGGTTCAGTGTGCTGTGCTAGGCCAGCCCCAGCGGCTGGTGCGGGGTTCAGTGTGCTGTGTTAGGCCAGCCCCAGCGGCTGGTGCGGGGTTCAGTGTGCTCTGCTAGGCCAGCCCCAGCGGCTGGTGCGGGGTTCAGTGTGCTCTGCTAGGCCAGCCCCAGCGGCTGGTGCGGGGTTCAGTGTGCTGTGTTAGGCCAGCCCCAGCGGCTGGTGCGGGGTTCAGTGTGCTGTGCTAGGCCAGCCCCAGCGGCTGATGCGGGGTTCGAATCCCTAGATGGATTTATATGCAGGATGGAGATCCAATTTCTGTCTTTGCAAAGCGTAGGCGGTTACTCCCCACGACATGGCTCCTCTCTTCCTTGCCCTTTTGCCATTGTCGCGACACGAGATATCACAGGGTAATAAATTCCAAGTACATTAATAGATCAATCAGTTATCAGTTATATTTCTTACATTGTGTATTACAACACAGGCTTTTAGGCATTGGTTTAATTGCCTACACAGTGAAGCGACATTTTTTGTATTCATGATGGTGATGACATCTAAATGTTTCAATTGGAGATTTGCTTTCAATGCATAAGAAACGAAAGCCCTGCCAAAATGCCCGCTGAACGGGCTTCCCTCTCCTAACCCTCCTAATCTGTTCACCCCGATGCACATACCCTTCAGTCCGGGTGACATAGTGCGGAACTCTGCCGCAGCGTTAACACGGCCGCATGCCTTACCACGTGACCCAAAGCTAGGCGCCGGGAACCCACGCCAGCGAGATAACAGCCAATCAGAAGCCAGGTTGATTGGTGAGCCCCGGGTTCGATTGAAACAATGGCGGCTGTGGTGAGTCGTCACGCCTGACGCTGCCTCGGCCGCGGACAGAGGGGATGAGACCCCGCCAATAACGACCCGGCCCCCCAGGGTGGCGGCCTGAGCCCCGGCCTCGCTCAGCCCACAGCCAGCCTCATCGACACTTGGCACGAGATATGGCCTTGATATTGGCGCACCTCAATATGGGGACCGACTTTGGCCGCTTGTTCGAGTCTGGCTCCAGATATCTGTGTGTACGCCACAACCGTCAAAGGATCCTTTGGATGGGGGTCAGGGGCGGAACTAGGAATTTGCAAAGGGGGGAGGGGCGGTCTCTGAAAACTCGCGACCGCGGGGGGGGGGGCGCTGCTCGGAGGACCCCCGACTTTTACAGTGTATGTTCAAGTTCCCAATTGGGGGAGGGGGGGGTTGCAACCCCCCCTCTAACTAAGCTACCTACTTGGCGGGGGGTGTGGGAGAGCGCTCAGAATCCGGGGGTCGAGATTAAAAGGGTGATGGGGTCCACACCTAAGGGGATGGGGGGGGGGTGGGGGGTTATTTCGAAAATGGAGAGCAGATTGCATTGAAAACGGGGGTCCATGCTCGTTGTAAGGCGAAGGAGGGTGTGTAGATAAACATCCATGTAAACTGCCCCCGGAATGAGCCACATTGACCCGCCAGTGTTTTAGCCTTAGATACCCGTATGTTGTGGGATAACACCGGAAGTACTTTACTCCTGTCAACAAACCGGCGGTGACGAAGTCTAAATCAAGAGTATAGGCACCTAAGTTATCCCCATGAACTACTATTATTTAACAAACAGAGCACTTCCTGTAGTTAAACCGATGCGGAGGTATTCGGCATCTCGGACCGGGGGTGGGCACGTCGTTGTCAAGGTTACGCGCCGACGGGTTTGCCTAACCCGCCGCGGAGGGTGTGCCTCGGCCAATGTGGGGTACACAGGTCGATTCCGGAAGTCACGTGATCTGGGCCAGAGCCTGCTATTATGATGTAATCTGGGAAACAATTGGCCGGCTTTACATTGGGAAGCCTATTACGGCCTGCCAGGGTCTGGGTCTTCCCGCCCTGACGCCAGGGGCTCAGCGTGAGGGCTGATAGGGCGGTGGGGGGGGGGGGATGAGGCCTGGGTCCTCCCGCCCTGACGCCAGGGGCTCAGCGTGAGGGCTGATAGGGCGGGGGGGGGATGAGGCCTGGGTCCTCCCGCCCTGACGCCAGGGGGTCAGTGATGGGAGTAATAGGGCGCGGGGGGGGGGGCTGACAGGAGATGGACAGGGAGATAAAAGGAGAAGGGGAGAGGGGGACGAAGGGAGGTCAGGGGGCTGACGGAGGGGTGAGGAGAAGGGAGGGGGACTGACAGGATGGGGTGAGGGGAGGGGAGTGACAGGAAGGGGTGAGGGGAGGGGGACTGACAGGATGGGGTGAGGGGAGGGGAGTGACAGGAGGGGGTGAGGGGAGGGGGACTGGCTGGAGGGGGTGAGGGGAGGGGAGTGACAGGAGGGGGTGAGGGGAGGAGAGTGACAGGAGGGGTGAGGGGAGGGGAGGACCGACTGCTGCCAGGAGGGGAGGGTGGCTGGGAGGGAGCGGATTGGGGGTCGGTCCAGGAAATCTGGAAGTAAGATGGGTGAGGTAGGAGTGGCGGATGTGTGTGTGTGGGGGGGGGGGGGTGGGGGGTGGAGAAGGCCAGCAGGACGAATATTCACATTATGGTATCGGATGGGGAGGTGGCGGGGTGGGGTACAAACGTGCTGTAATTTGCGCACGTATGGGTTAAACTTGCCCAGGAAGATTTACAGTTTTACATTAAATGGTTTACAGACATGCTGTTATACGGGGGCAGCGTGGTGGAGGCGGGAGGTGGGGGGGCGATGCAAACTATATCCTCCCCGACTCCCGCCTGCCCCATTGCCCTGAGTGGTGCCACGTGCATCCAGTGACAACATCCGGCGCCCCCCTCCACCCCCCCCCCATCTTTAATCTGTGCTCGACCCTCCCCCATTTCCCCCCACCCCTCCCCTCCGTCCTACACCCCTCTACTCTGTCCCCCAACCCTCCCATCTTTATCGGAGAGGGGAGGGGGGGGGGCAGCTGCGGGTAGCACCAGCTGCAGGTGACCCCCAGCTTGGGAGAGGGAGGTGGTGGTGGCGGGGGGAGGACGGGGGGTACACATGCCATGGTAGCACTATGACGCAAACGTTGATTTGGGAGCTAAAGCCAAGTGTCAGGGCGTTGATATGCGGCCAGAACATCCCGGGGGGGGGGGGGGGGTGACTGGAGGGACGGGCTTTAGTCAGGTGGCTCAGTGATTTTATCGTTACCGGGAAATTTGGCATACCCCTTCCTTGGAACCTTATAATAAATATTAGCCGAGGTGCCCTCGCGGCATTTTATTCGTATGGCCGTAAATGACAAAAATCCAAGATGGCCGCCATTTCCGTGGAATAGCATCGCAAAGTATCATATTTATCGGATTGTAAGAGTAGTATGGTCGTGCTAATCTTGGGGCCTCATCCGAGTGCCGTTGTCAATGACAAAAATCCAAGATGGCCGCCATTTGAATGACAAAAATCCAAGATAGCCGTGGAATAGCATCGCAAAGTGCCATATTTCTCGGATTGTAAGAGTAGTATGGTCATGCTAATCTTTGGGTCTCATCCGGCAGTCGTTGTCAATGACAAAAATTCAAGATGGCCGCCATTTCAATGACAAAAATCCAAAATGGCCGCCATTTCCGTGGAATAGCATCGCAAATTGTCATATTTATCAGATTGTAAGAGTAGTATGGTCGTGCTAATCTTGGGGTATCATCCGACTGTCGTTGTCAGACCGAAACTCACACGATAATCTGTAGCATAGGGAATGCCCACGTGAAACGAACACAAGACACCAACAAAAATGTAGGGCTTGTCTATAGGTTTATTTACTTCTTCCTGGTTAAATATGTTTGTCAAGGATTTATCTCCTTGAATTGCAATGCAACTATGGGGGTCGGCTATTTGTTTCTTCCGTTAGAACCTAACTCTGATATAATATTTGGTAGGAATACTTCGGAAATGTTCCAGTGGGTTTTATTGCTACTTAATTAAGTTAAGCTTCACGCTACGCGCGGGCAAGTTACAAGGCTCCTAGCGATAGAACAAGTATACAATGATTTGTCACGATCGGGTAACCGAAATCGTGTTCTATGTTCAGACCGACTATATTAACTTAGCCCTGGGTCCGTGTGTCAGTGTGTGTGTATAATCCAACGGTGGTCCTAGGTTAGACTTTTACATCATAACTGGTCCGGCGGCGAAGTTTATGATCATGTCTACGAAATTCGATACGCTACATCCCAATCGACGCGACCAGACCCGGAGGTGCTATCCCTGTTAATGTTATTGTTGAAGCCGTCGATTGTTGTCCCTTTTTCCATCTACTGGTTATTAGGTCATGACTAGAACCCATGCGTATTTTATTCTTATGTCTTTTAAGTCTGCCTCTATCTTAGTGTCTTCGTCTCTTATTCTTAAGCTATCTATTCAAATATCCTATTTGTTACGTAGATCTATACGGGCCGTTTTATTACCCTACGATATCCTCACTATGCTGCGAAATTTTGGTCGCTCAGAATGTTATTCGTTTGGGTTCCCAACTGTATATGCCGGCTGCGCAACACTCGGTCAGTGGCGTAGGTTTATCCAATGCGTATCAGTTATAGAGATGGAGTTGTCTCTCCGTGGAACCATAAGCTAAACAGAGATAGTTCTGCAATATAATGACATTATCATACCGATTGATTTACTAAAGTGTATATTCAGCGTTCTCTTTCTTCTGTGGCTTCTTCGATGAGTAGACTCTCCAGAAGATGGACAAGACGATGTGACACGATTTCGCAGACCAACAAGGCATGGACGATGATATTTAGCTTCCATTGCTATCAAATCTCCTCAATTCAATTCGAGCAAGAAGGCGTGTATCCTGAAGCTCTGTGGTCATTGCTCGGAGACTGGCATCAGCGTCAAAGTAGACACTTGATGGAGTTCACCCCCCTCATTATCACAGAACATGTTGCATTATCTACTGATTGACCTTTACGAGGCCGTTGATCCTCAAGCTCATCTGTCTTGCATTCCCTTTTATTTTTCGCTTTCGCAAGCTTAGAATGGGCAAATTTCAAATGGCAATTTATGCCAAGCCGCGCAGTGGCGTGCGAAATTGTCAGCTGTTTCATCACTCCTAAAATATACATTACTAGGCCGCTCGTTTATATCTCGGAAGTCTTCCACGTTTTTCAAAAATGATGTGCATGAATCTATTGCGTTGCTACGCGCCACGGGATTGTGCAGCGGACATTTCAACGGTTCAGATGTGTCTTGTTGACAAATAACACAACGATCCCAATCAAGCTCCATGTCGAAAAATCAATACCCGATATGTCCTAAATTACAACGGTTAGGCTAACATATTTTTGAGCAACTGCATATGTTAATCACACAATTGAGCGTGTTGCAATAAAAAAAATGGCTTTCCATAGAAATCCAGTGCACGGCGCTATCCCGCGCTATCCCGCGCGGTGCCTCCAGTGATACCCGGCGAATCCGTGGAGGTCATTAGATCATTAACCCTGTAACCCCACCCGCGACCTTTGGGCTAGCCTTTCAAGCAACTTAATTTTAAAACCCTCACCCATAACCCTGGTCATTAGAGCATCACATACTGAGATAGGCCTAATGGCTAGGTTAGTGCATGTTAAGCCCACCCCTCCCCACAGGAAAACCTATATAACAATGTATCCTTTACTTTGAAATGTATATAAGTTTGAGGCTACTTCAAATAGATCATAAGGCTGCTATGGTTGGTACTGGTGCACGTTAGCTACCTTGTATGACCTGGCTACATCATCCTCTGCATATATCTTTCTACTTCATGGGCTGGATCTATCTGTTTCACCCCCAGGATCGATCTGGATCTGTATATGTACTTAGTCAACTTTCAAAAATAAACAGGATTTCTCGGGCCAATGTCAAGGTCGCAGCGTCACGCGCTTGCTATGGAACGCCAATGTAGTAGTTATTCTGTGTCGCTTTTCATTTGCAAAAACGAGTTTTAAATTGCTCTATACTTCTTTCTATGGCAATTGTCAGGGGGGCACCTCGGCCAATATCAAGTGTAGTTTTACAAGGAAGCCGTATACCAAATCTGGTGCTTTTATCCGCCCGGTAACGATTATGATAAATTTTGACGCTAAGCGACCGGACTACTTAAAGTGGCGGGGTAGATGTGTGAAAAAAAAGGAGGGGGAGGGGAAGTGGGGGAGGGGTAGAAGAGCTGTGAATGGGAGGGTGGTGGAGGGAGGAGGGGTTTGCAAGGGGAGAGGGGGCAGGAGAGGAGGTATGGGAGTGAGGGTGAGGGGTGGGAGAGAGGTGTGGAAAGGCGGGGTGGGAGGAGAGGTGAGGGAGGGGGGTGTGGGAGAGAGGTGAGGGAGGGAGTGGAGGGTGCGTACGGACATGATATATTGTGCTGAGGCTCACCTGGCGGCTTGTGCTTGCCGCTCCCGCACACCCCACACTTGATAGCGGCCCCGGGACATCCGCTAAGTGTTTCCCTTTCCGATGAGGACGTCCGGTGATTCCCCTCAGACCGCTGCATGGCAGGTCACACGCCAGGGAAACGCAATGCAAAACCGCAGAAAACCAGTCTTTCCCTTTTCTTGTTCATATCTGTTCCATTTTCCTTCTCCTTCTTCTTCCTCTTGAGCTTTTCATCTTCATTCTCTTTTCTCTATTCTTTTCTTCTCTTCTTGTTCTTTTCTCTGTTCAATGCTGCCACGGGGAGGAGACAATCAATTCTGGGAAACTGAATGACTACTTTAATTGCTGAATAATTAAAACCTGCTGTAGGATAAGCGTCTTTGGTTCCCTGATGCGACATGAATGATGATTATAATAATGATGAGGACTTTATTATTAACAACTATGTGACAGCGTAGTGATTTGCATCCATATTGACAGGTACATGTGCCATTTGCTGCGTCATTGCCACGTGCTGGTCCGCCATTAATAGCCGCCCGATGATGGGGGGGGGGTGGAGGGGGGGGGGGGTGGAGGGGGGAGGGGGTGGCAATCGTTTGCCGGCGTGACTATCGTGCCAAACAGGCTTGGTAAAGTGGTAGGTTTTGTATGTACGGCCATTAGTTTGTTTACCAGAGGTGCGCGCCCCCGCCCTACCCCCCCCCCCCCCCACCACCGCCCCCGCTTCCTTCCTTTTAACAATGCCTCGCGGTGATTGTTACATAAAGGCCAGCCCCCCCCCCCCCCGGCCTACCCCACCCCCACCTCCCACGCCCCGCCCGGCAATTAGGGGAGACAAAGAGGCTGGGAAGACATAAAACGAACTTGTGTTCTGTTTATTACGTTTATTATGTTTGTCTGTTCATATGTGCATTACAACATCTTGATGGCGCAACGCAGGCTCGCGGTAATAGATATTAGCGGCGTGGATGGCACTTACACTAATCAGGTCACGCCATGTTACACATTTAGATTCTGACATGTGTTTTGCCCGGTAGAGCTGTTTGAAGTGCTGTCAGACCTCACCCATTGAGCCGTGGTCCGTTGGCCACAGTGACGCTACAGAATGGTCGCCGACTGAGGGCAGACATAACCCCATGCGGCTCAGGTCCACCCCATATATCACCCCATTACAGGGGCAGACCGGGGTGAGTGGCCGTCAGAACCAACATCACGTGACCAGACCAATGGCGGATTTCACCAGCGCAGTGTATTTATAGTCCGCTAAAGTTACCATGTAAATTGACTAAGCCCCGTAGCCGGCTAATACGGGGCCTTAGTCGGCTAAAGTTACCATGAAAATGATGGCCGATTATATAGCCGACTAAACCCTGAAGCCGGCTAAGTTATGTACGTGAAACAGGCGTCTGGCACCACGTGGGCGCCAGAGACAGACTGCATTGGTAGAGACACCGTGGGAGACGAGGGCATGGAAATAAACGGGGAAGAGATAACACCCACATTATTCCCGAGAAAAAAATAATTATTAACAATACTTTAGTCTGATACAAGCCGTCGTGGTCCTCATACCGATAGCTGTTATACCGCGACGATACAAATTGTTAAATGATAAATTAAAGCAATATGTTATGTTGTTTTGTATTATTTACCAATCTCTTCTCCATGTCAAATAACTATATTCTGTCTATATTCTGAGCGCGCCTGTTCGCTGTTCGGTGTTCTGTGTGATGTCGACCGCGGCTCGCTATCACGTCCGCGGGCGATAAAATAGACCGCGCAGTTTTATGTTGAAATTGTTGTTTTTTGAGATAATTTTAGTCTTGATTCTCAAATGTAAAAAAGCTAAGATGGCGCATGTAAGCAGGCTGCTTTAAGTGATTTTACAGGTTATATTCAGTGGGTGGGCAGTACGAAATGTGGCCTTGCGGTCCCAGCAGCAACGTTCAAATGTGAATGAATGGATTCACCAAAAACCAAAAGGGACAGAGTAACATCCAAATGTAACCGGCCGAGAGGAGGTTGGGTTGAGGGTAGCAGGCTAGAGCGAGTAAACAGTGATCGAATGAGACAACTGAAACAGCGAAAATGAGTTAATGCTCTAAAATAACGTGGAAATACTACTGAATACAAAGAGCCTCCGGCCAGAGCGAGTGTGACAAACGAGTTTATGACGCTTGGGTAATTACTGGGCGCAAAACCAGAGCCAACGATTTATGCCGCTAAGTGGCGCCACCTGACAGGGCATCAGAGCATCAAATGGGGGAGAGTGGAAGTTTTTGACGCCGTTTCAAGTATGCTTCATTTATTTCATTTCGGTCGGGTGTTCCAACTTGAGACACAGCCAGGCTTAATTCGTCCGAGATATTTAACATGAACCCAGTACATTATATATTGTGGTGACGTAATGCGATATTGTGGTGACGTCATGCGATATTGTGGTGACGTCATGCGATATTGTGGTGACGTCATGCTATATTGTAGTGACGTCATGCGATGTTGGTTATTACATTCTACTGTAGTGCACCATGTTACTGTACGTGATATGGTGTCAAACGCCCGTCACCTTCCTCTGGCTGGGATGGGCTCTGGCCGGGACAGGCTCTGGCCGGGACAGGCTCTGGCCGGAAGAGGCTCTGACCGGGATAGGCTCTGGCCGGGACAGGCTCTGGCCGGGATAGTCTCTGGCCGGGACAGGCTCTGGCCGGAAGAGGCTCTGGCCGGGATAGGCTCTGGCCGGAAGAGGCTCTGACCGGGATAGTCTCTGGCCAGGATAGGCTCTGGCCGGGATAGGCTCTGGCCGGGATAGGCTCTGGCCGGTATGGGCTCTGGCCGGGATAGGCTCTGGCCGGGATAGGCTCTGGCTGGAAGAGGCTCTGGCCGGGATGGGCTCTGGCCGGGATGGGCTCTGGCCGGGACAGGCTCTGGCCGGAAGAGGCTCTGGCCGGGATAGGCTCTGGCCGGAATAGGCTCTGGCCGGGATAGGCTCTGGCCGGGATAGGCTCTGGCCGGGATAGGCTCTGGCCGAGATAGGCTCTGGCCGGCATAGGCTCTGTCCGGAATAGGCTCCGGCCGGGATAGGCTCTGGCCGCGATAGGCTCTGGCCGGGATAGGCTCTGGCCGAGATAAGCTGTGGCCAGGGTGGGCTCTGGCCGAGGTGGGCTCTGGCCGGGAAAGGCTCCGGCCGGGATAGGCTCTGGCCGGGATAGGCTCTGGCCGGGATAGGCTCTGGCCGGTATGGGCTCTGGCTGGGACAGGCTCTGGCCGGGATGGGCTCTGGCCGAGATAAGCTGTGGCCAGGGTGGGCTCTGGCCGAGGTGGGCTCTGGCCGGGAAAGGCTCTGGCCGGGATAGGCTCTGGCCGAGATAGGCTGTGGCCGGGATGGGCTCTGGCCGGGGTAGGCTCTGGCCGGGATAGGCTCTGGCCTGGATGGGCTCTGGCCGGGATAGGCTCTGGCCGGGATAGGCTCTGGCCGGTATGGGCTCTGGCTGGGACAGGCTCTGGCCGGGATGGGCTCTGGCCGAGATAGGCTCTGGCCGGAATAGGCTCTGGCCGAGATAGGCTCTGACCGGGATAAGCTCTGGCCGGTATAGGCTCTGGCCGGTATGGGCTCTGGCTGGGACAGGCTCTGGCCATGATGGGCTCTGGCCGAGATAGGCTCTGGCCGGAATAGGCTCTGGCCGGGATAGGCTCTGACCGGGATAGTCTCTGGCCGGGATAGGCTCTGGCCGGGATAGTCTCTGGCCGGGATAGGCTCTGGCCTGTATGGGCTCTGGCTGGGACAGGCTCTGGCCGGGATGGGCTTTGGCCGAGATAGGCTCTGGCCGGAATAGGCTCTGGCCGGGATAGGCTCTGACCGGGATAGTCTCTGCCCGGGATAGGCTCTGGCCGGGATAGTCTATGGCCGGGATAGGCTCTGGCCGGGATAGGCTCTGGCCGGGACAGGCTCTGGCCGGGATAGGCTCTGGCCGAGATAGGCTCTGGCCGGGATAGGCTCTGGCCGGGATAGGCTCTGGCCGGTATGGGCTCTGGCTGGGACAGGCTCTGGCCGGGATGGGCTCTGGCCGAGATAGGCTCTGGCCGGGATAGGCCCTGGCCGGGATAGGCTCTGGCCGGGATAGGCTCTGGCCGGTATGGGCTCTGGCTGGGACAGGCTCTGGCCGGGATGGGCTCTGGCCGAGATAGGCTCTGGCCGGAATAGGCTCTGGCCGGGATAGGCTCTGACCGGGATAGTCTCTGGCCGGGATAGGCTCTGGCCGGGATAGTCTCTGGCCGGGATAGGCTGTGGCCGGTATGGGCTCTGGCTGGGACAGGCTCTGGCCGGGATGGGCTCTGGCCGAGATAGGCTCTGGCCGGAATAGGCTCTGGCCGGGATAGGCTCTGACCGGGATAGTCTCTGGCCGGGATAGGCTCTGGCCGGGATAGTCTCTGGCCGGGATAGGCTCTGGCCGGGATAGGCTCTGGCCGGGATAGGCTCTAGCCGGGATGGGCTCTGGCCGAGATAGGCTCTGGCCGGGATAGGCTCTGGCCGGTATGGGCTCTGGCCGGGATAGGCTCTGGCCGGGACAGACTCTGGCCGGGATGGGCTCTGGCCGAGATAGGCTCTGGCCGAGATAGGCTCTGGCCGGGATGGGCTCTGGCCGGGGTGGGCTCTGGCCGGGATAGGCTCTGGCCGGGATAGGCTCTGGTCGGGATAGGCTCTGGCCAGGATAGGCTCTGGCCGGGATAGGCTCTGGCCGGGATAGGCTCTGGCCGGGATAGGCTGTGGCCGGGATAGGCTCTGTCCGGGATGGGCTCTGGCCGAGATAGGCTGTGGCCGAGATAGGCTGTGGCCGGGATGGGCTCTGGCCGGGGTGGGCTCTGGCCGGGATAGGCTCTGGCCGGGATAGGCTCTGGCCTGGATGGGCTCTGGCCGGGATAGGCTCTGGCCGGGATAGGCTCTGGCCGGGATAGGCTCTGGCCGGGATAGGCTCTGGCCGGGACAGGCTCTGGCCGGAATAGGCTCCGGCCGGGATAGTCTCTGGCCGGGATAGGCTCTGGCCGGGATAGGCTCTGGCCGGTATGGGCTCTGGCTGGGACAGGCTCTGGCCGGGATGGGCTCTGGCCGAGATAGGCTCTGGCCGGAATAGGCTCTGGCCGGCATAGGCTCTGTCCGGAATAGGCTCCGGCCGGGATAGGCTCTGGCCGGGATAGGCTCTGGCCGGGATAGGCTCTGGCCGGGATAGGCTCTGGCCGACAGAAGCTGTGGCCAGGGTGGGCTCTGGCCGAGGTGGGCTCTGGCCGGGAAAGGCTCTGGCCGGAATAGGCTCTGGCCGGGATAGGCTCTGGCCGGGATAGGCTCTGGCCGGGATAGTCTCTGGCCGGGATAGGCTCTGGCCGGGATAGGCTCTGGCCGGGATAGGCTCTAGCCGGGATGGGCTCTGGCCGAGATAGGCTCTGGCCGGGATAGGCTCTGGCCGGTATGGGCTCTGGCCGGGATAGGCTCTGGCCGGGACAGACTCTGGCCGGGATGGGCTCTGGCCGAGATAGGCTCTGGCCGAGATAGGCTCTGGCCGGGATGGGCTCTGGCCGGGGTGGGCTCTGGCCGGGATAGGCTCTGGCCGGGATAGGCTCTGGTCGGGATAGGCTCTGGCCAGGATAGGCTCTGGCCGGGATAGGCTCTGGCCGGGATAGGCTCTGGCCGGGATAGGCTGTGGCCGGGATAGGCTCTGTCCGGGATGGGCTCTGGCCGAGATAGGCTGTGGCCGAGATAGGCTGTGGCCGGGATGGGCTCTGGTCGAGGTGGGCTCTGGCCGGGAAAGGCTCTGGCCGGGATAGGCTCTGGCCGAGATAGGCTGTGGCCGGGATGGGCTCTGGCCGGGGTAGGCTCTGGCCGGGATAGGCTCTGGCCTGGATGGGCTCTGGCCGGGATAGGCTCTGGCCGGGATAGGCTCTGGCCGGTATGGGCTCTGGCTGGGACAGGCTCTGGCCGGGATGGGCTCTGGCCGAGATAGGCTCTGGCCGGAATAGGCTCTGGCCGAGATAGGCTCTGGCCGAGATAGGCTCTGGCCGGGATGGGCTCTGGCCGGGGTGGGCTCTGGCCGGGATAGGCTCTGGCAGGGATAGGCTCTGGTCGGGATAGGCTCTGGCCGGGATAGGCTCTGGCCGGGATAGGCTCTGGCCGGGATAGGCTATGGCCGGGATAGGCTGTGGCCGGGATAGGCTCTGTCCGGGATGGGCTCTGGCCGAGATAGGCTGTGGCCGAGATAGGCTGTGGCCGGGATGGGCTCTGGCCGGGGTGGGCTCTGGCCGGGATAGGCTCTGGCCGGGATAGGCTCTGGCCTGGATGGGCTCTGGCCGGGATAGGCTCTGGCCGGGATAGGCTCTGGCCGGGATAGGCTCTGGCCGAGATAGGCTCTGGCCGGAATAGGCTCTGGCCGGGATAGGCTCTGGCCTGGATGGGCTCTGGCCGGGATAGGCTCTGGCCGGGATAGGCTCTGGCCGGGATAGGCTCTGGCCGAGATAGGCTCTGGCCGGGATAGGCTCTGGCCGGTATGGGCTCTGGCCGGGATAGGCTCTGGCCGGGATGGGCTCTGGCCGAGATAGGCTCTGGCCGGGATTGGCTCTGGCCGGGATAGGCTCTGGCCGGGATAGGCTCTGGCCGGGATAGGCTCTGTCCGGAATAGGCTCTGGGCGGGATAGGCTCTGGCCGGGATTGGCTCTGGCCGGGATAGGCTCTGGCCGGGATAGGCGCTGGCAGGGACAGGCTCTGACCAAGATAGGCTCTGGCCGGGATAGGCTCTGGCCGAGATAGGCTCTGGCCAAGATAGGCTCTGGCTGGGATGGGCTCTGGCCGGAATAGGCTCTGGCCGGTAATTGATTTTCTTAGCTTTTTACGCTTAAATTATGACTTTGATAGACATTTTCCTCTTGAACTACTTCACCTATTAAATAATAAAATGTTTATTATGTATATTCGCACCTGACTGTGAGGCAAAGAACACAGCAACACAAATATCTTACTAATTGCGTTTTTTTATCGTCGAGGGAAGCCGTGTCTTTCTCTATGCTGTTCCCTAATCCTGGGCTATGACAAGCCTCTCATGCCAGTTATTGGGGCGGATGACCCTAGTTTATACTTACCGTCTGTACCGGCCACCCAACATGGCCACAGCGCATACAAAGCGACACTGATGGGACTCAGTAAGGGGAGGGATCTCATGACTTTTCATTTTAACCTGTTCGTTGTCTATTGATGGTGCCGCTAGCCTCACTGGCGCTTTAGTTCCGACTGTCGCACCCTGAACTGGGCACTCTGGCGCCCTCTGGCGGTGCTATACCCAGGCCCCGTTACCCCATCACCGTTTGACCCCCAACCACCCCTCCCCCCTGCCACCCCCGCCTCCCTTCTACGTCACCAGCCCATATCCCAAACCGTGGCGGACTGGCACTCCTCGAGCCTATCTTGACTTGGACACGTGGTTGCAGCCAGCCAGGGACGTTCTCTGATAGCCCCGTTCCCTGATTGCTGCTGGGATCTCTGTTATTGCGCCGTCTGGCCTCGCCTCACAACCAACCAACCAACCCAGAGTATTCATCCGCCCTTTTCCTGGTCAGACAGGTAGCTCTGTGAAATGGTCAGCGGCACAGCCGGAAAGTTTAATGAGACGTGAAAACCTGACTCAACGTCCACAACACGTCACAGGCAGTTGGCATAGTTACTAGTGCGCGACCTATGCGACACGTGGCTTCCTCCCGGCGTTGCTATTGTGAGACCTTCAAATCAATGACAATTCAGTTTGACTTGCGACTGGAGTCTGGCGTCAAAGCGAAAACCTTCACCGTCTCACTGCAAGCAGCACGTCCATTCCCGTTAGGAAGCTACACTGCGCACATAAACTGTAAAGACGGATTCTTCTGCCAAGGGATATACTGTGTTTCTGGGCCAGCGGCAGGACTCCCCGGTGTGGCCAGTAAATGATCGCCCCAGTGTAATAAGGCTGCCAGCAAGTGTCGCGAAATTCCCCCAAGCCATAATGGATTATTTCCGATGCTGAAGTGTTAAGACGGAAATATCTCTCCTGTAACACGATAAAGCCCACGCTCCTCCCGACACTACAAAAACACTCGCAGTAACCAGGTACTAAACGCGGAAATGGCCAGTGTTTGAACGCGGAAAACTAAGTAGTTGCCAAGTCGGCGGCAATTCCTTTTTATGAGCTGTACATATTGGGGAATGTTGATACAGGACCTCGATACTAAGTGTAGATAAAACTTCTGGGCTGCAGTTCTGTGGCAACCCAATCTAGATAAGACACGGCGGCCATCTTTCCTTCATCATTGACGCGTCGGGCCGGTTCCCACTGTGGAGCCGCTGGTTCTAAACACCGAAAAGAGGTGAAGTAATCTAAGGGAGCACACAACCGTGACGAGTTGCAACCCGTGAACCAAGCGCGATAGACTTTGTGTCGGCAACGTGCGTTGGTTGTTTGCGACAGGAGCTGGGCATACAGAGGAGGACATACATGCCCATGCGATATCTGCGGTCCAGTGTAACAGTGGTAATCGAAGGTGATATCAGTGCCGTTAAATTTGTCCATCTCCCGTCGAGCAAAGGCTTAATTCGAGGGTTAGTTGCGTCAAGATGGACAAGCAACAGGCTGACGACACCCAACGCGGCATGCAGACACGAATATTTATCAAAGGTAAAGACTGTATAAATATGAGCTATGAATGGGAAGTTCATGCAATAATTGAATGCGGACTAAACAATAACTAATATTTAACTTGGTACTAATAGCCTACTAAGGCTATAATTGCCGAAAACACATTAACTACAGGTTTAACTAAGCCGGTTTTTTTCTATTATAAGCAGGCAGGATGAGTTTAATATATAACCAATATAAATAGTGCCTTCTAGACACTCTTTATATTGACGCAATGGTTAAATTTAATATCTGGTGGGATAATTGTGGACTTATTATGGGCTGTTATTTCCACTAAGTGTTTAAGTCTAATTAACTGTCCTGTATCTGTATGAGAATCCTTCATAATTAGCCTGAACCATTGTTCCGGATAGCTCATGTATTGCTCGCATTGCACGTATGCCACAACACATATTTATTATGGATTAATCTTGAGCCTTAGCCAGGAAGATGGATCGCTTGTGTTTACAATTTCCGTTATGCCTATTGTAATAGTTTTGCTGTGTACACATTGATAGGCGAGATCCCATAGCCAAGGGTGCCGGGATAGCTGGGTATTGGCCGTAGAGCACAGACCAAGACTTGCTGGGTATTGGCCGTAAAGCACAGACCAAGGCTTGCTGGGTATTGGCCGTAGAGCACAGACCAAGGCTTCCTGGGTATTTCCCGTAGAGCACAGACCAAGGCTTGCTGGGTATTGGCCGTAGAGCACAGACAAAGACTTGCTGGGTATTGGCCGTAGAGCACAGACCAAGACTTCCTGGGTATTTCCCGTAGAGCACAGACCAAGACTTCCTGGGTATTTCCCGTAGAGCACAGACCAAGGCTTGCTGGGTATTGGCCGTAGAGCACAGACCAAGACTTGCTGGGTATTGGCCGTAGAGCACAGACCAAGACTTCCTGGGTATTTCCCGTAGAGCACAGACCAAGGCTTGCTGGGTATTGGCCGTAGAGCACAGACCAAGACTTGCTGGGTATTGGCCGTAGAGCACTTACCAAGGCTTGCTGGGTATTGGCCGTAGAGCACAGACCAAGGCTTGCTGGGTATTGTCCATAGAGCACAGACCAAAGCTTGCTGGGTATTGGCCGTAGAGCACATACCAAGACTTGCTGGGTATTGGCCGTAGAGCACATACCAAGACTTGCTGGGTATTGGCCGTAGAGCACAGACCAAGGCTTGCTGGGTATTGTCCATAGAGCACAGACCAAGGCTTGCTGGGTATTGTCCATAGAGCACAGACCAAGGCTTGCTGGGTATTGTCCATAGAGCACAGACCAAGGCTTGCTGGGTATTGTCCATAGAGCACATACCAAGACTTGCTGGGTATTGGCCGTAGAGCACAGACCAAGGCGTGCTGGGTATTGTCCATAGAGCACAGACCAAGGCTTGCTGGGTATTGTCCATAGAGCACATACCAAGGCTTGCTGGGTATTGGCCGTAGAGCACAACCCAAGGCTTCCTGGGTATTGGCCGTAGAGCACAGACCAATGCTTGCTAGGTATTGTCCATAGAGCACAGACCAAGGCTTGCTGGGTATTGTCCATAGAGCACAGACCAAGGCTTGCTGGGTATTGGCCGTAGAGCACAGACCAAGACTTGCTGGGTATTGGCCGTAGAGCACAGACCAAGACTTGCTGGGTATTGGCCGTAGAGCACAGACCAAGACTTCCTGGGTATTGGCCGTAGAGCACATACCAAGACTTGCTGGGTATTGGCCGTAGAGCACAGACCAAGGCTTGCTGGGTATTGTCCATAGAGTACAGACCAAGGCTTGCTGGGTATTGGCCGTAGAGCACAGACCAAGGCTTCCTGGGTATTGTCCATAGAGCACAGACCAAGACTTGCTGGGTATTGGCCGTAGAGCACAGATCAAGGCTTGCTGGGTATTTCCCGTAGAGCATAGACCAAGGTTTGCTGGGTATTGACCGTAGAGCACAGACCGAGGCTTCCTGGGTATTGGCTGTAAAGCACAGACCAAGGCTTGCTGGGTATTTCCCGTAGACCACAGACCAAGGTTTGCTGGGTATTGGCCGTAGTGCACAGACCAAGGCTCGCTGGGTATTGGCCGCAGAGCACAGACCGAGGATTTCTGGGCATTGGCCGTTAAACACAGCCCAATGTGCGGACCGTGGCATTGACTGTGCTAACACCGATATGGCCGAGGTCCCTCAGTAGGCCCCTGACCTCCATCACTTGGACCTGTGTTTGCTCTGCTTGAGACCACCCGCATGTGGCCAATGTGTCTGCCCCATATGATATGGGCCACGCACTGGACTACACACTTGTAAGTTGAGGAGGCGAAACGGCCCGAAATAGGCCATTGGTGCAGCTTACTTGAGGAGCAATGGCAGCGATTATGATAAATTTGACATTGATAAATGTTGGATATAATAGATGGATAATAGGTGTCTTGTGCCATGGCTGTTCACAGTGGGAACCATTGGAAGAAGTAACATGTTGAGAACCAATTCGAATGCATTAAGAGATTCATTAAGCGTGCCACTGAGTATATATATGCTGTATAAACATATATAATGATGGTAATTTGGTATTAGTCCACGGCTTCAACTGCCCATGACGTGTTGCAGCTGTGATATGCTATCATAATCAGACGAGAAGATTACGGGTTTGGTGAGGCTCTCCCTCCTATCCTGCTGGATGAATGAGCGTTAGTCTGAATACACTGCCTATGTCTCTACTTGGGCCATGGAGTAATAAGTACCAATCTTGCAGAAAATATCTGAAGGCATGGAGATTCAATATATGATTAGCCAATTAGTATCCCTACTGGAGCTTACGTATGGTCCCCTTAAGACCTATAACCGCCAGTTGCTCATTTAATAAATGGTGGATACCACGTTGATCTCGTTAGCGCAGGACGCGGGAGAGGGCTCCTCCCATAGTAGTGATCTAGTATATACGGCCTCCCATGGCGACCTCACACTGCCCCTCAGGGGGGAGGGGGTTTCTATAGGGCCTCCCAGTGCGACCTCACACTGCCCCTCAGGGGGGAGGGGGTTTCTATAGGGCCTCCCAGGGCGACCTCACACTGCCCGTCAGGGGGGAGGGGGTTTCTATAGGGCCTCCCAGTGCGACCTCACACTGCCCGTCAGGGGGGAGGGGGTTTCTATAGGGCCTCCCAGTGCGACCTCACACTGCCCCTCAGGGGGGAGGGGGTTTCTATAGGGCCTCCCAGGGCGACCTCACACTGCCCGTCAGGGGGGAGGGGGTTTCTATAGGGCCTCCCATGGCGACCTCACACTGCCCCTCAGGGGGGAGGGGGTTTCTATAGGGCCTCCCAGTGCGACCTCACACTGCCCCTCAAGGGGGAGGGGGTTTCTATAGGGCCTCCCAGGGCGACCTCACACTGCCCGTCAGGGGGGAGGGGGTTTCTATAGGGCCTCCCAGTGCGACCTCACACTGCCCGTCAGGGGGGAGGGGGTTTCTATAGGGCCTCCCAGTGCGACCTCACACTGCCCCTCAGGGGGGAGGGGGTTTCTATAGGGCCTCCCAGGGCGACCTCACACTGCCCCTCAGGGGGGAGGGGGTTTCTATAGGGCATCCCAGGGCGACCTCACACTGCCCCTCAGGGGGGAGGGGGTTTCTATAGGGCCTCCCAGGGCGACCTCACACTGCCCCTCAGGGGGGAGGGGGTTTCTATAGGGCCTCCCAGGGCGACCTCACACTGCCCCTCAGGGGGGAGGGGGTTTCTATAGGGCCTCCCAGGGCGACCTCACACTGCCCCTCAGGGGGGAGGGGGTTTCTATAGGGCCTCCCAGGGCGACCTCACACTGCCCCTCAGGGGGGAGGGGGTTTCTATAGGGCCTCCCATGGCGACCTCACACTGCCCCTCAGGGGGGAGGGGGTTTCTATAGGGCCTCCCAGTGCGACCTCACACTGCCCCTCAGGGGGGAGGGGGTTTCTATAGGGCCTCCCAGAGCGACCTCACACTGCCCCTCAGGGGGGAGGGGGTTTCTATAGGGCCTCCCAGTGCGACCTCACACTGCCCCTCAGGGGGGAGGGGGTTTCTATAGGGCCTCCCAGGGCGACCTCACACTGCCCGTCAGGGGGGAGGGGGTTTCTATAGGGCCTCCCAGTGCGACCTCACACTTCCCGTCAGGGGGGAGGGGGTTTCTATAGGGCCTCCCAGTGCGACCTCACACTGCCCCTCAGGGGGGAGGGGGTTTCTATAGGGCCTCCCAGGGCGACCTCACACTGCCCCTCAGGGGGGAGGGGGTTTCTATAGGGCCTCCCAGGGCGACCTCACACTGCCCCTCAGGGGGGAGGGGGTTTCTATAGGGCATCCCAGGGCGACCTCACACTGCCCCTCAGGGGGGAGGGGGTTTCTATAGGGCATCCCAGGGCGACCTCACACTGCCCGTCAGGGGGGAGGGGGTTTCTATAGGGCCTCCCAGGGCGACCTCACACTGCCCCTCAGGGGGGAGGGGGTTTCTATAGGGCCTCCCAGGGCGACCTCACACTGCCCCTCAGGGGGGAGGGGGTTTCTATAGGGCCTCCCAGGGCGACCTCACACTGCCCCTCAGGGGGGAGGGGGTTTCTATAGGGCCTCCCAAGGCGACCTTACACTGCCCCTCAGGGGGGAGGGGGTTTCTATAGGGCCTCCCAGTGCGACCTCACACTGCCCCTCAGGGGGGAGGGGGTTTCTATAGGGCCTCCCAGGGCGACCTCACACTGCCCGTCAGGGGGGAGGGGGTTTCTATAGGGCCTCCCAGGGCGACCTCACACTGCCCCTCAGGGGGGAGGGGGTTTCTATAGGGCCTCCCAGTGCGACCTCACACTGCCCCTCAGGGGGGAGGGGGTTTCTATAGGGCCTCCCAGGGCGACCTCACACTGCCCGTCAGGGGGGGGGGGGTTTCTATAGGGCCTCCCAGTGCGACCTCACACTGCCCGTCAGGGGGGAGGGGGTTTCTATAGGGCCTCCCAGTGCGACCTCACACTGCCCCTCAGGGGGGAGGGGGTTTCTATAGGGCCTCCCAGGGCGACCTCACACTGCCCCTCAGGGGGGAGGGGGTTTCTATAGGGCCTCCCAGGGCGACCTCACACTGCCCCTCAGGGGGGAGGGGGTTTCTATAGGGCCTCCCAGGGCGACCTCACACTGCCCGTCAGGGGGGAGGGGGTTTCTATAGGGCCTCCCATGGCGACCTCACACTGCCCCTCAGGGGGGAGGGGGTTTCTATAGGGCCTCCCAGTGCGACCTCACACTGCCCCTCAGGGGGGAGGGGGTTTCTCTAGGGCCTCCCAGTGCGACCTCACACTGCCCCTCAGGAAGGAGGGGGTTTCTATAGGGCCTCCCAGAGCGACCTCACACTGCCCCTCAGGGGGGAGGGGGTTTCTATAGGGCCTCCCAGTGCGACCTCACACTGCCCCTCAGGGGGGAGGGGGTTTCTATAGGGCCTCCCAGGGCGACCTCACACTGCCCCTTAGGGGGGCGGGGGTTTCTATAGGGCCTCCCAGGGCGACCTCACACTGCCCCTCAGGGGGGAGGGGGTTTCTATAGGGCCTCCCAGTGCGACCTCACACTGCCCGTCAGGGGGGAGGGGGTTTCTATAGGGCCTCCCAGGGCGACCTCACACTGCCCCTCAGGGGGGAGGGGGTTTCTATAGGGCCTCCCAGGGCGACCTCACACTGCCCCTCAGCGGGGAGGGGGTTTCTATAGGGCATCCCAGTGCGACCTCACACTGCCCCTCAGGGGGGAGGGGGTTTCTATAGGGCCTCCCAGGGCGACCTCACACTGCCCCTCAGGGGGGAGGGGGTTTCTATAGGGCCTCCCAGGGCGACCTCACACTGCCCCTCAGGGGGGAGGGGGTTTCTATAGAGCATCCCAGTGCGACCTCACACTGCCCCTCAGGGGGGAGGGGGTTTCTATAGGGCCTCCCATGGCGACCTCACACTGCCCCTCAGGGGGGAGGGGGTTTCTATAGGGCATCCCAGTGCGACCTCACACTGCCCCTCAGGGGGGAGGGGGTTTCTATAGGGCCTCCCAGGGCGACCTCACACTGCCCCTCAGCGGGGAGGGGGTTTCTATAGGGCATCCCAGTGCGACCTCACACTGCCCCTCAGGGGGGAGGGGGTTTCTATAGGGCCTCCCAGGGCGACCTCACACTGCCCCTCAGGGGGGAGGGGGCTTCTATAGGGCCTCCCAGGGCGACCTCACACTGCCCCTCAGGGGGGAGGGGGTTTCTATAGGGCCTCCCAGGGCGACCTCACACTGCCCCTCAGCGGGGAGGGGGTTTCTATAGGGCATCCCAGTGCGACCTCACACTGCCCCTCAGGGGGGAGGGGGTTTCTATATGGCCTCCCAGGGCGACCTCACACTGCCCCTCAGGGGGGAGGGGGTTTCTATAGGGCCTCCCAGGGCGACCTCACACTGCCCCTCAGGGGGGAGGGGGTTTCTATAGGGCCTCCCAGGGCGACCTCACACTGCCCGTCAGGGGGGAGGGGGTTTCTATAGGGCCTCCCAGGGCGACCTCACCCTGCCCGTCACCGGGGCGAAGGATGTCATCAGGACTGTCGCCAGGAGGATTGGACCAACGTGAGAAACATCTGCGTACAGTCCTTCACATTACGTGTATTGTCTAATGTTACTACCTCAGCGCTGCAATCACCATTCCAATGAGATATATAAACCGATGTATCCATGATTACGCCACCACAAATCGTAGATGAACCCACTCGTTGGTGCTCTACCTGGTGCCACCAAACCAGATACGCCAGATGAATTCATTCACATAAAAGTTAGCCTCCATTAAACGGAGCGGCACCCCCGATCTGTTCTGGGCGTGGGGCTGTAGCTGCCACAGGCAGAGAGTGCACGTATAACCGTTTCGGGGGCATATTTCAAGATGAAAGTCATTGGCATTTCACTCCCATCGTTACATACACAAAGTTAACGTCAGTCTCCCATCGTTTCATAGCATAACAAATTCTAGAGCTGTGTCAGATCGGACACGGTCGGTTCTCCCGTGAATGTCAGCAGACAATATCGGTGGACATTTATCTGCTATAAAAGTGATTGATGCACTGAGGTACAGAATAGAACGGCAAGACTTGAAACGTCCCTGTCTAAGCTATAATGAAAAAAATCCATGTGTTCCTTTCTATGTCGATCGAAATTGCTCTCTTTTGGTTTCACTTTATTGCGAACTGTTTATGCACGGTCCAAAACACATTATATGGCAGTGTGAGTGGCGTTCGTTACAGAGCGATTTCCTGTGAAGCCCCACTCGAGACCACCCCATGTCCCACCAAGCATTTATTCCTTGCCAGACCACCCCATGTCCCACCAAACATTTATTCCTTGCACTTTGTCCCGGATAATATCCGTTAGAATTTCGGCAAAATCGGTGGAACAAATGTTGATGCTTAGGCATGTTTTTGCTTTCATGTTTCTCATCAGTTTGAAAGAATTTGATCAACCGAAACTATTAATATTAATTAATGACTTAGTGCCGCGTTGTTTGTGGCAAAGCATTGCCCATATTTGATCTTCGCCCTTTGGTAATCTGTGTGTAATTTAAATTTTACAACATGCGATTGTATCGAAGAATGACCGAATTGACCCCGTATTTTGTATCCTCTTCATCTGCTAATTATGAACAGAGGTGCAATGCAATATTAATTACTCTAGAACAAATAAGTTAGGTTAATACTATAACGCGTTATGGATATCAAATTTGCTGCATCTTATATATATTTGCGTTATGCGATGACCGATTCATATGGTTAACTAGTCACTCATTTATTGATTTGTGTATAAACGTGTTTACGATTGATGCATATATATACGATTTATGCCACTTGTTATTATTGCATGTACTTTGCATGTGCATATGGTATTGGTTCGAGTGCGAGATGGGCTGATCTCAGCCAAAGTCTTCGGTATCCTGTCCCAGCCTGTAGGCGAGCATAGGATAGGAGATTTGCGCTGAGATTAACCGTCTCGTACAAGAAGAAATGTCATATTCATTTTCTCTCACGAAAAGCAGTGAAATTTCACAAATCGAACATTTTCTAAATTATCAAGTCGGGGAGTGCGAGATGGGTTTATCCTAGACCTGGTGTTACAACAGGCCACACTCCAGTGAGTGCGAGAACGCATCGTCTTAGACAAGTTAAACGACATTATGTTGGTTGCCTTTGGTACAACCAATCTGTAGGGATCAAATCATGTGATCGTGTAACTACACACCTTAGACATCCATAGTAGCTCTAGCGCCAGCGACCTTTAAGATCTTAGTTGGAGTCTCCCGGCCAAGTCGACACTATTTGTTTCACTTCTCGTTTGTATTTACGTCATACTTAGTCAAATAAATCAATCTTGAATCTTGAATCTCTTGAATCTTGTAACAGTTATTTAAATTCGTCTAACTGACTTTGAGTGGCAATGGTAAAATGTTGGCGCCTGCTATTACATAATCGTGAATCTTATTTATATTCTATGACATTCGCGTGATGACCTATTCATGAAGCCTTTCTACTTTCATTTTAGGTAAGTCGGGCTGTGGCATAACGAAGGACGTATAACCACCCTTCATCGTCCATTGATGGTAAAGTACTGCATTACCCGCATTCCCAACACAACATATACACAGAAACACATTTTGTAGAAGGTGCAGCAATAAGTGTACTGCGGATCGTCGTCTCCTGTTTGAGAAAACATGGCGTGCCAAACGGTGGTACGTGGTCATCAGGTGGCGGAGACGATGGTTCTTGCAACCTTAAGGTGAACGAACATGTCCTAATATTCCACTGCCGTGTTGGTGTCGTGTGATGAATCGGCGCCTCATTCTACAAGTGGTCACGTGTTCAATGATTGGAGGTCACCGTGGCAAGGTCGTCATGGCGTTCTCGTGTGTTCTGTGGGCGACCGGTAGCAAGATATATCATAAAGGAAACACAGTAAGCGTGGTCATAGCTACCTCAGTTCAAGGCACGCCCCACCGCCATGGTACGGCGTTAATGACATACATGCTTTGGTTTCATTAGCCAGACCTGATCAAGGAGCGCCGGGCACCTGTTATTATGCAGGATGAACTTACAAACCCCAGTAACACGCTGAAAACATTCCCACTGCACTGTTCCATCAACACAACCTTATATTATTAGTTAAGTAGTTAGTTATGTTTTTCCTGCTGTGTTCAATCGTATTTACATGGACACAAAAGTTGCACTTTTGTGGTGACGATTTTACAAAAGATCAGCTTCATAAAAGTTACTCACACATCCTATTTCTCTATGCGACATGAATGTCAATTTGTTTCGTTGAATAAATTAAACCGATTGTTCAATAGCCCTATATCATTATCTGTACGTTGAGTATATTGGAAAGACTAAAAGGAATTCCCCCCATGGCTATATGAGCAGGTTGTGGCTGTCTGTGGGGTTCGAGTCCCCCGGGTGCCGTGTTATAGCCGGGCGCCCTACCGCTGGGGTTACAACGCCATGGCGTACCATTGAAAGCGAGATTAGACCATGCTATTTCCATGGCGTGGACACAACTTACTCTCTGATGGAGTTGCCTTTCATGTATCTAATACCTACTTTCCAATCAATGAAAACTACCTTAGTTAAAGAAAGAAATCCTTTTATGCAGTCTTTATTGCATCCACCACCAAGCCAAGACATCTCGGAAAACTCGGCAGCATTGGGAAGAAAGACAGAGGACGGTTTCCAGAAGCCCTAAGCAGCTTAGTGTAACGTTAAAAGAAGAAGACAAAGCCACCTAAAGGACCAACCGTGATAATAAGCTCATCATCGGGATTCCAAATGACGTGGGTGACCTTTTGATGCAAGGACATAATTCGCCAGACTGGGCTGACAATAGAAAGTGGATGTCCCGTCTATTACGCCTTGTTAGGTAAGAGATAGCCCTGAGGACGGAGTGACCTTCACCCTTTGGACGCCTGGCGGATGAGTATTCTGCTCCAGAGATTGATGAGGGACTGGGTTACATTAAAGTGGGTCATATATGTTGCTATGCCTTTTGGACACTAAAAAAACATTCAGCGATTGCGCATTTGGGTGTACTCATAATCCAATTTTGTTCAAGCAGCGTATTGATGGCGATTTATAGACATCCATTGACCAGGAATATCACAGCAGAGCCGTCTGTCTCAGTCACATCTCGGGGATATATCGCTCTACGGTTGGGGATTGGTTCGCGACCGGAAGTGTGGCCTGTAAGGTGGAGAGGGGCAAGGGGGGGGGGTCATGTTCCCAGGTCACGAAAAATTAATGTTTGTATTCCCAGATCGCGATGAATTAAAAAAATAACTCTCCGCATACAATGGAGGGGCGGATACATGATACGAACTTGACGATTTCTCGATTCACGGTTGTTTAATATTGAAATTCTCAGTTCACAATTAATGACAATCCTTGATCACGGCGGTCGGCTAATACCCCATTCCTAGTTCACGAAGAATTATTTTTTTCATTCCCAGTTCACGGTGAATTGAAAACCCCATTCCCGAGAAACGGAAACACCCCTTGCCCCCCCCCCCCACTAAGGTGGGGTACTCATACCTCATGGCGCATTCACACGCTACGGTTGGTTCTTTGTCTTGCATAAACAGTCGCACAGTGGGGCGCGAACCCACGACCTGCAGCAGCACGACGGAAGAGCTAATTGAAAAAAACGTCCTAACCACCAGACCATGTCAGGTGTGGTGGCGGGGGGAGGGGGGTGCAGCACGCACCACAAATAAGAACCGTGAATTATTTACTGCTGAATTGCATAGGCTGAACTCGTGCTTGGTAAACATTTCAACAAACACTGTTCATATATATCGAATCTTGTTTCTATATAGCCAAAACAGTTTTAACATAATTTCCATTATGATACACTAAACCCAAAGAGCTAGTTGGAATTCAGCAATTAGTTTCAAATAATCTTTTGATCAGAAAGCCCATAACCGCCATGCTCCGTATCAGGTTAAATGCCTGTTAAACTTGAGAGAACATATGTCCAGTACAGTTACTGTTTGTTTACAGGAGTGTTATCTATGGCTGTAATAGCTCTTTGGGCCGTGCGTCTATAATGGTACATTCCATACGTTGTCTCGCTATGTAAACATCCGGAACCTGGGCGCGGACATAGCCTGCCTCTCATCGCCAGGTGTGTGGTTAACGCCATAACAAACATACAGTGAACCCTCACAGTGAGCACCAGCTGCGGGAAAACCAGAAAAAGCCGATCTGAAGTCATATGAAATGAAAATCTGCGCACGCAATGGCTAAATTGGGCCTTGGACGATTTAGGGCCAATGGCTGACATAAGCCCCGGATTAGGGAGCGCCCGAGTCCGGACTCGAACCCACGATCTATCGATCAGCGGTCTACTGCGCTAATCACTGCACAAGGACGGTCCCCCTTCGTTAAGATGTGTTCTACTGTATCAACTGATGACCAAATCCTTATCGCTATATTATTATCACCATTCTGTATTTTCATAACTAGATAAAAGGTATACAAAATATTATCATGTCAGATTCTGCGGGCGCATAAGTTAACATGTGCGAAATGAGCTTCTCTGACGCGTAACGAGTTTTATTTTTAACTGTATCATTGTGATTTAATACCCCCCAAAAAGACAAAATTTGATTGCATTGATCGCATTCAACCAGCTGTGTTAGAGCTGCTCCACTTACCTTGTCACGTCGTAGCATTGCGATAACAGTGCGGCTTAACTTACAGTTCACCCCAGTTGACATAATTAGCGTGCGGGCGGTGCTCGTTCATCATAGCCTTGGGGACAGCAGGCTTGGGGCCCGGCGGACGGGGTTCAAGCCCAGATCAATGACGCTCGGCTTTGTGGAAACAATATTCAACGTGGACCCGTGGCAAATATTAGCACTCTCCCGCTCGCCGGTGGCGCCATCTTGTGGTCTGCGGGGGAGTCGGATCCTAGCCTCAATCCGCAAAACTGTCGCCGCACGTGGGATGGGGCGGAGCAGGTCGAAGGCAGCGGGCACTTGTTATAAATATCTATCCCCCGAAGACACACATCTTAAAGTCCAAGTTATGCACGCACCGTAGGAGGCCAATTGGCAGCTCTTCACCAACCACTTCAGTCTAATGTAAGCAGGGATACCTGGCCTTCTGTCACCCCATCTTCACCGTCCACCTCAGCCTGATATAAGCAGGGATACCTGGCCTTCTCTCACCCCATCTTCACCGACCACCTCAGCCTGATATAAGCAGGGATACCTGGCCTTCTCTCACCCCATCTTCACCGACCACCTCAGTCTGATATAAGCAGGGATACCTGGCCTTCTCTCACCCCATCTTCACCGTCCACCTCAGCCTGATATAAGCAGGGATACCTGGCCTTCTCTCACCCCATCTTCACCGTCCACCTCAGCCTGATATAAGCAGGGATACCTGGCCTTCTCTCACCCCATCTTCACCGACCACCTCAGCCTGATATAAGCAGGGATACCTGGCCTTCTGTCACCCCATCTTCACCGACCACCTCAGCCTGATATAAGCAGGGATACCTGGCCTTCTCTCACCCCATCTTCACCGTCCACCTCAGCCTGATATAAGCAGGGATACCTGGCCTTCTCTCACCCCATCTTCACCGTCCACCTCAGCCTGATATAAGCAGGGATACCTGGCCTTCTCTCACCCCATCTTCACCGACCACCTCAGCCTGATATAAGCAGGGATACCTGGCCTTCTCTCACCCCATCTTCACCGACCACCTCAGCCTGATATAAGTAGGGATACCTGGCCTTCTCTCACCCCATCTTCACCGTCCACCTCAGCCTGATGTAAGCAGGGATACCTGGCCTTCTCTCACCCCATCTTCACCGTCCACCTCAGCCTGATATAAGTAGGGATACCTGGCCTTCTGTCACCCCATCTTCACCGACCACCTCAGCCTGATATAAGCAGGGATACCTGGCCTTCTCTCACCCCATCTTCACCGTCCACCTCAGCCTGATATAAGCAGGGATACCTGGCCTTCTCTCACCCCATCTTCACCGTCCACCTCAGCCTGATATAAGCAGGGATACCTGGCCTTCTCTCACCCCATCTTCACCGTCCACCTCAGCCTGATATAAGCAGGGATACCTGGCCTTCTCTCACCCCATCTTCACCGCCCACCTCAGCCTGATATAAGCAGGGATACCTGGCCTTCTCTCACCCCATCTTCACCGCCCACCTCAGCCTGATATAAGCAGGGATACCTGGCCTTCTCTCACCCCATCTTCACCGTCCACCTCAGCCTGATATAAGCAGGGATACCTGGCCTTCTCTCACCCCATCTTCACCGTCCACCTCAGCCTGATATAAGCAGGGATACCTGGCCTTCTCTCACCCCATCTTCACCGTCCACCTCAGCCTGATATAAGCAGGGATACCTGGCCTTCTCTCACCCCATCTTCACCGTCCACCTCAGCCTGATATAAGCAGGGATACCTGGCCTTCTCTCACCCCATCTTCACCGACCACCTCAGCCTGATATAAGTAGGGATACCTGGCCTTCTCTCACCCCATCTTCACCGTCCACCTCAGCCTAATATAAGCAGGGATACCTGGCCTTCTCTCACCCCATCTTCACCGTCCACCTCAGCCTGATGTAAGCAGGGATACCTGGCCTTCTCTCACCCCATCTTCACCGATAACCTCAGCCTGATATAAGCAGGGATACCTGGCCTTCTCTCACCCCATCTTCACCGTCCACCTCAGCCTGATATAAGCAGGGATACCTGGCCTTCTCTCACCCCATCTTCACCGACCACCTCAGCCTGATATAAGCAGGGATACCTGGCCTTCTCTCACCCCATCTTCACCGATAACCTCAGCCTGATATAAGCAGGGATACCTGGCCTTCTCTCACCCCATCTTCACCGACCACCTCAGCCTGATATAAGCAGGGATACCTGGCCTTCTCTCACCCCATCTTCACCGTCCACCTCAACCTGATATAAGCAGGGATACCTGGCCTTCTCTCACCCCATCTTCACCGTCCACCTCAGTCTGATGTAAGCAGGGATACCTGGCCTTCTCACACCCTATCTTCACCGTCCACCTCAGCCTGATGTAAGCAGGGATACCTGGCCTTCTCACACCCCATCTTCACCGTCCACCTCAGCCTGATATAAGCAGGGATACCTGGCTTTCTCTCACCCCATCTTCACCGATAACCTCAGCCTGATATAAGCAGGGATACCTGGGTTTCTCTCACCCCATCCTCACCGTCCACCTCAGCCTGATATAAGCAGGGATACCTGGCCTTCTCTCACCCCATCTTCACCGACCACCTCAGCCTGATATAAGCAGGGATACCTGGCCTTCTCTCACCCCATCTTCACCGTCCACCTCAACCTGATATAAGCAGGGATACCTGGCCTTCTCTCACCCCATCTTCACCGTCCACCTCAGCCTGATGTAAGCAGGGATACCTGGCCTTCTCTCACCCTATCTTCACCGTCCACCTCAGCCTGATGTAAGCAGGGATACCTGGCCTTCTCCCACCCCATCTTCACCGTCCACCTCAGCCTGATATAAACAGGGATACCTGGCCTTCTCTCACCCCATCTTCACCGCCCACCTCAGCCTGATATAAGCAGGGATACCTGGCCTTCTCTCACCCCATCTTCACCGTCCGCTGTAGCCTGATGTAAGCAGGGATACCTGGCCTTCTCTCACCCCATCTTCACCGTCCACCTCAGCCTGATATAAGCAGGGATACCTGGCCTTCTCTCACCCCATCTTCACCGTCCACTTTAGCCTAATATAAGCAGGCATACCTGGCCTTCTCCCACCCCATCTTCACCGTCCACCTCAGCCTGATATAAGCAGGCATACCTGGCCTTCTGTCACCCCATCTTCACCGACCACCTCAGCCTGATATAAGTAGGGATACCTGGCCTTCTCTCACCCCATCTTCACCGCCCACCTCAGCCTGATGTAAGCAGGGATACCTGGCCTTCGCTCACACCATCTTCACAAACGTGTCGCTATTGTGATATAATGGGATAAATATGCACGTTGCTTACTTCTTATCCCGGTGCCCCCCCCCCCACCCCCGCGGCTCCACCCCCCCCCCCTCGACCACTAGCACCACCGCCACCACTACCCCTACCGCCATACTCAAATATCAGTTCCCAGTCTATCCAGCTCAATCTCCATTCCTCTTACCCAAGGCCCCAATATCCCCCCCAGCCCCCTGTTATGCTGGTTTTATTCATCACAGCCAGTGACCAATGTCAGATCCCATTTCATAATGCCGCATTGGCCGCCAGAGGGCCACCAGACAGCGGTGCTGTTGATATATAGAACCCCTCCCTCCCCTTTCTTGGTTCCGTTCCCTACTCCTACCCCTTTCCCCAATACCAATTCACCTGCCCCATCCCCCCCCCCCTCACCGCCACCACCCTGCACCCATCTCCGAGCCCCACACCAAACTACTCACCCCAGATTACGGTATTTATGTATTTATGTAGAGACATGGGATTCACCTGGATAGGGGATGGTAGGACTGAGGGATCAGAATCGATAACTAGGGAACATAGGACGAAAAAAAACTTCTCTGCAAGATTATGACTTTGCGCTGCTATGCTATATGTGATCTATTAGGCTCCTGTCTATGTACACATATATTATATATATATATATATGTGTTTGACGGTAGCACTGCAGATCGTATAGATCAGTATATGTATTGAGCTGGGGAAGCACGAGTCTGAATGACGTTCAAATATCGTGAAATCTAATTTTTATACAGGACACTACAATCTGTTGACTGCGGTTGTCAATATCAGTTGTATTCCAAAGTAGCTTATATACAATTGCGGAGATTGTCCTTTTGTGCTATGAAACATGAATGACTAGAAGTGTATGGTAGATACGCACAGTGAAGTCCTTATCGTTTTGTCTTTTTCTGGCATCCCTGTCCCATCAGCACCTGAGCGATAATACCCTGCGTTGCCGTGGTCACCAGCCAGTGCGCCAAGCACGCCCGGAACCCCACCTCGTGGAGACGCCACGGGCCATATATCAATTACTGATGCAGCCCCAATCGTCTCTGCGCCAGGGGAAGATAACGTGCCAGGAATACAGCCCTACCCGCATCCAGCAACAACCGGTCTCTGGTCTAATTGAAGTATGACATAGACGTGTTTACTTACAGCACGTGGAGAGGAGGTCACGTGGGACATGCCACGGGGGGCGGGAACGAGCCCATGTCATTTGGGAAACCCGAGAGACCCAGGCTGATAAATGTATAAGTTATATTACATATATATGGGTCTCCGATGCCTGGCCCACACGCGACGTAATAACTGGGCCAATTAGGTTATATATTGTCGCCGTCATAAATCTGCCAATGGTAGCCTTGTTAACGATTGTCGCCGTCATCAATGCCCGAATGGTAACCTTGGAAGCAATGACAATGACAATAGACAATTCTATGAGATCCAGCCGATCCGCGAAGACATGTTACTCCTGTCAAAGATACTAGTACACCAAGATAGGTCATACGGCGCGCGCCCATTGTAAAATGTGTAATGCGGTGAGTAGTGGCGCCGCTATGCGGCGAGCGCGTAACGTTGGGCTGCCACTGCGCTGACGATAACGCTGTCTGCGCCCTATTAAACCCGTTGATGTAAAGCCTGGTGGTGCTCTTTCAGGTATATTTAACATTAAATATATATACTATTTATTTGTTTAGGCGGCAATAAGTAGTTGTTAGTATCATCAAGGCGTCATATTCCGAGAACGTCATTAACTGACAGTAAACTGTTTCAAAGTGTTGGCTCCTCTAACTTGCTGATAACTTTGCTGGCTGAAAACGAAGATGTACCCTTGACTGTTCGATTATTGAACACTTCACAATTATTTAGGGCGGGGGGTGGGGGATATTTCCGTTACTCGGGAATGGGGTTTTCATTTCACCGTGAACTGGGGTTGAGGCAAATGATTCTTCGCGGACTGGGAATTATAATATTAAATAACCGTGAATCGGGAAATCGCTAATTTATATCATGTATCCTCCTTCCTATGTATACTGTTAGTTATCTTTTTAATTCATCGTGAGCTGGTAATAAATAAATTTATTCTTCCTGATCTGGAAACACGAACCCCCGCCCTTGCCCCCCCCCCCCTCCCCCCCGCACCCACACTGCAAACCCAGGCTCCCAACAAGTGTAGGCCTATAACAAACACCACGACGCCCGAAGTTCAGTGATATATATTCTAAGCCTAAATAATAATAATAAACAACAAAGCCATGATTAACCAATTGATATTTTTGAATACAAAAATACAAACATCAACAAGATTACTCATTTCTACAGAAATTCTGAGACATGAGCAGCTTTAAGAATATAAACTACTTCAGCTGATGCGGAAACTGGACTTATTCAACAAGTGTTTCCTTCTTGCATATCTCTGGGATCTGAAAAATAATAATAAAAAACAACATACACATACAACACATTATAAATGCTTATAAACTTTTTAAAAAAAGACTGCACAAGCGCTAAGTAGAAATGCAGACAAAGGCTTTGGTTACCTTTGACAAAGCTGACAAAGCTAGCCATAAACTGGGAGCCGGACACCCATGGCAGCTATAGGTCTATATATGATCATATACTATATGGTTTGAGTTCACCTAATTTTGATTTAAACCCCAGGACATTGATAAGGACATCTGATTGCACATTCGCTAGGCCTTGGCAGTCACTTGAAGTTTGTTGTCATCTGATAATTATTGAGTAATAATTTGCAACGATAGATTTTTGACTGCTTTTACTTGCATCAGCCCGCTTCGACGTGGGCGATAATAGAGAATTATCGGCAATTGTGGCGGTGATAATCGATGCACGATATCAATGACTGATAAATTAACACAAGAAGCATGTCTTACCTTTCTTTTTCTTTGGGGAACCTGAAGAATGGCCTTCCGTGACATTTCTTTCGTGAATTCGGGCAATTTATGGCAGACCAAACTTGAAGTTGATGCCTGTTGACGGCGGCACTGTGCAACGCTACGCGCTCACCGCTTGGCGGCGCCACCGGAGAACGATTACAAGGAATCGCCGTATGACCTATCTTGGTGTACTAATATTTTTGCTCCTGTTCGAAGAGGGGTAACATATATCCACCACGTGCCCTCTGGATAGGGCAAACATATACGCTGGACATAAGTTACTCCCCTCCCAGCAGGAGTAACATATAAATAGTTGTGGATCGGGTAGAAGGTCACCCCGATCGTCATTACCCAAACCACCCACTCACGCCAGTAGTAGGGTGCGTCCTCGTGTACTCCGGGCTGTACCACTCTAATGACCCTAAGGCTTTTACGACATCATCATCTTTATGGTTATTGCCTTTTTACGACCTGTTTCATTTAGACCTGCAGGTTCAACTAACCCGTTAAATGATACTGACCATCCGGTTCGCGTCCAATGCAAACATACCAGACGAAGCCTGTCGCATTACGTGTCCTTTTGATACTCTGGTACTTTGCCATATTAGGGTCATAGCAAGTCAGATAATTAACAAAATCCTAGAAGCTAAATATTGAGAAAATACTTCTCAGATCATGATACATGATAACCTTACATTAGTTCTGCAGGGCCCTTCGTGCTAACTGTGGGCGAATCGTTGACCATAAGACTGTGGTCTGTCTGACAACAGGGTCCGTAGGTTCCAAAGGCACTGGCCGACTATTCCCCCCGGCTCCATGTTTAATACCTACCTATTCATGCGAAATATTCAGCCGCGGGCGTCTCGAATTGACGGGGCCCGGGTGTAAACAAGACTTTTAAATGAGTTGGCAGCTAGAAGTCATTGACGTATCATATGTTTGTTTAACCAACGTCTGTTACAGGATAAAGGGCGTAACATCAACCCATGGTTTATACCGCCATATTTCTGTAGCACAGGACGCTGGGTGCAAGCCCTGAGGTACCAACGAGTCTCGGGGCCGGCGGTTTTGACTTAATTGACCACGCACTGTTTGTGTGGGTTTTTAAAGGTTCCTTTTCAATGAAACGTTTTTTGAGTAAACAAAGAGGGACGCGGAACTTGAGCTGATGTCAATGCCCTCTACTGGGAGATCATGGACGGAACGCAAGTTCATGACGCAGAACGCACCTATACACCGTTTCACACATGCTTTAAGACTAAATCACAATCGTTAAAATAACGTTAAAGACTTGATATATATGTATTAGAAATACAAATAAACTACGAACAAAGTTTGCTATATATAGGCCTCGAGGCCGGAGAGCTAGGTACTTGTTGCGCCTATCTTTGTCACTGTAAGCCGGGACTACCCCCCACCCACCCCCACCACCACCCGGTATACGATGTTACTGCGCACCGACTTTGAACCAGAATGGTACACGGACATGGTGGTAATTTTAGCGGAGACCCACAACATCATCCCACTGCAAGCCTGCCTCGACCCACTGCTATATATATGTGGGGCATGGAGTATCCAGAAAGAAGAGACTCGCCATCCCAGGGATATCTCCCGAGGTATACGGTACATGCGCGTCGCGGGAAGCGCCGACCAGCCACCCATCCCGCCCGGGGCCCCGGCCGAGGACGATGACTGCTGACAAGTCTTGATAGCACGGAAGATATATTGGCCTTCCAAGTGCGCCGCGATCGCCCGCCGCCGGCTCCCCGGACGGCTCGGCCAGCAGTGATTAACCCGCTCGCTAGGTGGCGCTCTCGTGGCCGACCATTTACTTCCGAGTATGATTTATGGCGAGATCTCTCAATGCTGACTGTTATAATCTACACGTACAAGGAAAGTCAATCTTAGCCCTTCTGTAACGTTCCAGCTTTTGGATGCCAAAGTCGCAATTTTGTGCAATTTCACACGCGTGAGCGTATCTCATTTGTTATGTTAACTTATCGGTTAATATTTTCTTCACCAATGTAAGTAATATTTGGATTATGCGTAACAACGAAAACTAACAACACACAAGTACTCCTTTATAACGTATCATCTGTATTCTTAACTTGCCATATGCCCATATCCATGATCAAAGCAAACAGTGCCTATAATTTCTCAACATCTGATTGTACAGCTGTTACATATATCGCATATCCCCTTCCTATCTGGGCAGCCATTGGGGTAGATGTGCGGCGTTAATCATGCACGACGCTAATTTTACGTTCAGCTATCAGCGCCGAGCGCTCTGAGACAGGTGCGCTTGTCACGGCCTCCACGTAATGTGAGATAGCGGGGTCGGCCGGGGCGTCAGGTGTATGTGGCGACAATGTATGATCACAGGGAGGCTCATTAATGGGCACTTATTCCCGGAAGTTCGTCTGGCTTCTAGTTGGAGTAATTCTGGCGCGTACCGCTATGGCGCTGGTGTCGATTCCACCTTTGCAGACTCCCGTGCCATCGCCACGTAATATCAGTGTCAGTGGCTATGGATCCACTTTGAAAGCTGCGGTAATTAAATGTGTGCCTCGATGTGGCAATTATCGCCCAGGCTGGTTAGACCACACCCTAATTCTTGGTAAAGGCATCACCTTTTTTGATATTTTTATAAGGGACCGTGTGTTCCTTCTTCCTTCCTTGCTGGTTTTTACGACGCCTTCGGGGTTGAGCATACACCCCAGGGATTGATATAATATAATGCCTAGCGCAAATATCGGCTTATTACATTGTGTCATATAGTCCAAAAATCGACGCATAACAAAGATCCCGGTGGATTTCCGAATGGGGCCAGGCGAATAAATTCATCTCGCTCTCCATGGTGAATATATTGACCAATGAGGCAGCGGCATTATCGTCACTGCCGAGTCATTAATTACACGCATTGGTGTATGACTCAGCACCTGGCAGAGCCTATTAGAGAAGATATCGACACAGGCACAGGCTCATTTGCACCTACCTCACTACGATCATCAAATATGCAAATGAACGCGAAGCCGTTTCCGCATGTCAGATTGCGACTGTCCCAGAGGTAGGGGCGAGCCAGGCCGGCCTTCTCTCGTTTAGTCGTGTCACAAACCTTTCTGCCAGGTAATGGATTGCATATTTGATTAATAAGATATGGAGCGACCATCGTTGTGGTAGCTGTTTAGTGGGTGTTTGATTGCTGATTTATTTCCTCGAGTTGATTCTTGATGCCGGCAACAGTTTGATGCGCGAGCGCACTAAACTGACATATATTATAGATAGGCCATACTATACAGGAATATTACTGCAGATCATCCTGAAACAGAGTAACTTCAATTGAAATGTACTGTCATGCCACACACCGAAACCTAAAGTCAAAGTCATAAATGCCATAGCGTGTCGTTTCGGCCCATATTTTCCATGAATGTGTCCCGATCTCTAAAAATCACTGACGTGAGAAAGCAACACCGTGCAATTTTAATGATACCAAACGTACGTGTGTACTGCGAGGTTATCCTTTTTTAAGACACAAATAAGATTTCTCCATGCTGACACTCGCTGAATACCGAACGTGCTTTGTCTCTTGACTTTTATGTCGTGCATTGTAGAATTTAAACTGTAAATCGTAGTTCTAAATATCTATATATGATCACAGGGCTACCTATACATTTAATATCTTAAGAAATGTTTGAATTGGACATCGTGTGTTGATGATCCCAGTGTGTAAAAGTATTAAACTAAAGGTGGATGCTGACACCGTCGACCCCAATCGTCGCCCCCCCCCCCCCCACCCCCCACCCTCGCATGTCCCAATTTGGCAATAGGGTGGTTCAGGAACGAGAATAGACGAGGTTAGAGACCACCGTGTGGGGCCCTTAGGGTGTAATGAAAGTGGGGAGGGAGAGGGGGGGGGGGGCTGGGCCAGAGGGCCGTTTGAGGTTGTCCACTGGTCTTCTCCATGCTCGGTAAGGGAGGACATCGAATCGCACCTGCCTTGCATATGACACCGCCATGGCCTGTGCACTACCCCACTTCCTAGCCCCTTGGTCCCCCAGACCCCAGCCCCATCCCTACCCCCTAGCCCCAACCCTTATCTCCTAACCCCAAGCCCCATCTCCTAGCACCCATCCCCACCCCTACCCCCTACCCCCTAGCCCCATCCCCTTGCCCCCACCCCATCCCCTATCCCCTGCTTCTCCTTCAACCGTGCTTTACCAATCGATCTCCGGGTCGATCTTGCCCGTGCATTAGGGCGCCCCCACCCCCTCCCCCCGCTTTTCCACCTGAGGGGACTCTCAGCAATCTTAAGACCATCTTGTCGCCTTGCTCCGCGCCAGAGTAACTAACGCCTAAAGCCTATTGCACCAGCGTAAGTGGCTCCCCGGGGTCTGTGGACATCTTCCAGACCTATGTTCATGCCAACAAACGAAAAGAGATACACGCTGAATAGACGCCCCGGCCTTTAGCCCTCCCGATATTCCCCCCTCTCGGCCTTATTGACTTGCCCGTTGTCTATGACGCATCTATCTTCCCTTCTTGTTGAGCCAGGAGTTTTTGCTGGTTTTCTTTATTTCCATCCTGTAGAGCGGGGTGTTTGCTAGACCAGTGCGCAAGCTGAGCGCCTATACCCAAGAGACGGACCAGCTGATACCCAGTGGACGGGAATTGGGCATAGCTTTAAAACAAAATCAGGCGTAGAAATTTACAGAATAAACAACTGGTCCTGAATTTAGCCAACAAAATTGGGCCTGCACCCACATTAAAAATATATATCTGGTTAAGTAAGTAAACATCTTACTACTCTCCTATCAGCCCGCAACAATTCTTTCTTCCGTTTGAAAAACAAACAAGAAGTCAGTGAGGACACTGATGATGACGAAAATCGACTCTAGGTCGAAGAGCGTGTCTATCTGAACATGTTGATCGGAACCGCGACCGCCCACGATGATTATTAAGGGAATGAGGGGCATTTCTAGATTGCGATTTGAGCTGAACAGCGCATATAGGGGGCAATTTTGGATAAACAGCGCGTATACGGGACAATTCAGGCTAAACAGCGCGTACAACGGGAAATTTAAGCCAAATAGCGCATTCATCCGACAACGTGCGCACCGCAGGCTCTATTTTGAGCAGTGTGCAATGAGCAATTAACCGATATTAACGGAATTACAGATAAAACCGTCGCTTGTGCCGATGACGTGACAATTGCGTCATGTGACGAATCTTCCGCCCAAGAATTTAATGCCATATTAGAGTTTAAGTGAACATGAAATTTTCTCAAGAGCGATTGCTTAACTCATTATGAATGGCGCTACGAATTTTACTTGTTATCTAATAATACGTCATCGTGACGCGACATGACGTCGTTTGACGTTTGCAAAAATGCTTAAGATGGCTTCTATTTCTTTAATAAACCTACGTATCAACTCGTTCTATGACAGCTATTGCCAAAGTGGCTGAAAATAAAGCAAACCCAACATGTCGTAGGAGCACGTTAGCTATGACGTCATTTTTGACGCATACTTATCCCCTGCGCCAAACAAGTTACACACGGCACAAAATGTCCCTGAACACGACCTGCAACGTCAAGCAACCCGAAAGTCGCCATACCTTGTAATAGCTGAGTAATAGCCTACGTAAGATATGTGACGTCATGACGTAATGGTGACGTTATGACGTGACGCACGACAACGTCCAAGCGGCAATATGCCAAGCTTTACTGCCACAACTTATTCGATTAAAGAGCTAGGCGATAGAAAGACTAGTCCTTCAGCTATGGCTTGGCGAAATGGCCAAAAATTGCGTTAGCTTATCATTGCGGAAACACGGAGACCGACGACAAGAACAAAGAACACTGTAGGCGCAGCGATATAGCAACCAATTTGTTTCTTTTACTATTTTTCTGACCATCAATGTTCCCTACCATTTGACGGAAATATCACAGCTCTAGCTTGTTTTTCAGATTTTTGACGATTTTTTCAAGATGGACACAATCTCCATTCACTCATCATTGGCGGCCCCGCGAAGGTGTCGTCCCACTTCGGAGCGCTCTAGCGCCATAACTAGACAAGGTCCGCCTAATTAAAGCACTAAGTGATCTGAAGATGCTTATTGGCAACTAGTTGGCGAAAAGAATGCAATTTTAGCATTGTTATCTGATTTTTGACGATTTTTCTTTCAATGGCAAGAATATGTATGTTTATCATTAGGCCAGTGGCTTCGTTGCCATGGAAACAAAAAGTAATACAGAGATCGCCGTGTTTTTCTTATAACTTGGTTTAAGATGATATTATCTCACTGTGTGGCGAAGGAGACTGAAATAGCTTGAGCGGAAGTAGGTCATATTCGATCAAGTTCATTTTTTCCCATAGAATCCCATGTTAAACGATTTCGACTATATACCGAAAAGTAATGTGCCTATGGAACCATGTTGACAGATTATGACTCAGCTTAGTATTATCCATCCACAGCTGCAAGCATTGAGTGATGGCTTTAATAGGACACCCGTGGGAGCCTCTGGTAACACCAAAAAGCCGTATCTTTCACCATTGGCCAAATTTCAAAAAAAATCCTGTCACGTCACTATTTGCTCTAATTGCATATGGTAAGCACTGTGGCTACTAGACGTCATGTTCAACTAACGAAAAAATCCCGGTGTTGTTTGCTGGAGGCACTTGCGACATACGCGACAAAACATTTTTTCCCAGCCTAAAGATACAGCCCTTTTAACATGGGAAGTCCCATAGAGAAATTCCCCCGGCCCTGGAACCGGAAGTAAGATAGGAACGTATTGTTTTTAGTTTGTAGCTATACGAAGAACTACTTTTCCTACAATATAATGCTACTCTCGCATTTTTGTGATTTTTTTCTGATTTTTGATGATTTTTTGTAAGTACTGAAAGTGACGTCATCGTGACGTCACGTGACGTATCAGGAAACTCAAAGATTTGACACAACTCATCTCAATTCATATTTCTATGACATATTTGAACATCATAGCGATAGCTTGATGGTAAATGTACCGAAAAGCGAAAAAACTGACAGAGGTCATTTAGTGCGTTTTCCGCAAAACCTATGACCTCGTTTTCCTCGAAAATGAGTATTACGCATCAAAAAGTGAACAATATCCGAAAACTGCACCTGACAGAGGGGCACATTCTGAAACTAACTCGAGATCTCTAGCTGTAATATTAACGGAGATATAAGCGTTTTTAGTTATTTTTTCAAAAAATCGCTGTGACCTTGACCTTTGACCTTTCGACCTGCGTGACGAGAATGTTGTAGCCCTATTAGCTGGCTATTAGATGTTAAAGATTGCGAAACGATACATGTAGCAGTTAGGCCACAAAGAGACTTCCCGTTTTCGAGTGGGACAGACATACATACATACAAACAAACACGACCAACTGACATATTCCGAAAATTGAAAATTTCAATTTTCGTCATAACAAAGTTGACTTAACCTAGGACACAATCTTCCCCTTCACAGTAATGAAATGGTCTGTCCGTGAGCGGAGCTGAGCAAGGATTCCTTGCACGGTGCGCGTACCGTCTCCACAGGAGTGTGGATCGTCAGCAACCTCATTAAGCCAGCATAAATACTCTCCAGCCGTGAGGTCCCTTCTTAATGAGATTGAATGAAGCAGCAGAAGCAGCAGCCCAAAGTGTTTTATCCTTGTCAGCTCTGGTTCGTATGTTGGTTCAGGACAAATTAAGATCCCATTAATAGAGTAGGCCGGGGCATGGCTCCTCTCTAACATTGACCCTCCCCATTGACGCTATATGACCTTTAGAGGTTAAAATGTCCGCCTCACACCACTTAACCTTTAACCTAATTGGTTGTAAGCTTCTAGCTTGATCCCGTGTCCAAATAGATCGTTGCCTCCTTGACGTTAAATACACGAGGCTTCATCTGGTTTGGTAATAATGCTGTGCCGATAATGCTGCCTCCGTATTAGATTCATATCGTAATCGCACTTTTATCTCATAATTGTTATGTTTGACAAGCTAAGCCTGTACGTGGTAGTGACCTTGGAGTCTTAAATGGAGTCTTCAGATCAGACGAAACTGCAAAACTTCAACCGACAAAAGATGTGTGTAATAATTAACATGGTAATTAACATTGAATTAAAAAAAATACACTCATGATTCTACCTTTTCATTGAATACTTGGGCATTAAGTATTCATATTCATCGAAACAGCCTAATGCGGCTGTTAAGTGCATTGTGATGAAGCAGCGCCACGTGGCTTTACTTATTAAAGCCCCCCAGGTGTATGTCATTCCTTCATTCTCATGTCCTTGGCATATGTTTACACCCTGACACAGTACGACCATGCTGGTTAAACTCCACTAGAAATCAACCCTACGTCCGTGGGGCCTGAAGCTTGTCACTTTGCTGAACAGATCATGGATTTGGAGATCGATGACGGAAGGCTAGTGACACTCCCAGCATGTCAGCTCCCCACATGTGCAGAGAGGCATGACAACGCCACCAGGTCTTACTGCCCTGGGTATGGCGCGAGATTACAATTCAGGGGTGTCTCAGACCTCATGCTAAAATCCTGCTGTTGTAACCTGTCAAAACATCCTATTGATCTTAAGGGAAACTCCCAGTACGTGGCCATGGCAACAACAACATGTCTGGTGACGTCACGCAAGCCAAATCGTTAGAACTGTGGGGGATACGATTGTCTGCCCTGCTATTATATCATTTTTCAAATTGATTGATTCTATTATGCCACGAGATGTCTGGGCCCGTGTGGACCCATGTGTACTCGAATGTGGTTGGAAACACGAGTCGATCCCTCCATGTAGCCATGCTGGTATAGTCGTACTCATGCTTTGTAAAGTTTAGACAAACCCCGTTTACGATGAAATAAGTAAATAAATCTATAGCCGAACCCTACATGGTTGTTGGTGTCTTGCGTTCGTTCCACGTGAGCATTCCCCATGCTGCAGATAATGGTACTAATTTCAGTCTGACAACGACAGTCGGGCGAGACCCTAAATGAGCACGACCATATTGGCCTCCCCAGACATTGATAATCATATTCAAAATTGAGCGTGAGCTGTACGTGAGCTATACGAAATAATCGTACGCGGTGACAACGAGATATTCCTATTCTGATGTGCTATGCACCTGTAGCTATGGAGTGTAGTGTTCTTGTAGCTATGGAGGGTGCTGTTCTTGTAGCTATGGAGTGTGGTGTTCTTGTAGCTATGGAGTGTGGTGTTCTTGTAGCTATGGAGTGTGGTGTTCTTGTAGCTATGGAGTGTGGTGTTCTTGTAGCTATGGAGGGTGCTGTTCTTGTAGCTATGGAGTGTGGTGTTCTTGTAGCTATGGAGTGTGGTGTTCTTGTAGCTATGGAGGGTGCTGTTCTTGTAGCTATGGAGTGTGGTGTTCTTGTAGCTATGGAGTGTGGTGTTCTTGTAGCTGTGGAGTGTGGTGTTCTTGTAGCTATGGAGTGTGGTGTTCTTGTAGCTATGGAGTGTGGTGTTCTTGTAGCTATGGAGTGTGGGGTTCTTGCAGCTATGGAGGGTGCTGTTCTTGTAGCTATGGAGTGTGGTGTTCACTCGCAGTGGTCCATGTTAGTCATCAGCGGATTTCGATGGGGGAAAAAGACCTGCTAATTGAGCCGTATAGCAATAAATCAACCATAGTGCAAAGTCATCCATCGCGCCTCCCGCGCCTCTCTCCACATTTAATGCCATCTGTTCACACGCGGACTCCATTTGCTCTGCTGTTTATCTGTGATAGTGGTGTCGACGACATCGATTGTATATATGCCTTGATTTATTAATACGCACGCCAGGCGGATTGGTGCAAAGTTCTGGGCGATCAGGATGGAGCTCCACTGGTTGGTTCCATGTTATGGGCGTTCAGGGTCGAGCTCCACGGGTTGGTGCCATGTTATGGGCGGTCAGGGTGGAGCTCCACGGCTTGGTGCCATGTTATGGGCGGTCAGAGTGGAGCTCCACGGGTTGGTGCCATGTTATGGGCGGTCAGGGTGGAGCTTCACGGGTTGGTGCCATGTTATGGACGGTCAGGGTGGAGCTCCACGGGTTGGTGCCATGTTATGGGCGGTCAGGGTGGAGCTCCACGGGTTGGTGCCATGTTATGGACGGTCAGGGTGGAGCTTCACGGGTTGGTGCCATGTTATGGGCGGTCAGGGTGGAGCTCCACGGGTTGTTGTCATGTTATGGGCGGTCAGGGTGGAGCTCCACGGCTTGGTGCCATGTTATGGGCGGTCAGGATGGAGCTCTACGGCTTGGTGCCATGTTATGGGCGGTCAGGATGGAGCTCTACGGCTTGGTGCCATGTTATGGGCGGTCAGGGTGGAGCTCCACGGGTTGGTGCCATGTTATGGGCGGTCAGGGTGGAGCTCCACAGGTTGGTGCCATGTTATGGGCGGTCATGGTGGAGCTCCACGGGTTGGTGTCATGAGATGGGCGGTCAGGGTGGAGCTCCACGGATTGGTGCCATGTTATGGACGGTCAGGGTGGAGCTCTACGGGTTGGTGCCATGTTATGGGCGGTCAGGGTAGAGCTCCACGGGTTGGTGTCATGTTATGGGCGGTCAGGGTGGAGCTCCACGGCTTGGTGCCATGTTATGGGCGGCCAGGGTGGAGCTCCACGGGTTGGTGCAATGTTATGGACGGTCAGGGTAGAGCTCCACGGGTTGGTGCCCTGCCATAGGCGGTCAGGGTGGAGCTCCACGGGTTGGTGCCATGTTATGGGCGGTCGGGGTGGAGCTCCACGGATTGGTGCCATGTTATGGACGCTCAGGGTGGAGCTCCACGGGTTGGTGCCATGTTATGGACGCTCAGGGTGGAGCTCCACGGGTTGGTGCCATGTTATGGATGGTCAGGGTGGGGCTCCACGGTTTGGTGCTATGTTATGGACGGTCAGGGTGGAGCTCCACGGGTTGGTGCCATGCTATGGGTGGTCAGGGTAGAGCTCCACGGGTTGTTGTCATGTTATGGGCGGTCAGGGTGGAGCTCCACGGCTTGGTGCCATGTTCTGGGCGGTCAGGGTGGAGCTCCACGGCTTGGTGCCATGTTATGGGCGGTCAGGCTGGAGCTCCACGGGTTGGTGCCATGTTATGGACGGTCAGGGTGGAGCTCCACGGGTTGGTGCAATGTTATGGGCGGCCAGGGTGGGGCTCCACGGGTTGGTGCCATGTTATAGGCGGTCAGGGTGGAGCTCCACGGGTTGGTGCCATGTTATGGGCGGTCAGGGTGGAGCTCCACGGATTGGTGCCATGTTATGGACGCTCAGGGTGGAGCTCCACGGGTTGGGGCCATGTTATGGACGCTCAGGGTGGAGCTCCACGGGTTGGTGCAATGTTATGAGCGGTCAGGGTGGAGCTCCACGGGTTGGTGCATGTTATGGACGCTCAGGGTGGAGCTCCACGGGTTGGTGCCATGTTATGGACGCTCAGGGTGGAGCTCCACGGGTTGGTGCCATGTTATGGACGCCCAGGGTGGAGCTCCACGGGTTGGTGCAATGTTATGGGCGGTCAGGGTGGAGCTCCACGGGTTGGTGCATGTTATGGACGCTCAGGGTGGAGCTCCACGGATTGGTGCCATGTTATGGACGCTCAGGGTGGAGCTCCACGGGTTGGTGCCATGTTATGGACGCTCAGGGTGGAGCTCCACGGGTTGGTGCCATGTTATGGATGGTCAGGGTGGGGCTCCACGGTTTGGTGCTATGTTATGGACGGTCAGGGTGGAGCTCCACGGGTTGGTGCCATGCTATGGGCGGTCAGGGTAGAGCTCCACGGGTTGTTGTCATGTTATGGGCGGTCAGGGTGGAGCTCCACGGCTTGGTGCCATGTTATGGGCGGCCAGGGTGGAGCTCCACGGCTTGGTGCCATGTTATGGGCGGTCAGGGTGGAGCTCCACGGGTTGGTGCCATGTTATGGACGGTCAGGGTGGAGCTCCACGGGTTGGTCCAATGTTATGGGCGGTCAGGGTGGAGCTCCACGGGTTGGTGCATGTTATGGACGCTCAGGGTGGAGCTCCACGGATTGGTGCCATGTTATGGACGCTCAGGGTGGAGCTCCACGGGTTGGTGCCATGTTATGGACGCTCAGGGTGGAGCTCCACGGGTTGGTGCCATGTTATGGATGGTCAGGGTGGGGCTCCACGGTTTGGTGCTATGTTATGGACGGTCAGGGTGGAGCTCCACGGGTTGGTGCAATGTTATGGGCGGCCAGGGTGGGGCTCCACTGGTTGGTGCCATGTTATAGGCGGTCAGGGTGGAGCTCCACGGGTTGGTGCCATGTTATGGGCGGTCAGGGTGGAGCTCCACGGATTGGTGCCATGTTATGGACGCTCAGGGTGGAGCTCCACGGGTTGGTGCCATGTTATGGACGCTCAGGGTGGAGCTCCACGGGTTGGTGCAATGTTATGGGCGGTCAGGGTGGAGCTCCACGGGTTGGTGCATGTTATGGACGCTCAGGGTGGAGCTCCACGGGTTGGTGCCATGTTATGGACGCTCAGGGTGGAGCTCCACGGGTTGGTGCCATGTTATGGACGCCCAGGGTAGAGCTCCACGGGTTGGTGCAATGTTATGGGCGGTCAGGGTGGAGCTCCACGGGTTGGTGCATGTTATGGACGCTCAGGGTGGAGCTCCACGGGTTGGTGTCGTGAGATGGGCGGTCAGGGTGGAGCTCCACGGGTTGGTGCCATGTTATGGGCGGTCAGGGTGGAGCTCCACGGGTTGTTGTCATGTTATGGGCGGTCAGGGTGGAGCTCCACGGCTTGGTGCCATGTTATGGGCGGTCAGGATGGAGCTCCACGGGTTGGTGCCATGTTATGGACGCCCAGGGTAGAGCTCCACGGGTTGGTGCCATGTTATGGACGCTCAGGGTGGAGCTCCACGGGTTGGTGCCATGTTATGGACGCCCAGGGTAGAGCTCCACGGCTTGGTGCCATGTTATGGGCGGTCAGGGTGGAGCTCCACGGGTTGGTGCCATGTTATGGACGGTCAGGGTGGAGCTCCACGGGTTGGTGCAATGTTATCGGCGGTCAGGGTAGAGCTCCACGGTTTGGTATCATGTTATGGACGCTCAGGGTGGAGCTCCACGGATTGGTGCCATGTTATGGACGCTCAGGGTCGAGCTCCACGGGTTGGTGCCATGTTATGGATGCTCAATGTGGAGCTCCACGGGTTGGTGTTATGTTATGGACGGTCAGGGTGGAGCTTCACGGGTTGGTGTCGTGAGATGGGTGGTCAGGGTGGAGCTCCACGGGTTGGTGCTATGTTATGGGCGGTCAGGGTGGAGCTCCGCGGGTTGGTGCAATGTTATGGGTGGTCAGTGTGGAGCTCCACGGCTTGGTGCCATGCTATGGACGGTCAGGGTGGAGCTCCACGGGTTGGTGCCATGTTATGGGCGGTCAGGGTGGAGCTCCACGGGTTGGTGCCATGCTATGGGCGGTCAGGGTTGAGTTCCACGGGTTGGTGTCGTGAGATGGGCGGTCAGGGTGGAGCTCCACGGGTTGGTGCCATGTTATGGGCGGTCAGGGTGGAGCTCCACGGGTTGGTGCAATGTTATGGGCGGTCAGGGTGGAGCTCCACGGCTTGGTGCCATGTTATGGACGGTCAGGGTGGAGCTCCACGGGTTGGTGCCATGTTATGGGCGGTCAGGGTAGAGCTCCACGGTTTGGTGTCATGTTATGGGCGGTCAAGGTGGAGCTCCACGGGTTGGTGCCATGTTATGGGCGGCCAGGGTGGAGCTCTACGGGTTGGTGCCATGTTATGGACGGTCAGGGTGGAGCTCCACGGGTTGGTGCAATGTTATGGACGATCAGGGTGGAGCTCAACGGGTTGGTGCAATGTTATGGGCGGTCAGGGTGGAGCTCCACGGGTTGGTGCATGTTATGGACGCTCAGGATGGAGCTCCACGGGTTGGTGCCATGTTATGGACGATCAGGGTGGAGCTCCACGGGTTGGTGCCATGTCATGGGCGGTCAGGGTGGAGCTCCACGGGTTGGTGCCATGTTATGGAGGGTCAGGATGCAGCTCCACGGGTTGGTGCCATGTTATGGACGCTCAGGGTGAAGTTCCACGGGTTGGTGCCATGTTATGGACGCTCAGGGTGGAGCTCCACGGGTTGGTGCCATGTTATGGACGCTCAGGGTGGAGCTCCACGGGTTGGTGCCATGTTATGGACGGTCAGGGTGGAGTTCCACGGGTTGTGCCATGTTATGGACGGTCAGGGTGGAGCACCACGTGTTGGCGCCATGTTATGGACGGTCAGAGTGGAGCTCCACGGGTTGGTGCCATGTTATGGACGGTCAGGGTGGAGCTCCACGGGTTGGTGCCATGTTATGGACGCTCAGGGTGGAGCTTTACGGGTTGGTGCCATGTTATGGACGCTCAAGGTGGAGCTCCACGGGTTGGTGCCATGTTATGGACGCTCAGCGTGGAGCTCCACGGGTTGGTGCCATGTTATGGACGGTCAGGGTGGAGCTCCACGGGTTGGTGCCATGTTATGGACGGTCAGGGTGGAGCTCCACGGGTTGATGCCATGTTATGGACGGTCAGGGTGAAGCTCCACGGGTTGGTGCCATGTTATGGGCGGTCAGGGTGGAGCTCCACGGGTTGGTGCCATGTTATGGGCGGTCAGGGTGGGGCTCCACGGGTTGGTGCCATGTTATGGGCGGTCAGTGAGGCGCTCCTCGGGTTAGTGCTATATTATGGACGCTCAGGGTGGAGCTCCACGGATTGGTGCCATGTTATGGACGCTCAGGGTCGAGCTCCACGGGTTGGTGCCATGTTATGGATGCTCAATGTGGAGCTCCACGGGTTGGTGTTATGTTATGGACGGTCAGGGTGGAGCTTCACGGGTTGGTGTCGTGAGATGGGTGGTCAGGGTGGAGCTCCACGGGTTGGTGCTATGTTATGGGCGGTCAGGGTGGAGCTCCACGGGTTGGTGCAATGTTATGGGTGGTCAGTGTGGAGCTCCACGGCTTGGTGCCATGCTATGGACGGTCAGGGTGGAGCTCCACGGGTTGGTGCCATGTTATGGGCGGTCAGGGTGGAGCTCCACGGGTTGGTGCCATGCTATGGGCGGTCAGGGTTGAGTTCCACGGGTTGGTGTCGTGAGATGGGCGGTCAGGGTGGAGCTCCACGGGTTGGTGCCATGTCATGGGCGGTCAGGGTGGAGCTCCACGGGTTGGTGCAATGTTATGGGCGGTCAGGGTGGAGCTCCACGGCTTGGTGCCATGTTATGGACGGTCAGGGTGGAGCTCCACGGGTTGGTGCCATGTTATGGGCGGTCAGGGTAGAGCTCCACGGTTTGGTGTCATGTTATGGGCGGTCAAGGTGGAGCTCCACGGGTTGGTGCCATGTTATGGGCGGCCAGGGTGGAGCTCTACGGGTTGGTGCCATGTTATGGACGGTCAGGGTGGAGCTCCACGGGTTGGTGCAATGTTATGGACGATCAGGGTGGAGCTCAACGGGTTGGTGCAATGTTATGGGCGGTCAGGGTGGAGCTCCACGGGTTGGTGCATGTTATGGACGCTCAGGATGGAGCTCCACGGGTTGGTGCCATGTTATGGACGATCAGGGTGGAGCTCCACGGGTTGGTGCCATGTCATGGGCGGTCAGGGTGGAGCTCCACGGGTTGGTGCCATGTTATGGAGGGTCAGGATGCAGCTCCACGGGTTGGTGCCATGTTATGGACGCTCAGGGTGAAGTTCCACGGGTTGGTGCCATGTTATGGACGCTCAGGGTGGAGCTCCACGGGTTGGTGCCATGTTATGGACGCTCAGGGTGGAGCTCCACGGGTTGGTGCCATGTTATGGACGGTCAGGGTGGAGTTCCACGGGTTGTGCCATGTTATGGACGGTCAGGGTGGAGCTCCACGTGTTGGCGCCATGTTATGGACGGTCAGAGTGGAGCTCCACGGGTTGGTGCCATGTTATGGACGGTCAGGGTGGAGCTCCACGGGTTGGTGCCATGTTATGGACGCTCAGGGTGGAGCTTTACGGGTTGGTGCCATGTTATGGACGCTCAAGGTGGAGCTCCACGGGTTGGTGCCATGTTATGGACGCTCAGCGTGGAGCTCCACGGGTTGGTGCCATGTTATGGACGGTCAGGGTGGAGCTCCACGGGTTGGTGCCATGTTATGGACGGTCAGGGTGGAGCTCCACGGGTTGATGCCATGTTATGGACGGTCAGGGTGAAGCTCCACGGGTTGGTGCCATGTTATGGGCGGTCAGGGTGGAGCTCCACGGGTTGGTGCCATGTTATGGGCGGTCAGGGTGGGGCTCCACGGGTTGGTGCCATGTTATGGGCGGTCAGTGAGGCGCTCCTCGGGTTAGTGCTATATTATGGACGCTCAGGGTGGAGCTCCACGGGTTGGTGCCATGTTATGGACGGTCAGGGTGGAGCTCCACGGGTTGGTGCCATGTTATGGACTCTCAGGGTGGAGCTCCACGGGTTGGTGCCATGTTATGGGCGGTCATGGTGGAGCTGCACGGGTTGGTGCAATGTTATGGGCGGTCAGGGTGGAGCTCCACGGGTTGGTGCCATGTTATGGGCGGTCAGGGTGGAGCTCCACGGGTTGGTGCCATGTTATGGACGCTCATGGTGGAGCTCCACGGGTTGGTGCCATGTTATGGACTCTCAGGGTGGAGCTCTACGGGTTGGTGCCATGTTAATGGCGGTCAGGGTAGAGCTGCACGGGTTGGTGCAATGTTATGTGCGGTCAGGGTGGAGCTCCACGGGTTGGTGCCATGTTATGGGCGGTCAGGGTGGAGCTCCACGGCTTGGTGCCATGTTATGGACGCTCAGGGTGGAGCTCCACGGGTTGGTGCCATGTTATGGACTCTCAGGGTGGAGCTCCACGGGTTGGTGCCATGTTATGGGCGGTCAGGGTGGAGCTGCACGGGTTGGTGCAATGTTATGGGCGGTCAGGGTGGAGCTCCACGGGTTGGTGCCATGTTATGGAGGGTCAGGATGCAGCTCCACGGGTTGGTGCCATGTTATGGACGCTCAGGGTGAAGTTCCACGGGTTGGTGCCATGTTATGGACGCTCAGGGTGGAGCTCCACGGGTTGGTGCCATGTTATGGACGCTCAGGGTGGAGCTTCACGGGTTGGTGCCATGTTATGGACGGTCAGGGTGGAGTTCCGCGGGTTGTGCCATGTTATGGACGGTCAGGGTGGAGCTCCACGTGTTGGCGCCATGTTATGGACGGTCAGAGTGGAGCTCCACGGGTTGGTGCCATGTTATGGACGGTCAGGGTGGAGCTCCACGGGTTGGTGCCATGTTATGGACGCTCAGGGTGGAGCTTCACGGGTTGGTGCCATGTTATGGACGCTCAAGGTGGAGCTCCACGGGTTGGTGCCATGTTATGGACGCTCAGCGTGGAGCTCCACGGGTTGGTGCCATGTTATGGACGGTCATGGTGGAGCTCCACGGGTTGGTGCCATGTTATGGACGGTCAGGGTGGAGCTCCACGGGTTGGTGCCATGTTATGGACGGTCAGGGTGAAGCTCCACGGGTTGGTGCCATGTTATGGGCGGTCAGGGTGGAGCTCCACGGGTTGGTGCCATGTTATGGACGGTCAGGGTGAAGCTCCACGGGTTGGTGCCATGTTATGGGCGGTCAGGGTGGAGCTCCACGGGTTGGTGCCATGTTATGGGCGGTCAGTGAGGAGCTCCTCGGGTTAGTGCTATGTTATGGACGCTCAGGGTGGAGCTCCACGGGTTGGTGCCATGTTATGGACGCTCAGGGTGGAGCTCCACGGGTTGGTGCCATGTTATGGACTCTCAGGGTGGAGCTCCACGGGTTGGTGCCATGTTATGGGCGGTCATGGTGGAGCTGCACGGGTTGGTGCAATGTTATGGGCGGTCAGGGTGGAGCTCCACGGGTTGGTGCCATGTTATGGGCGGTCAGGGTGGAGCACCACGGGTTGGTGCCATGTTATGGGCGGTCAGGGTGGAGCTCCACGGGTTGGTGCATGTTATGGACGCTCAGGGTGGAGCTCCACGGATTGGTGCCATGTTATGGACGCTCAGGGTGGAGCTCCACGGGTTGGTGCCATGTTATGGACGCTCAGGGTGGAGCTCCACGGGTTGGTGCCATGTTATGGATGGTCAGGGTGGGGCTCCACGGTTTGGTGCTATGTTATGGACGGTCAGGGTGGAGCTCCACGGGTTGGTGCCATGCTATGGGCGGTCAGGGTAGAGCTCCACGGGTTGTTGTCATGTTATGGGCGGTCAGGGTGGAGCTCCACGGCTTGGTGCCATGTTATGGGCGGCCAGGGTGGAGCTCCACGGCTTGGTGCCATGTTATGGGCGGTCAGGGTGGAGCTCCACGGGTTGGTGCCATGTTATGGACGGTCAGGGTGGAGCTCCACGGGTTGGTCCAATGTTATGGGCGGTCAGGGTGGAGCTCCACGGGTTGGTGCATGTTATGGACGCTCAGGGTGGAGCTCCACGGATTGGTGCCATGTTATGGACGCTCAGGGTGGAGCTCCACGGGTTGGTGCCATGTTATGGACGCTCAGGGTGGAGCTCCACGGGTTGGTGCCATGTTATGGATGGTCAGGGTGGGGCTCCACGGTTTGGTGCTATGTTATGGACGGTCAGGGTGGAGCTCCACGGGTTGGTGCCATGCTATGGGCGGTCAGGGTAGAGCTCCACGGGTTGTTGTCATGTTATGGGCGGTCAGGGTGGAGCTCCACGGCTTGGTGCCATGTTATGGGCGGCCAGGGTGGAGCTCCACGGCTTGGTGCCATGTTATGGGCGGTCAGGGTGGAGCTCCACGGGTTGGTGCCATGTTATGGACGGTCAGGGTGGAGCTCCACGGGTTGGTGCAATGTTATGGGCGGCCAGGGTGGGGCTCCACTGGTTGGTGCCATGTTATAGGCGGTCAGGGTGGAGCTCCACGGGTTGGTGCCATGTTATGGGCGGTCAGGGTGGAGCTCCACGGATTGGTGCCATGTTATGGACGCTCAGGGTGGAGCTCCACGGGTTGGTGCCATGTTATGGACGCTCAGGGTGGAGCTCCACGGGTTGGTGCAATGTTATGGGCGGTCAGGGTGGAGCTCCACGGGTTGGTGCATGTTATGGACGCTCAGGGTGGAGCTCCACGGGTTGGTGCCATGTTATGGACGCTCAGGGTGGAGCTCCACGGGTTGGTGCCATGTTATGGACGCCCAGGGTAGAGCTCCACGGGTTGGTGCAATGTTATGGGCGGTCAGGGTGGAGCTCCACGGGTTGGTGCATGTTATGGACGCTCAGGGTGGAGCTCCACGGGTTGGTGTCGTGAGATGGGCGGTCAGGGTGGAGCTCCACGGGTTGGTGCCATGTTATGGGCGGTCAGGGTGGAGCTCCACGGGTTGTTGTCATGTTATGGGCGGTCAGGGTGGAGCTCCACGGCTTGGTGCCATGTTATGGGCGGTCAGGATGGAGCTCCACGGGTTGGTGCCATGTTATGGACGCCCAGGGTAGAGCTCCACGGGTTGGTGCCATGTTATGGACGCTCAGGGTGGAGCTCCACGGGTTGGTGCCATGTTATGGACGCCCAGGGTAGAGCTCCACGGCTTGGTGCCATGTTATGTGCGGTCAGGGTGGAGCTCCACGGGTTGGTGCCATGTTATGGACGGTCAGGGTGGAGCTCCACGGGTTGGTGCAATGTTATCGGCGGTCAGGGTAGAGCTCCACGGTTTGGTATCATGTTATGGACGCTCAGGGTGGAGCTCCACGGATTGGTGCCATGTTATGGACGCTCAGGGTCGAGCTCCACGGGTTGGTGCCATGTTATGGATGCTCAATGTGGAGCTCCACGGGTTGGTGTTATGTTATGGACGGTCAGGGTGGAGCTTCACGGGTTGGTGTCGTGAGATGGGTGGTCAGGGTGGAGCTCCACGGGTTGGTGCTATGTTATGGGCGGTCAGGGTGGAGCTCCACGGGTTGGTGCAATGTTATGGGTGGTCAGTGTGGAGCTCCACGGCTTGGTGCCATGCTATGGACGGTCAGGGTGGAGCTCCACGGGTTGGTGCCATGTTATGGGCGGTCAGGGTGGAGCTCCACGGGTTGGTGCCATGCTATGGGCGGTCAGGGTTGAGTTCCACGGGTTGGTGTCGTGAGATGGGCGGTCAGGGTGGAGCTCCACGGGTTGGTGCCATGTTATGGGCGGTCAGGGTGGAGCTCCACGGGTTGGTGCAATGTTATGGGCGGTCAGGGTGGAGCTCCACGGCTTGGTGCCATGTTATGGACGGTCAGGGTGGAGCTCCACGGGTTGGTGCCATGTTATGGGCGGTCAGGGTAGAGCTCCACGGTTTGGTGTCATGTTATGGGCGGTCAAGGTGGAGCTCCACGGGTTGGTGCCATGTTATGGGCGGCCAGGGTGGAGCTCTACGGGTTGGTGCCATGTTATGGACGGTCAGGGTGGAGCTCCACGGGTTGGTGCAATGTTATGGACGATCAGGGTGGAGCTCAACGGGTTGGTGCAATGTTATGGGCGGTCAGGGTGGAGCTCCACGGGTTGGTGCATGTTATGGACGCTCAGGATGGAGCTCCACGGGTTGGTGCCATGTTATGGACGATCAGGGTGGAGCTCCACGGGTTGGTGCCATGTCATGGGCGGTCAGGGTGGAGCTCCACGGGTTGGTGCCATGTTATGGAGGGTCAGGATGCAGCTCCACGGGTTGGTGCCATGTTATGGACGCTCAGGGTGAAGTTCCACGGGTTGGTGCCATGTTATGGACGCTCAGGGTGGAGCTCCACGGGTTGGTGCCATGTTATGGACGCTCAGGGTGGAGCTCCACGGGTTGGTGCCATGTTATGGACGGTCAGGGTGGAGTTCCACGGGTTGTGCCATGTTATGGACGGTCAGGGTGGAGCTCCACGTGTTGGCGCCATGTTATGGACGGTCAGAGTGGAGCTCCACGGGTTGGTGCCATGTTATGGACGGTCAGGGTGGAGCTCCACGGGTTGGTGCCATGTTATGGACGCTCAGGGTGGAGCTTTACGGGTTGGTGCCATGTTATGGACGCTCAAGGTGGAGCTCCACGGGTTGGTGCCATGTTATGGACGCTCAGCGTGGAGCTCCACGGGTTGGTGCCATGTTATGGACGGTCAGGGTGGAGCTCCACGGGTTGGTGCCATGTTATGGACGGTCAGGGTGGAGCTCCACGGGTTGATGCCATGTTATGGACGGTCAGGGTGAAGCTCCACGGGTTGGTGCCATGTTATGGGCGGTCAGGGTGGAGCTCCACGGGTTGGTGCCATGTTATGGGCGGTCAGGGTGGGGCTCCACGGGTTGGTGCCATGTTATGGGCGGCCAGTGAGGCGCTCCTCGGGTTAGTGCTATATTATGGACGCTCAGGGTGGAGCTCCACGGGTTGGTGCCATGTTATGGACGGTCAGGGTGGAGCTCCACGGGTTGGTGCCATGTTATGGACTCTCAGGGTGGAGCTCCACGGGTTGGTGCCATGTTATGGGCGGTCATGGTGGAGCTGCACGGGTTGGTGCAATGTTATGGGCGGTCAGGGTGGAGCTCCACGGGTTGTTGCCATGTTATGGGCGGTCAGGGTGGAGCTCCACGGGTTGGTGCCATGTTATGGACGCTCATGGTGGAGCTCCACGGGTTGGTGCCATGTTATGGACTCTCAGGGTGGAGCTCTACGGGTTGGTGCCATGTTAATGGCGGTCAGGGTAGAGCTGCACGGGTTGGTGCAATGTTATGTGCGGTCAGGGTGGAGCTCCACGGGTTGTTGCCATGTTATGGGCGGTCAGGGTGGAGCTCCACGGCTTGGTGCCATGTTATGGACGCTCAGGGTGGAGCTCCACGGGTTGGTGCCATGTTATGGACTCTCAGGGTGGAGCTCCACGGGTTGGTGCCATGTTATGGGCGGTCAGGGTGGAGCTGCACGGGTTGGTGCAATGTTATGGGCGGTCAGGGTGGAGCTCCACGGGTTGGTGCCATGTTATGGAGGGTCAGGATGCAGCTCCACGGGTTGGTGCCATGTTATGGACGCTCAGGGTGAAGTTCCACGGGTTGGTGCCATGTTATGGACGCTCAGGGTGGAGCTCCACGGGTTGGTGCCATGTTATGGACGCTCAGGGTGGAGCTCCACGGGTTGGTGCCATGTTATGGACGGTCAGGGTGGAGTTCCGCGGGTTGTGCCATGTTATGGACGGTCAGGGTGGAGCTCCACGTGTTGGCGCCATGTTATGGACGGTCAGAGTGGAGCTCCACGGGTTGGTGCCATGTTATGGACGGTCAGGGTGGAGCTCCACGGGTTGGTGCCATGTTATGGACGCTCAGGGTGGAGCTTCACGGGTTGGTGCCATGTTATGGACGCTCAAGGTGGAGCTCCACGGGTTGGTGCCATGTTATGGACGCTCAGCGTGGAGCTCCACGGGTTGGTGCCATGTTATGGACGGTCATGGTGGAGCTCCACGGGTTGGTGCCATGTTATGGACGGTCAGGGTGGAGCTCCACGGGTTGGTGCCATGTTATGGACGGTCAGGGTGAAGCTCCACGGGTTGGTGCCATGTTATGGGCGGTCAGGGTGGAGCTCCACGGGTTGGTGCCATGTTATGGACGGTCAGGGTGAAGCTCCACGGGTTGGTGCCATGTTATGGGCGGTCAGGGTGGAGCTCCACGGGTTGGTGCCATGTTATGGGCGGTCAGTGAGGAGCTCCTCGGGTTAGTGCTATGTTATGGACGCTCAGGGTGGAGCTCCACGGGTTGGTGCCATGTTATGGACGCTCAGGGTGGAGCTCCACGGGTTGGTGCCATGTTATGGACTCTCAGGGTGGAGCTCCACGGGTTGGTGCCATGTTATGGGCGGTCATGGTGGAGCTGCACGGGTTGGTGCAATGTTATGGGCGGTCAGGGTGGAGCTCCACGGGTTGGTGCCATGTTATGGGCGGTCAGGGTGGAGCACCACGGGTTGGTGCCATGTTATGGACGCTCATGGTGGAGCTCCACGGGTTGGTGCCATGTTATGGACTCTCAGGGTGGAGCTCTACGGGTTGGTGCCATGTTAATGGCGGTCAGGGTAGAGCTGCACGGGTTGGTGCAATGTTATGTGCGGTCAGGGTGGAGCTCCACGGGTTGGTGCCATGTTATGGGCGGTCAGGGTGGAGCTCCACGGCTTGGTGCCATGTTATGGACGCTCAGGGTGGAGCTCCACGGGTTGGTGCCATGTTATGGACTCTCAGGGTGGAGCTCCACGGGTTGGTGCCATGTTATGGGCGGTCAGGGTGGAGCTGCACGGGTTGGTGCAATGTTATGGGCGGTCAGGGTGGAGCTCCACGGGTTGGTGCCATGTTATGGGCGGTCAGGGTGGAGCTCCACGGGTTGGTGCCATGTTATGGACGCTCAGGGTGGAGCTCCACGGGTTGGTGCCATGTTATTGGCAGTCAAGGTGCGACTCTGAGCCGACAACATTTTTGTCAGTCGTCGTTGATGGTTTCAACGTTATTTGGCACCAGTAACATATTTTGCTCAGTCCACAGGCCAAATGTTCTCTCGGTATTGACGTTAAATGGTTGTGATCGAGGTATTTCCCGTTCAATGACACATGTTTAACAAGTATACATAAGGCTCCATACGCACAGCTTCCACAGACACAGACTTCGCCAAAAGATGGCTTCACATAAAAACTGCCTTCACAAATACACCCGGGATTACACCGGGATTACACCGGGATTACACCGGGATTACACCGGGATTACACCCGGGATTACACTTTGCACCAGTTGAATTATCAACCAGAATTTGCAATTGGAGGAATGAACCAAGACCTAAATATTGTATCTGTGTGTAAAGTGCGCAATTAAATATTCCTTGATCACACTTGATTGGAGCTATCGCGGGAACTGATTCGTGCAAACAACATTTGAATCGTTCATTTAGGGTCATGCCTTGAGCAATAAATTAAGACCACATGTGTTGTTCCTAACTTTAATTACCCCACTCCCCATACCCCCCCCCCCCCCTTCCTGCCCAACACTATTGATTCGCCCTATGACGCCGTGGGCTGACACGACCTCGTCAACACTGATGGCATAAGACATCGGGGGGAATATCCAATCGGCCACCTCATAACAAAAAGCCAACGTGAATTGGCTTGTTGCTTTTGCCTTGCAAGATCGCCCAGTGGTCGGTTCGATCCCTAACGGAATAAAATCGATCCCAAACGGAATAAAATAACAGGAAATAGACCCGATGGATAGGAAATCGACAGCACAAGACATGATCATCTTGTGTCTCAGAGACCCCCGGAGATCATTTGTATGTTCCTTGGGAGGTGCTACCGCAGTCAGTCAGCCAATCCTTATTTATTAAAGCAGGTGGGAACACAATGTAATCAAACCGCACAAAGAGGCAGGCAGTGCCTTCAAATGGCGCCCATGATGAGGGGTTTTACGTTAATTGGATGAGTTTTATTCAGGGCGTACTTATCGCATGTTGTCATCAACACGTGTTTAGTTATCTGACTCCCACCTGGCGTCTATGTGGTTTACCAGAGAATGACACTGCCTTAGGGTATCCCTTTGTAATTAGTGGAATCTCAGAAAATGTATTATGTTTAAATAAACAAAAAAAGAAATGTAATATAGTTTGAAAAGCAAATATACATGATGTTGGTATATGAAGTTACTTTCTCAACCTATCGTTTGACATTCTTCATGTAGCGCCCTCTAACACAAAGTGATGGGAACGTTTCTGGACAAGTGATAATTACCCCCCCACCCACCCCACACCCTTTACATCCCCACACCAATACCAACAATAACACCACCTGCCTTCATGAAGTATGGTGCTTCCACCCACCCTCCGTCTGCACACGTAAGTCTTACACAAGTCGCACAAAACATATGATTTCGTTAAACTTTGCGCACAGCTCGAGAGTCCTGCAATGGCGAGTTGGTGCGGCATCACTCTTCCAACCATTGCGGCCGCACTCACCAGAGGGCTTCAAAGTCTGCTTTGAGATTATTTAGCGCAGTCGCCAAAGGATGGAAGCGCACTCTCTAAACCGGAAGTCCCAGAAGGTCAAGGTGAAGTGTTTGTATCTGGCTTTAACAGGTTAAGAGGCAGCTTCTTGGAAGGCGCACAGCTCCAAAACATGTTGCCGTGCTAGAAAGATATTTGTTCTGCGACAAGACCGGATTCCTCAAGTGATTCATAGTTTGACTTCATGTCTTACTTCAATTACTTTACGACCGACACATCAAACGTCTGTTAAAGCTACAAGCGACTAATGGTCTATCAAAGCCTATCACATATTGTTTCCGTCGTTTCGCATCAGTATGTTATTAAGATTGATCTTCACGCCTTTGCCAGAATGCATAGTTCGATCTGATTTCGATCTTTTTTCGTGTATGCAATCTCATACATCTTGCGTTTAAGTGGTCAACATCGTAAACAATGGCCCGTATTTTGTGACCCTGGACACAAGAACGCCACTTTTTCGTGCGCCTGATAATTGCCTCGAAAAACATATCTTTTTAAGTTATTGTCACCATAGCACTGTCTTTATTGTATAAGGATTTCAATTATTTTCATTTATTGTCGGCTAAAAAGTTTAAGCTGTTTCAAATTGGAATAGTGGTTGCATGAGCAGCTTAATCTCAAACATACATTGTACATTATGGGTGCTCGGTAGTCTATATAGTTTTCGGTAAATAGCATCAGACACAATTTGAGGGCCTATATGCCCACTGCCAGCAGAGGGAGCGCCTTCTTCACATCACATCTGTCCCATGTAGGCGCCAACCTCACGGCGGACTTCAACGATGCTTAGGTCACGTATGGTTTTTGGATCGTTTTTTGGGTAGAAACATTTTCGATACAACTTTGAAAAATGTACGCATTCTGTTGTTGTACGATCACAATGGAGGAGTGAAGCGAAAACATATTTCAAACGAACACGGGGTCAAGGTTCAAAGCCCTCCACGCCTTTGACCTCGATCGACCTCGTAAACATATTTCAAAAGAAATGTCGCTTCCGATAATCAAAACCGAAGGAATTTCCTCCAGTACGGTACCAAATAACTTCGACTACAGCTTCGATCAGATTTATTATCAATTTTCGCGTGTGAAGGATAATTCTGATGGTTACATTTGACATGGGGCAGAGGGGCTATGTCGGGGGTGGTGATTGCACGGGTGACGGGGGGGGGGCGCGTGGGGTGCTGGCAGTTTGGGGGTGCAATGTACCTGTAAACCCCCAATGTCAAGGACGTTCGGGGGGCGCCTGGATCCTGGATTACATGCCCTATATCTCCCATAGGCGCCATAAAGGGGTGAGAGGCGAATCGCATACCTGCATCTCACGGGTGGGATAAGTATCAATCTGGTCTCTGTGATAGAGGGGCGCGGAGTGCGCCGAACAATTACCCCGAGAGGGCGGCGTAAACCGTGAAATAAACCGTCGCAAGGCTATACATCACAATGGAGCGGCGTATGAACAATATTTCAATATTAAGGAGGGAGAGGGAGGGGGAGGGGGGGGGGGCAGAAGGAGGAGGGCGAGAGGTAGGGGAGAGGCGCAAGATGAGGATTGGGAAGACGCAGAAGAGGATGAGGTGTGAAAGGGAGGCAGAAGGGGGAGGGGAGGGGGGGGGGCACTATGTGGCCTGGCAGTGGTGGATGCAGGTAACTGTGATGATATGGTAAGGCATGTGTATAATTAACGAGGGGGAGGGTGTGGGGGGGGGGGGAATCAAGCAATCTGCTGGTTGTTTTGTATATCATATAATTTATTTAAAACAATCGTATTATTGAGATATATTGGGCCGAATATTTCACCGGGTCGATGCTAAGGTTATTCCGTTATTCTTACTCTGGATCAAAGATGTACACCAAGCACACATTATCCAGGCTCCACATGCACAAGGATGGCCGGTCTCTGTCCTCACACAGACTAAACCAGAGCAAAGATGTACACCAAGCACACATTATCCAGGCTCCACATGCACAAGGCTGGCCGGTCTCTGTCCTCACACAGACTAAACCAGAGCAAAGATGTACACCAAGCACACATTATCCAGGCTCCACATGCACAAGGATGGCCCGTCTCTGTCCTCACACAGACTAAACCAGAGCAAAGATGTACACCAAGCACACATTATCCAGGCTCCACATGCACAAGGATGGCCCGTCTCTGTCCTCACACAGACTAAACCAGAGCAAAGATGTACACCAAGCACACATTATCCAGGCTCCACATGCACAAGGATGGCCCGTCTCTGTCCTCACACAGACTAAACCAGAGCAAAGATGTACACCAAGCACACATTATCCAGGCTCCACATGCACAAGGATGGCCGGTCTCTGTCCTCACACAGACTAAACCAGAGCAAAGATGTACACCAAGCACACATTATCCAGGCTCCACATGCACAAGGATGGCCGGTCTCTGTCCTCACACAGACTAAACCAGAGCAAAGATGTACACCAAGCACACATTATCCAGGCTCCACATGCACAAGGATGGCCGGTCTCTGTCCTCACACAGACTAAACCAGAGCAAAGATGTACACCAAGCACACATTATCCAGGCTCCACATGCACAAGGCTGGCCGGTCTCTGTCCTCACACAGACTAAACCAGAGCAAAGATGTACACCAAGCACACATTATCCAGGCTCCACATGCACAAGGATGGCCGGTCTCTGTCCTCACACAGACTAAACCAGAGCAAAGATGTACACCAAGCACACATTATCCAGGCTCCACATGCACAAGGCTGGCCGGTCTCTGTCCTCACACAGACTAAACCAGAGCAAAGATGTACACCAAGCACACATTATCCAGGCTCCACATGCACAAGGCTGGCCGGTCTCTGTCCTCACACAGACTAAACCAGAGCAAAGATGTACACCAAGAACACATTATCCAGGCTCCACATGCACAAGGCTGGCCGGTCTCTGTCCTCACACAGACTAAACCAGAGCAAAGATGTACACCAAGCACACATTATCCAGGCTCCACATGCACAAGGCTGGCCGGTCTCTGTCCTCACACAGACTAAACCAGAGCAAAGATGTACACCAAGAACACATTATCCAGGCTCCACATGCACAAGGCTGGCCGGTCTCTGTCCTCACACAGACTAAACCAGAGCAAAGATGTACACCAAGCACACATTATCCAGGCTCCACATGCACAAGGCTGGCCGGTCTCTGTCCTCACACAGACTAAACCAGAGCAAAGATGTACACCAAGCACACATTATCCAGGCTCCACATGCACAAGGCTGGCCGGCCTCTGTCCTCACACAGACTAAACCAGAGCAAAGATGTACACCAAGCACACATTATCCAGGCTCCACATGCACAAGGCTGGCCGGTCTCTGTCCTCACACAGACTAAACCAGAGCAAAGATGTACACCAAGCACACATTATCCAGGCTCCACATGCACAAGGCTGGCCCGTCTCTGTCCTCACACAGACTAAACCAGAGCAAAGATGTACACCAAGCACACATTATCCAGGCTCCACATGCACAAGGATGGCCGGTCTCTGTCCTCACACAGACTAAACCATAGCAAAGATGTACACCAAGCACACATTATCCAGGCTCCACATGCACAAGGCTGGCCGGTCTCTGTCCTCACACAGACTAAACCAGAGCAAAGATGTACACCAAGCACACATTATCCAGGCTCCACATGCACAAGGCTGGCCGGTCTCTGTCCTCACACAGACTAAACCAGAGCAAAGATGTACACCAAGCACACATTATCCAGGCTCCACATGCACAAGGCTGGCCCGTCTCTGTCCTCACACAGACTAAACCAGAGCAAAGATGTACACCAAGCACACATTATCCAGGCTCCACATGCACAAGGCTGGCCGGTCTCTGTCCTCACACAGACTAAACCAGAGCAAAGATGTACACCAAGCACACATTATCCAGGCTCCACATGCACAAGGCTGGCCCGTCTCTGTCCTCACACAGACTAAACCAGAGCAAAGATGTACACCAAGCACACATTATCCAGGCTCCACATGCACAAGGATGGCCGGTCTCTGTCCTCACACAGACTAAACCATAGCAAAGATGTACACCAAGCACACATTATCCAGGCTCCACATGCACAAGGCTAGCCGGCCTCTGTCCTCACACAGACTAAACCAGAGCAAAGATGTACACCAAGCACACATTATCCAGCCTCCACATGCACAAGGCTAGCCGGTCTCTGTCCTCACACAGACTGAACCAGAGCAAAGTACTCCTTGAGATGAAGCGGACCCATATAGACGAGGTCGGGTTCGAATCCGCAATCGATGTTCCTCTGGTTGAGTGGGCTGACTGAACCACGGCCGATCCCTCGGCTGATGGCGCCGTTACGTCGAAACATACACGCTAATAACAACGCGCTTACATATGTTGAAATGAATTGATCTGCCAACTAGTGCGCTGACCGCTACACCAGATGTCTCGCCCCCACCCCACCCAACCCTCACTTACATCAAACAGTTCTCGCACTTCCAGTTCGCCTTGATTTTCGTCGTGTGACCCTAGTCCAGAGGAATCCGACTGCAATCCGACATCACTTTGCCGTAACATAGTTCCAAGTGCTCTTTGTTTTGGTTTAACCCATATTGGGAAAATAGAGTGCAGTTGTTGTTACGTCTGTTGAGGTAGTCATGTTCGATTGGAAACCTGCACAAGGGAACCTCGTTAAATAAATGACTTAAATTCGTGTTTAAGTGGTCTATTCTTGTCACTATAATGCATTGCGTAGGGTTTGACACTTATCACTAAAAACCGGCTGTAAATGAGATGAACCGCACACAAAGCTGTGAAGTATTACGCCAGCTGTCATCAGTATTACTGATTTGCCGGCATTTTATCATTACATTTCACCAACTGCTAATGGTCTGTTAAATGTTAGAGGTCAAAGGTCCCAGGTTCAAAACCCTGTCTGGGCTACCTAATCTGAGGTATGTTTCATCCAATGTCATTGTCCCCCGGACGCTCACCTAATTCAGTCTTCGTGTTCACACAACTGGCACATAACACTAAGCGTCATTTTAGCGTGGCATGCGTAAGTTCTGCGGGACACTTCTACAAAAGTAAATTTAAGTTTAAGTCACTGGTGCGACGTTAACACGTGCTGGATATTCCCCCTTTTAACCTGAAATGCCGACCGGGTGAATCAGGCTCTGCTGTTCCATTACCTGCCGGGTTAGCCACGTGTCCGGCGTGATGGCATGGGGAGGCGGGACTTGGTATGATCCCCCTTCACCTGCCTCGTCTCTCTGGCCCATGACACGTCGGATGAGATCCATGGTAAACGGCTACCCGCCCCTCATGGCACAACACCGGCTGCGGGAGGAATAATCGGGGCGGGAGCGGGAGGGGGGTGGGGGGGTAGAGTGGTGTCTGGAGGGGAGGGGATGTGTATATGGCAGGGTAACATCCCGGGCCTGTAGATGAAGGTCCTTCCCCCGACACCCGCGCGTGTTTAGCCGGGTTTAGCGAGCCGTTTATTGTTCATTAGAAGAGTAAAAGTGCCGCCGGAAGTCGTGCGGTAGTGAAGGAGGCCAGCCAAGTAGCCATAGAAACGCCAGATACAGGGCTGATAGTTTTCCGGCTAGTGACGTATGTTGCTTACGGTCGCGTGCCCCCCCCCCCCCACCCCAGCAGCCCCGCCCTTCGTCCTTCCTCCACCCCCACATCATCCGGCCGACAGTTGCTACGTCCTGGATCAACCAGGAATCATCTTGCCCTCGGCAACCCACCGAGCCGGTTTAACTTTTCAAACTGCTAATGGCATTCCACGGCGTCTTTGACCTCCCTCCCCCTTCCCCTCCCCGTTCCCCCTCCCCGTTCCCCGCCCCCTCCACCACACCATCCACAGGACGACCCCGTTGATCTGATGGCCACCTTTCCCACCCTCCTGACCATCCCCGCCCGCTTTACCTTCCCACCCTCATGACCTTCCCCACCCCCTTAACCCACGATTTATCTCTTTGATACCACCGTTATGGCCACCCCCACCCACCCTCTATGCCGTCTCCCCACTCACCAGAAGCCTCTCTAGCACTGCTGTTAAGTAGTCTGCAAGCTACAGGTCATGGGTTCGCGCCCTGGTGATTGCATCCAGGACCGATTCATGCGAATTCCATTGTCCCGACAGGGTTTTCAGCCCAGTTGGGCCTTCGTATGCTATCACACGATTATTATTATTTTGATGTCAAGTGGAGATATGTTTACCCTAAGAAAATGAGCGATGTTTGTGCACACTTTAGAAAAACGTGTCCGTGCGCAGCCGTAAATTCAAGAACACGGAAAATTTTATTCTTTTGTGACAAATGTATTTATGTTCTTTGTTATGTCCCATGGGCCTGAAGGCCTTTTTGACAAATGAACTACCTACCTACCTACCACACATGACCCACAAGACCAACAGTTCATTTTCCACCCCATCTCCCTGACACTTGAGACCAACAAAGCGGGGTTGGCCCAATTATTCCCAGAATGTAAGCTGCCCGGTTTAGCCATGCGTGCACGACAGCGACTTAAAACACCAATCATGAAACTCTACTTTATACCTCGTCGAAATTGACAATCAAACCCATCCGTCAACTTGTGAATGTACATTTCGTTCAGGCCGTTGTGGACTGGGTTGTCAGGGTGTTCCCTCTCTGCGGCCGCCCTAGCCTGGAGCGGGATGACCTCGCATGAATGCTCACCCCCCAATATCGCTATGACAACGATGGGCCATAAATGAACGTATTTGTATAACGAACGCATAACGCTTGCGGCAGAGAAGAGGACATTAATGGAAGGTCCATGGCCAACATGGAGTCGGTAATTGACTTTGTTATCGGAGAGACTTTTGTGTCGCTATGGCGCCGCTGCTTTGCCTTACCCCCCCCCCCCCCTTCGCCCTCATCCCTCGCCCGCCTGTGCTCGTGTCACGCACTGACCGTATCACAGAGTGACCGTGTCACAAACTGACCGTGTCACTGACTGACCGTGTCACACACTGACCGTGTCACACTGCCCGTGTCACGCACAGACCGTGTCACGCACTGACGGCGTCACGCACTGACCGTGTCACACACTGACCATGTCACGCACTGACCGTGTCACGCACTGACCGTATCACAGTGACCGTGTCACACTGACCGTGTCACGTACTGACCGTGTCACACTGCCCGTCTCACGCACAGACCGTGTCACGCACTGACCGCGTCACGCAATGACCGTGTCACACTCTGACCGTGTCACACACTGACCGTGTCACGCACTGACCGTATCACGGAGTGACCGTGTCACAAACTGACCGTGTCACTGACTGACCGTGTCACATACTGACCGTGTCACACTGCCCGTGTCACGCACAGATCGTGTCACGCACGGACCGTGTCACGCACTGACCGTGTCACGCACTGACCGTGTCACAACCGCCCATCACCAGCGACTGGTATTCATTCGCCCTTGGTTAAAGTCATAACATCTCCATCCCCCATCTTTAGCCTGAGACATTATCGTGACCACGCCTTCGTGAGGCGCGTCATGTTTTGCCATCATTACACTTCCGGGGAAGCTGTTATCAAGTACCAGAAGACGCTACTGGGTCACTTCAAACGCCGGGCTCCACCGCTCGGCGCTCTCATCTTAAGACACTTCTGGTCTTTTTGCCCAACCAGTACGGGTTCCACTCCAGCTTCTCTGTGCTGGGATTGTCTGGATCTTGCTGCTTAGTCCCCCGTCAGATGGAGAGCCGCTGCGATGTGAAGAGGCTGTGGGGAGTACATGGTAAAGAGAGACCGTCAGACAGACCGGCCAATTGTCGCCACGATGCTTGCATTGGGAGTCCTACCCTTGAGACCTTTGTTTTTAGGCCACGCCTTTTTCTGTATTAATTGGCCGTGACGCAACGTGAGAGGGGGTGGGGGTGGGGATGGATGGAGGTGGGATGGGTGGAGGGGAGGGGAATGACCGTGGGTGCAGTTAATGACGTCACGACGTCACGTGGCTTGATTAGAGACGTCGACGAGGATGGCGCTTCTCTGGGTGACCGCACCCTGGACCCCGCACCCGCCGTCATGGCAACCACAGGGTATTTCACTCCAACGGTAATTCCCTACTCCATCACAACCCGATTCCCCACTCCTCCCCAACCCCCACTCGCACTGCCGGGGCTGGAAAAAAATGCATGCGGCATGCAGCAGCCCCCCCCGCCGCCCCCCCCCCCCCCCCCTCCAGCCAACTTCTTCAGCAGACCCATCCATCGACTCATTTGACAATGAGTTTTTTTTACATAGTTTCGTCTTCTTGTCCACAGAAGTGGCCTAGAACACCAATATTTCATCGCAACTCAATTTCATTTGAAAAGAGTGACTTTTTTGGTGAGTTTTGACCTCCATGTGCTCTTAAATAGCCTTAAACAATTTCATGTCAACCCCCTTTGTTTGACCAGGGTAAATTCTCGAACGTCTTCACCCAAACTGGCATAAAACACCAACACATCACATGTGTATATGCATGATTTGGATGAGATATACCGGACAAGTCCTCTTGCTAATTCGTCTCTCCGTCCGTGAATATATATATATCGTAAATATATAGGCTAGGATTGTAGGCATGTAAAACAGAACACATGTAAACACATTAACATTAAAGCAATATATTCCGTAATCTGTTGTATTACCAACCTCTTCTCCATGTCAAATAAATACATTCTGTCTTGAATTTAAATCCTGAAAGCCTGTGGCTATCCGGAGAGAAGCAATTTGGTCACCGGAGCAGAAGTTGGTGGCCGGCTTTATATCCCTGCGCGTCTGTTCGCTGTTCGGTATTTTGTGTGTGATGTCGACCGCGGCTCGCTATCACGTCCGCGCGCGATAAAAATAGACCGCGCAGTTTTAGGTTGTAATGTTTGTTTTACAGACTCAAAGAGATATAAAACATTTGCATCATAATTTTTGAGATACTTTTAGTCTTGATTCTAATATGTAAAAAATCTAAGATGGCGCATGTAAGTATATTGCTTTAACGGAACACATGTAAACACATTAACATGTAATCAACTTCACGAATTAATTGCCACGATAGTAAATGGATAATAATGTATACGAATTGATCGTTCAGCCTTTTCCTCGCGCTAATGTAGTGTATCGACATGGGTTGTTATCGTCCTGTAATATTTGCACAGTCGTAGTCCAGTGTGGAAACAGCCGCCCCATTAAAACAAGGCGACCAATAATAGAAGTGAAGAGCAATCAGGCATCAGAGCATGTGTGCCATAGGACGTTATGCTATAGATTATCAACATCCTGGTGGTGGGGAGTGCCCAGACAAGGCAAAACTATGGGGACTAATGTCTGGTCGTCAGGCAGGCAATCAGGCATCAGAGCATGTGTGCTATAGGACGTTATTATCAACATCCTGGTGGTGGGCAGTGCGCCAGACAAGGCAAAACTATGGGAACTAATGTTTGGTCGTCATCAGATTAACATATCAGCATCCATGCAGCTCGCCTGTGACTCCATATCCTCACACCCCCTGACCCATGTTAACCCCTGCCCTGTACCCCCACACCCTCTGACCCCTGTGACCCCGTATCCCGTATCACCACACCCCCTGACCCCAGTCACCCCCTGTCGTGTATGCTCACACCCCTTGACCCCTGTCACCCCCTGTCGTGTATCCCCACACCCCCTGACCCCTGTGACCCCTGTCCAGTATCCCCACACCCTCTAACCCCTGTGACCCCCTGTGACCCCTGCCGTGTATCCCACCGGTGGTGTGTCGCCCTTAGTACATGCCAACACGTCCTTTGGGATGATGCCTGGTAAGGTGGGCGAAATCCGTCCTAATGGGGATATAAGGGTTAGGATATATAATTCATGCCATGAAGCTCGATGGAGCGGGGTGAGGAGGGGTAGAGAGGGGGGGGGGGGCGTGGCCACGTGGTGTATGGTATCACCACGCGAGGCCTACACCGGGAAGTCATGTCACCCTTTGTTTGTGAAGTCATTGAGGACAGAGGCAGCGGTTACAGCTGTCTGTAAAGTCATTGAGGACAGAGGCAGCTGCTACAGCTGTCTGCAAAGTCATTGAGGACAGAGGCAGCTGCTACAGCTGTGTCTGTGAAGTCATTGAGGACTGAGGCGGCGGCTACAGCTGTGTCTGTGAAGTCATTGAGGACTGAGGCAGCGAATACAGCTGTGTCTGTGAAGTCATTGAGGACTGAGGCAGCGACTATAGCTGTGTCTGTGAAGTCATTGAGGACTGAGGCAGTGGCTACAGCTGTGTCTTTGAAGTCATTGAGGACTGAGGCAGCGGCTACAGCTGTGTCCGTGAAGTTATTGAGGACTGAGGCAGCGACTACAGCTGTGTCTGTGAAGTCATTGAGGACAGAGGCAGCGGCTACAGCTGTCTGTAAAGTCATTGAGGACAGAGGCAGCTGCTACAGCTGTCTGTAAAGTCATTGAGGACAGAGGCAGCTGCTACAGCTGTGTCTGTGAAGTCATTGAGGACTGAGGCGGCGGCTACAGCTGTGTCTGTGAAGTCATTGAGGACTGAGGCAGTGACTACAGCTGTGTCTGTGAAGTCATTGAGGACTGAGGCAGCGACTATAGCTGTGTCTGTGAAGTCATTGAGGACTGAGGCAGTGGCTACAGCTGTGTCTGTGAAGTCATTGAGGACTGATGCAGCGGCTACAGCTGTGTCCGTGAAGTCATTGAGGACTGAGGCAGCGACTACAGCTGTGTCTGTGAAGTCATTGAGGACAGAGGCAGCGGCTACAGCTGTGTCTGTGAAGTCATTGAGGACAGAGGCAGCGGCTACAGCTGTGTCTGTGAAGTCATTGAAGACAGAGGCGGCGACTACAGCTGTGTCTGTGAACTCATTGAGGACAGAGGCAGCGGCTACAGCTGTGTCTGTGAACTCATTGAGGACAGAGGCAGTGGCTACAGCTGTGTCTGTGAAGTCATTGAGGACTGATGCAGTGGCTACAGCTGTGGCTGTGAACTCATTGAGGACAGAGGCAGTGGCTACAGCTGTGTCTGTGAAGTCATTGAGGACTGATGCAGTGGCTACAGCTGTGGCTGTGAAGTCATTGAGGACTGAGGCAGCGGCTACAGCTGTGCCTGTGAAGTCATTGAGGACTGAGGCAGCGGCTACAGCTGTGTCTGTGAAGTCACTGGGGACTGAGGCAGCGACTACAGCTATGTCTGTGAAGTCATTGAGGACTGAGGAAGCGACTACAGCTGTGTCTGTGAAGTCATTGAGGACAGAGGCAGCGGCTACAGCTGTGTCTGTGAAGTCATTGAGGACAGAGGCAGCGGCTACAGCTGTGTCTGTGAAGTCATTGAGGACAGAGGCAGTGGCTACAGCTGTGTCTGTGAAGTCATTAAGGACAGAGGCAGTGGCTACAGCTGTGTCTGTGAAGTCATTAAGGACAGAGGCGGGGACTACAGCTGTATCTGTGAAGTCATTAAGGACTGAGGCAGCGGCTACAGCTGTGTCTGTGAAGTCAATAAGGACTGAGGCAGCGACTACAGCTGTGTCTGTGAACTCATTGATGACAGAGGCAGCGGCTGCAGCTGTGTCTGTGTAGTCATTGAGGACTGAGGCAGCGACTACAGCTGTGGCTGTGAAGTCATTGAGGACTGAGTCAGCGGCTACAGCTGTGTCTGTGAACTCATTGACAACAGAGGCAGTGGCTACAGCTGTGTCTGTGAAGTCATTAAGGACAGAGGCAGCGGCTACAGCTGTGTCTGTGAAGTCATTGAGGTCTGAGTCAGCGGCTACAGCTGTGTCTGTGAAGTCATTGAGGACTGAGGCAGCGGCTACAGCTGTGTCTGTGAAGTCATTGAGGTCCGAGTCAGCGGCTACAGCTGTGTCTGTGAAGTCATTGAAGACTGAGGCAGCGGCTACAGCTGTGTCTGTGAAGTCATTGAGGACTGAGGCAGTGGCTACAGCTGGGGTCTGTGAAGTCATTGAGGACTAAGGCAGCGGCTACAGCTGTGTCTGTGAAGTCATTGAGGACTGAGGCAGCGGCTACAGCTGTGTCTGTGAAGTCATTGAGGACAGAGTCAACTGCGACAGCTGTGTCTGTGAACTCATTGAGGACTGAGGCAGCGGCTACAGCTGTGTCTGTGAAGTCATTGAGGACAGAGGCAGCGGCTACAGCTGTGTCTGTGAACTCATTGACAACAGAGGCAGTGGCTACAGCTGTGTCTGTGAAGTCATTGAGGACAGAGGCAGCGGCTACAGCTGTGTCTGTGAAGTCATTGAGGTCTGAGTCAGCGGCTACAGCTGTGTCTGTGAACTCATTGAGGACAGAGGCAGCGGCTACAGCTGTGTCTGTGAACTCATTGAGGACAGAGGCAGCGGCTACAGCTGTGTCTGTGAACTCATTGAGGACAGAGGCAGCGGCCACAGCTGTGTCTGTGAAGTCATTGAGGACTGAGGCGGCGGCTACAGCTGTGTCTGTGAAGTCATTGAGGACTGAGGCAGTGACTACAGCTGTGTCTGTGAAGTCATTGAGGACTGAGGCAGCGACTATAGCTGTGTCTGTGAAGTCATTGAGGACTGAGGCAGTGGCTACAGCTGTGTCTGTGAAGTCATTGGGGACTGATGCAGCGGCTACAGCTGTGTCCGTGAAGTCATTGAGGACTGAGGCAGCGACTACAGCTGTGTCTGTGAAGTCATTGAGGACAGAGGCAGCGGCTACAGCTGTGTCTGTGAAGTCATTGAGGACTGAGGCAGCGACTACAGCTGTGTCTGTGAAGTCATTGAGGACAGAGGCAGCGGCTACAGCTGTGTCTGTGAAGTCATTGAGGACAGAGGCGGCGACTACAGCTGTGTCTGTGAAGTCATTGAGGACTGAGGCAGCGGCTACAGCTGTGTCTGTGAAGTCAATAAGGACTGAGGCAGCGACTACAGCTGTGTCTGTGAACTCATTGAGGACTGAGGCGGCGGCTACAGCTGTGTCTGTGAAGTCATTGAGGACTGAGGCAGCGACTACAGCTGTGGCTGTGAAGTCATTGAGGACTGAGTCAGCGGCTACAGCTGTGTCTGTGAACTCATTGAGGACAGAGGCAGTGGCAACAGCTGTGTCTGTGAAGTCATTGAGGTCTGAGTCAGCGGCTACAGCTGTGTCTGTGAACTCATTGAGGACAGAGGCAGCGGCTACAGCTGTGTCTGTGAACTCATTGAGGACAGAGGCAGCGGGTACAGCTGTGTCTGTGAACTCATTGAGGACAGAGGCAGCGGCTACAGCTGTGTCTGTGAACTCATTGAGGACAGAGGCAGCGGGTACAGCTGTGTCTGTGAACTCATTGAGGACAGAGGCAGCGGCTACAGCTGTGTCTGTGAAGTCATTGAGGACAGCGGCAGTGGCTACAGCTGTGTCTGTGAAGTCATTGAGGACTGATGCAGTGGCTACAGCTGTGGCTGTGAAGTCATTGAGGACTGAGGCAGCGGCTACAGCTGTGCCTGTGAAGTCATTGAGGACTGAGGCAGCGGCTACAGCTGTGTCTGTGAAGTCACTGGGGACTGAGGCAGCGACTACGGCTATGTCTGTGAAGTCATTGAGGACTGAGGAAGCGACTACAGCTGTGTCTGTGAAGTCATTGAGGACAGAGGCAGCGGCTACAGCTGTGTCTGTGAAGTCATTGAGGACAGAGGCAGCGGCTACAGCTGTGTCTGTGAAGTCATTGAGGACAGAGGCAGTGGCTACAGCTGTGTCTGTGAAGTCATTAAGGACAGAGGCAGTGGCTACAGCTGTGTCTGTGAAGTCATTAAGGACAGAGGCGGCGACTACAGCTGTATCTGTGAAGTCATTAAGGACTGAGGCAGCGGCTACAGCTGTGTCTGTGTAGTCATTGAGGACTGAGGCAGCGACTACAGCTGTGGCTGTGAAGTCATTGAGGACTGAGTCAGCGGCTACAGCTGTGTCTGTGAACTCATTGACAACAGAGGCAGTGGCTACAGCTGTGTCTGTGAAGTCATTAAGGACAGAGGCAGCGGCTACAGCTGTGTCTGTGAAGTCATTGAGGTCTGAGTCAGCGGCTACAGCTGTGTCTGTGAAGTCATTGAGGTCTGAGTCAGCGGCTACAGCTGTGTCTGTGAAGTCATTGAGGACTGAGGCAGCGGCTACAGCTGTGTCTGAGAAGTCATTGAGGACAGAGGCAGCGACTACAACTGTGTCTGTGAAGTCATTGAGGACTGAGGCAGCGGCTACAGCTGTGTCTGTGAAGTCATTGAGGACAGAGGCAGCGGCCACAGCTGTGTCTGTGAACTCATTGAGGACAGAGGCAGCGACTACAGCTGTGTCTGTGAAGTCATTGAGGTCTGAGTCAGCGGCTACAGCTGTGTCTGTGAAGTCATTGAGGACTGAGGCAGCGGCTACAGCTGTGTCTGTGAAGTCATTGAGGACAGAGGCAGCGACTACAACTGTGTCTGTGAAGTCATTGAGGACTAAGGCAGCGGCTACAGCTGTGTCTGTGAAGTCATTGAGGTCCGAGTCAGCGGCTACAGCTGTGTCTGTGAAGTCATTGAGGTCTGAGTCAGTGGCTACAGCTGTGTCTGTGAATTCATTGAGGACAGAGGCAGCGGCTACAGCTGTGTCTGTGAACTCATTGAGGACAGAGGCAGCGGCTACAGCTGTGTCTGTGAACTCATTGATGACAGAGGCAGCGGCAACAGCTGTGTCTGTGAACTCATTGAGGACAGAGGCAGCGGCTACAGCTGTGTCTGTGAACTCATTGATGACAGAGGCAGCGGCTACAGCTGTGTCTGTGAACTCATTGAGGACAGAGGCAGCGGCTACAGCTGTGTCTGTGAAGTCATTGAGGACTGAGGCAGTGGCTACAGCTGTGGCTGTGAAGTCATTGAGGACTGAGGCAGCGGCTACAGCTGTGTCTGTGAAGTCATTGGGGACTGAGGCAGCGGCTACAGCTGTGTCTGTGAAGTCATTGAGGACAGAGGCATCGGCTACAGCTGTGTCTGTGAAGTCATTAAAGACTGAGGCGGCGAATACAGCTGTGTCTGTGAAGTCATTGAGGACTGAGGCAGCGGCTACAGCTGTGTCTGTGAAGTCATTGAGGACTGAGGCAGCGGCTACAGCTGTGTCTGTGAAGTCATTGAGGACTGAGTCAGCGGCTACGGCTGTGTCTGTGAAGTCATTGAGGACTGAGGCAGCGGCTACAGCTGTGTCTGTGAAGTCATCGAGGACTGAGGCAGCGACTACAGCTGTGTCTGTAAAGTCATTGAGAACGGAGGCAGCGGCTACAGCTGTGTCTGTGAAGTCTTTGAGGACCGAGGCAGCGAATAACAGCTGTAGCTGCTGTTGAACTGCTGCAACTCCAGTAACTGAGGCGGCTACTAGAGCTGTCTCAGCTGTTGCAGCTGTTTCAATCTCTTTACCTGCAGCTGCAACTCTTTTAATTGTTGTAATTATTACTGCCGCCGTTGAAGCAGCCTACTTACATGCGCCATCTTAGATTTCTACATTTCAGAATCAAGACTAAAGGTATCTCAAAATTAGTATGCATATGCTTTATATCTCGTTGTGTCTGTAAAACAACAGTTTCAAAACAAAACTGCGCGGTTTATTTATATCGCGAGCGGACGTCCTAGCATACCGCGGTCGACATCACACTGAATACCGAACAGCGAACAGGCGCGCAGGGATATAAAGCCGGCCACCAACTTCTGCTCCGGTGAACAAATTAGGTACTTTCGGGATAGCCCACAGGCTTTCAGGATTGAAACTCAAGATATAATATACTTATTTAACATGGGGAAGAGGTTAGTAATACATAAATTACAGAACATATTACTTTAAAGTCGGTACAGCTGTCACATCTACTATAGGTTCTACAGCTGCTACAATGGTTGCCATTGTGAAGCGGAACTGTTTCAATATTGCTTAAGCTTCTGCTATTGTTGTAACTGCCAGTGATGTAGACTTCACACTGCCAGATACTCCGTCCTATATATACCCCCATTGCCGCAGTTGCTACGCGCAGATGCTACACCTGAAGCTGCTCACAAACCGGAGGGGCAGTTGCTTTTGTGTTTACGCCAAAACATGACACGTGTCGCTGATGTCTCGTCAAACCACGTGACTGCAGATGTGACCCGGGTTAAGAAGTGGGGTGGGGGAGGGATGGGGAGGTAGAGGAGGTATGGCCACGTGAACGGGGCTGGGGATATTGAGATTGGTGGAGCGCTGGGTCGGGGGGGGGGGGTTGTCCTAAGAACGCACAACAGCAGACAGGGTGGAACAATCGGCGGCGTTCCCGGATGTACTTAGCAAATATCCGACGCCAAGCGGTCCGACGCCAAGCGGTGACGTCGGAGACTACTCCCGGCAACCGACGCTCATTAATTATGCGACTCAATTAAGTATTTCCTTTATGACGTTTCGCTCTGGTGTGCTGTCAATATTGGCTTATATTGGTCTATGGTTTTTCTAGCAATAATTAGGCGACAAGCGAGAGGGAGGAGGGCGGGAGAAGGGAGGCGGCAAGGAGTGAGGGCGGCAAGGAGGGAGGGCGGAAGGGGGTGGGAAGGAGGGAGAGCGGGAGGACGGTGTGGGACTTGGGTGACGGTAGCGCCATCAGCGCAGTCAGACACTGACATCTATTGCGTAAGTAGGTCATGGTACTGGTCGCCATTTCCGCCCCCAAGTCCGGCAGCCAGTCACATATCTTCTTTTATTTGGTTTACTATGCGTTTAAAAATGGTGACGGAAGTGACGTAACGGCGTAAGTTTCAGTAATGTATTAGTCTTGTTATGTTTGATGTCCCTCCGTGATATTCTCGCGGCAGCCTCCCAGGCTCAGTTAGTCAGCAGGCTGAGTTGCAGGTCGTTGGTGCGAACCCTGCACCGCCATCTGGGACAAGTGCAATCCACACTGTCTATTTCATTGCGGCCCCGGGATGTGCTATGGTTCAGTTTAGTTTCCATGTCCGCAAACGCGGCATAAGTCCTTAAGATGTCCATGCTTGTCTCTCTGGTTCATCATTTGGCTATTAGACGTATCAGCTACCATACAACGGATCGACCAAAAAGTATTAGTTGATATGTTATCCGCTGGCAATGAGATGGCATGAACTGGACACGCCACGTCATATCTTGGTCACGTGGCCAGTGGATATCTCTAATACATGTCTGACTGTATTGGCGTCTCTTTTACACGGGAATGAGTCGACACTCTTTAGCGTCTGTTTCCATATTGCACACCAGAGGCGCTCAGGTGTTTCAATCGGTGATGCAGAGTGTTCGAGCTGGTGAGGACTGTAACGGACAGCTGAGCCAGGATTCCGCCACCCGATGCCCTGAGAGTGGGATCAACATTGTACTGAATGCGACCCCTGGCCCCCACACCCCTCACCTTCAACCACCCCCAGCCCCCGGCCCCCACACCCCTCACCATCAACCACCTCCAGCCCCCGGCCACCCACCCCTCACCATCAACCACCCCCAGCCCCCACACCCCTCACCATCAACCACCCCCAGCCCCCGGCCCTCACACCCCTCACCCTCAACCACCCCCAGCCCCCGGCTCCCACACCCCTCACCGTCAACCACCCCCAGCCCCCGGCCCCCACACCCCTCACCATCAACCACCCCCAGCCCCCGGCCCTCACACCCCTCATCAACCACCCGCAGCCCCCAGCCCCCACACCCCTCACCATCAACCACCCCCAGCCCCCGGCCCTCACACCCCTCACCATCAACCACCCGCAGCCCCCAGCCCCCACACCCCTCACCATCAACCACCCCCAGCCCCCGGCCCTCACACCCCTCACCATCAACCACCCCCAGCCCCCGGCCCTCACACCCCTCACCATCAACCACCCCCAGCCCCCGGCCCCCACACCCCTCACCGTCAACCACCGCCAGCCCCCGGCCCCCAGCCACGAGTTTACCCCCTATCCCCAGCCCCCGGCCACCCACCCCTCACCATCAACCACCCCCAGCCCCCACACCCCTCACCATCAACCACCCCCAGCCCCCGGCCCTCACACCCCTCACCATCAACCACCCCCAGCCCCCGGCTCCCACACCCCTCACCGTCAACCACCCCCAGCCCCCGGCCCCCACACCCCTCACCATCAACCACCCCCAGCCCCCGGCCCTCACACCCCTCATCAACCACCCGCAGCCCCCAGCCCCCACACCCCTCACCATCAACCACCCCCAGCCCCCGGCCCTCACACCCTCACCATCAACCACCCCCAGCCCCCGGCCCTCACACCCCTCACCATCAACCACCCGCAGCCCCCAGCCCCCACACCCCTGACCATCAACCACCCCCAGCCCCCGGCCCTCACACCCCTCACCATCAACCACCCCCAGCCCCCGGCCCTCACACCCCTCACCATCAACCACCCCCAGCCCCCGGCCCCCACACCCCTCACCGTCAACCACCCCCAGCCCCCGGCCCTCACACCCCTCACCATCAACCACCCCCAGCCCCCGGCCCTAACACCCCTCACCATCAACCACCCCCAGCCCCCGGCCCCCACACCCCTCACCGTCAACCACCGCCAGCCCCCGGCCCCCAGCCACGAGTTTACCCCCTATCCCCAGCCTCCAGAACCCAGCCCCCTTCCTCACCCGCAGCCCCTCTCACCCCCTCCCTCACCCCACCCCACCCCACCTTCACCCCCACTCCACCTTCACCCCCACCCCCGGCACCCGGCCCCAGCATTCAGCGTCACCTGTCGGGAGCGAGGCTCCGAGCTCTATGATGGAGATTGAGTGAGAGACTAAACGGTAGCAGGTACTTATGCTATGTATTGCGGGTCTGAAGTTAGCGACGCTTACTTGGAGCTGACAAGGCAGCAATGATGACGTGTACAAAACTAGTAACACTTTCCTCGCATAAGATGCATCAGTCAGATCAAAACCTGTGCCTTTTATTTATTCGACACCATTTAGCTGTATTTATAAAATAATGACCTAAGTAAATGTATCCCATGGGGTGAATCTCTGTTTTAGCAGCTTGATGTCAAAAGCTTGAAGTGTCGGCATTCTTACTTCCGGTTGCTCACACATTTCCTGGCGCACCCATTGTTTCATGTCGCATCCGTTCACAGGCAACAACAGTGGTTTCAGCTTGGTTATCGCCCTGTTGCCGAGCCTTCCGTCCAATCACAAAACGACGCCTTCGTTAAACTCGAAATCGATTGTGTAAAGGAAGATGAAGAATCCAAAGGAAACAAAACAATCATTTAACCCATACGGGAATGAGAATTGGTCCCCGTTTTTGATGCTGGGAATTACACGGACTTTTCTAGTCAATTAACGACCTTAGGAATCACTGGTTTCTGCGCACGACACAGCGAACGTTTCCAATCTGTCTATTGAATTTTACATGGGACCAGCAAAGGTAGATTTAAATATTTTGGACCATGGAGTGGTCAAAGGCCCCTTCTTTTCACTCAATTTTTTAATCGAACTAATTCGCTTTTCAGTCAGTATTTGTAGTTATGAGGTTTCCTCCCTAGGGGCACGTTCGCTACAGACCAGTTTAGGTGTTATATTAGACTGTCACGTTGTCCTCCGCTCACGGATCAGTGACCATGCCATTACTGCGTCACAACGGGTCCAACTCCCCAAAGGTCATAACGTATCGGTCTTGTGACTGGCAACTAACATTATAGCGACAAAAACCAACATAAGCTTATTTAAAAGATGAATCCCGTTATGATTTAAACGGCCTTTTGCAGTCAGGACATATTTCTGTGCGTCCCTGTGCGACACCTCGAGTCACGCTGGACGAAATGAGGCGGGGGGATGTACTCGGGCATAACTGGCAAAGCCACACTCTGATACGCCTCAAATGCCAATGCCATGCGTCAAGCCAATGGTGCTCGCCGTGATGCTATCGCGCCCGCGTCAATGGGACTTCCCCCTATCGGGGAAGATCTGGTGTGGGTGAAAGGAGGTGGGTTGGGGTGGGTGTGGGTGTAAGGAGGTGGGTGGGGGTGGGGGTGGGTGTAAGGAGGTGGGAGAGGGTGGGTGTGGGTGGTGGAGGGGCCGAGGCAAGGACTAGTAATTTGCAGGCGGTGGCCTGTGTCCCGCTGTGGCTTGGTCTGCAGCCCAATGGAGCCATTAGCGGGGAGGGGCGGGGGGGGGGGGGTGGTGGTTGCCGGGAGACTCGTGCGGTTCGCACCCCTCTATTCCTCCTGCTCCCTGGTCCGTGTTGCCGCTGTTCCGGGGGGGCCGCTCCCCCGCTATCAGTAAGCCGAGTAGCCGGCCGCATTTAGCGTGGACACCGCGCAGTACGGGAAGTGTGCGTGTAGTGGCTTTGCCAGCTTGTTTGCTGGCTTGGGAGTTGCCTTCACTGGGCCTTTAGCCGCTGACCAGGTAGTGAAGAAGTAGTAGTCTGTCTGTGTGTCTTCCTGTCTGCACGCAGCCAGAAGAGAAACCCTGGGGCCCGCGGGGGAAATCCGCCACTAGGGGAGCCACTGGACGTGATTGTGAGCTGGCCGTGCGGACTAGGGGGTCGGCAGCCTCTGTATCTATCCATCTATACCACCAGCTACGTACCTACCTACTCCTCCATCTGCCTACCCACCTAAAGGGGGAGAGAGACCCCACCGTCAGTAACACACCAGGGCCTCGTCGCGAGCGGTGAATCCAGCAACGGCACGGGGGAAATTGGCCGGAAGTGCGCTCGTTATGAAGCTACCTGTAAGCATCTGGCGGCGATTGCTTACATCCATAGAGTTAACACGTGGTCTGTGACGTCACACAGCTACCGGACTCCATTGTTGTCCTACTAGTGTTGTTGTTGTTGTTTGTGTTATTGTTGATAAGGATATCCGCGCCACTGTGGACGCATTCCAGGACAGCCAACACGGCTCTGGGAGTCCCAAGCGGGTACGAACCGTCTGCTACACACGGCGCCCGGGTACGAATCGTCTGCTCACCGCGGCCAACCTCAAGTACGAATCGCCTAAATGGAGTTCAAGCCAACTGGATTAAAAGAAGCGACGAGGGAGAAAAAAAGTGATAAATAGGCGAATAGTACTTCAAAGGAGCGCCACCTGTTGACAGCAATGGGTGCGAGACTAGCGGGACGGATTTGAGATAAACGGAAGCAAAACGTAGGGTAGGCGGGAAGCACGGGAAAACTAACTTAATGGCGGATAGAGATCGAGGGAAGGGAGATGTTTGGAATAGAAGGCAGTATCCTACCGCAAAACTGAGATGTAATAGACTTAATTTACAGAAGGATAGATCCCGTTGTAGGGGAGTAGCGCCGTGACGCCAGCACTAGGATCCTATTGAGATTGTTTCCATTGTATTTGTGGCATGCAGTTTAGGCCGCTATATAAGATTGTTAGACACGGGGCTACGCTAGAGATAGTCAACATCGCTTCAGGGGATCTCATAGAGCTTTCACAAAGGATGGTAAGGAATAGGGGAGATGTGATAGAGCTATAGACATAGATAATATAGGAAGTAATCCTAAGTTGAGAGCAAGGCCAGAATGGGCGGCCTCAATAGAGACGACATTAAAAAGCTGTTTAAGCCGAGACTCGTAATCCAAAGGATTAAAAGGGTGACTAAAACAAATCTCCATCGATGCAGAATACGTTAAGGACACATAGAGCTGTGACAGATGGCGGTTTCAATACAATAATAGACAGATAGACGTATGAATGCAATAAGGATAGACAGATGTACATGTTACTACAATAAGGATAGATAGATGTAGATGTCACTACAATAAGGATAGATAGATGTACATGTTACTACAATAAGGATAGATACATGTAGATGTCGCTACAATAAGGATAGATAGATGTAGATGTCACTACAATAAAGACAGATAGATGTAGATGTCACTGCAATAAGGATAGATAAATGCAGATGTAACTATAATAAGGATAGATAGATGTACATGTTACTACAATAAGGATAGATAGATGTAGATGTCACTACAATAAGGATAGATAGATGTACATGTTACTACAATAAGGGTAGATAGATGCAGATGTCACTACAATAAGGATAGATAGATGTAGATGTCACTATAATAAGGATAGATAGATGTAGATGTCACTATAATAAGGATAGATGGATGTACATGTTACTACAATAAGGATAGATAGATGTACATGTCACTACAATAAGGATAGATAGATGCAGATGTCACTACAATAAGGATAGATAGATGTAGATGTCACTATAATAAGGATAGATAGATGTAGATGTCACTATAATAAGGATAGATAGATGTAGATGTCACTATGATAAGGATAGATGGATGTACATGTTACTACAATAAGGATAGATAGATGTACATGTCACTACAATAAAGACAGATAGATGTAGATCTCACTATAATAAGGATAGATAGATGTAGATGTCACTATAATAAGGATAGATGGATGTACATGTTACTACAATAAGGATAGATAGATGTACATGTCACTACAATAAAGACAGATAGATGTAGATGTCACTGCAATAAGGATAGATAGATGTAGATGTCATTACAATAAGGATAGATAGATGTAGATGTCACTATAATAAGGATAGATAGATGTAGATGTCACTATAATAAGGATAGATAGATGTAGATGTCATTACAATAAGGATAGATAGATGTAGATGTCACTACAATAAGGCTAGATAGATGTAAATGTCACTACAATAAGGATAGATAGATATAAATGTCACTACAATAAGGATAGATAGATGTAGATGTCATTATAATAAGGATAGATAGATGTACATGTTACTACAATAAGGATAGATAGATGTAGATGTCACTACAATAAAGATAGATAGATGTAGATGTCACTACAATAAAGACAGATAGATGTAGATATCACTACAATGAAGACAGATAGATGTAGATGTCACTACAATAAAGATAGATCGATGTAGATGTCACTACAACAAAGTAAAAGAGGTCTGACTGATGGAGGTTTCAATACCACGATGGCAGACAGTGAATACGATAAAGACATATAAAGGTCTGAAAACAAGGACATCCGATCCGATAGCTAGCTGCCTGAGTAATTAAGAGCATATGGACGTTTGGATACAATAAGGACAGGTAGAACGCAGCCAGACTATTATGCAAGCTATAGTGGCGAACTGCCTATTATTGCTAAAATACGGATGCAAAACACCGGAGTGAAATATTTCCCATACTTTGTTCTGGCGGGAGGCGCTGTATCGGTGCAGGGTGGGAGGTGGGGGTAGGAGGTGGGGGTGGCGGGTGGTGGGGCAGGTGGAGTTGGGGGGTGGGGTTGGAGGTGTGGGTGGTAGGCCCACCCTCAGTGCTCAGCGCATCAATGGGCCTTCAGCCGTCGGTTGAGAGTAGGCCTACACTAAGTATGGAGTCGCCGCGCCCGGAGACCAGCTGACATCAGTTCTACGGACGACAGTCAGGCAAAGCCTGGGTGGCATCAGCCTTGTCAGTGATATCGAGAGAAGGCAAACCCCTCTCCTCTTCCCTGTCACCATCGATAAGCCGCCCCCCCCCCCTCTCCCCATCCCACAGACCGCAATAACGCCGGCAGGTGGCGCGCCGGATCACTGCCTGGATACAAGGATTTACGACAGCGCCATCTAGTGATCGGAGACGCATTCCAGTTCGATACTCGTGTCGCTTCAATGACTGGATTTACAAGCCGATTGAAAGGGAATACGACCCATCGAGAGGGCAAAGGGGAGGGAGAGAGGGCAGGGAGGGGGGCGGTGAATGTACGACCTGATCGGGTACCCAGGGGCGGAGACCTTCGTGACACCCTGTACTCGGTTGTTACGCGGGGATAGCCTCTGAGGCAATTTGGACATGGGGAAAACAAATACGACGTGAGCGAAAGGGATTACGTCCTGTGGATGAGAGCCGGGCGGGACCAGCATAACAATCCACATGGGGAATGGAGGTTCAAGGGTGCATTTACAGAAATCATCCTCATCATTGCCATTCATAAATCTCCTGTTAATATCAGCAAAAATTATACAAAAAGTGACGTAATCAAGGTAGTGTTTACCGCCGTTGCACCTGATGACGTTGATAGATGTCACCCAGGCAACGCGAGCGCATGACATGAATATTCATGAGGATCAAGCGATTCAGCGCCTGGTCGCTTTGTGCGAAGATCTCCATTGTGCCTCGGCCGTGGGTTGTGCCAGGGTACCGCCACACGAGGCGGTAGAAATGTACAGAAACATGTCCCCTTGGCAATGATTAGGCCAATGATTGATATACGTCTGATCGCCTATAGGGTCTGTAAGTGACGTCACAGACAGCGCGCGCTCACCTCTAGAAACAACCATTCTGGGTACAACGCGTCAGCGGGTCCCTATACTTTACTATGGGCCTCAAACTAGACTCACTGATGTTTGAGATATGAATGCAATGTTAGATTTGAAAGCCATATGGAATAAATGTTTGGGGGTGTACCTTCATACTCGTACTAGTTTTAAATCGCAAGACGCTGGTTTTCTGTGCGTTTCACGCCATTACAATCAGCTCCCTATGCTTTGTATATGGGGCGGTGAAGCGTCATGTACCCAAAACCGGATTCGCTGGAGGTGAACGCGCGCTGTCTGTGATGTCACTTACAGACCCTATTACTCACAGCGTCTGGCCACAGCGTATCACACTATCAGTTAGCACTGAGCGACATTCGGGGATGTTGTTTATTGCCTTCCCGTCACTCCCTGCGTCAGAAATCTACAGCTATTTAAGTTCTTCTAAAGCGTTGGAAAAATTATCCCTCTTTTCCTTCGTTGTGTGTATATTTCCGGAATAAATAATCGTGCTTGATTTTCAAAGTGTAAAATTGTGGATAAGCAAGGGGAAAAATAGCCTTTGAACTCACCAGATAGTTTGTATTGGCGCTAATGTATTTAGATTGCTGCTATAGATAGCCAGCAAGGCGTTCAAAATGGAAACTTGTTGAATGTGCAACAGAGGTTTCAGTCGGTAGATGGCGCCACCGCAGCCGTGGCAACAACTCAGCTGTTTCTAGGAATAACGGCTTTTTGTTTCACTTCCGCACCCCTTCTTTTTTCCCGCAGTTAGTGGCTGTTATCTGTGAACGTAATGACTGAGACTGTTCCACCTGTGCTCAGACAATAGCAGGTGGGGCTCCTAGCGCGGACGGCCTAAAGATGGGCGAAAGGTTTCAACCCCTGCAGGGAGCTTTCTGAGACCGAGTCGGCGTCTCTTTACTTCTGCGAAGCCCCAGTTTAGGGCGTTGCTATTTGGTTATACGACGGAGAAAGGTACATCCTAGCAGATAGCTCTGGCCATTTTCTGCGGGACTGATCTGCGTCAATTGTCTGCGGGACTAGCACACATCCATTATCTGCGATACTGCCTTCCGGTGAACACTGCCTGCTTTATTAGCGCGCCGCTACAACGTGTCGGGAACGGCATGCGCAGGCACGCGAGATTGGACGAGATCTCGCGTTGAGTTCGCGAGACTTTATGCGACACCCGGTTGTTATCATTAGAAACAGTTACTGTTAATTGATCGCTTCAATTGGAATACAGCTCTTGACTTTCGTTCCTTGTGTTACACCCGAATCATTGTTATATTGCAATATAACAATTAGTCATGAAGTCGAAACTGTTGTGAACGGCAACAGAACACAACTTGCGTCCATCAGGTGCACTCGTTGACCCCGGCTGAACTTTCGCCATTGGATCTTGACATGAGATTTATGTGAAGGGATTACGAGACTTACGTGGGTGATAAGGAGTCTGAATAACGCATCCGGATCAACATTCACATCGGGATCCACGACTTGACATTTATACACATATATATATATATCAATATATATATCAATATATATCTGGAGATTTTCCTTTTGAAGAAAATTACCTTGGTAACGACCCGTTGCCATGGCGAGCTCTGGTGACTCGGGTCACGGCAGCCCCCAGGGGTCAGACAGCCCCTCCCTGTCGCGGAGTGCCCCCACCATGGGGCCGGGGAGCCCCTCCCAGATCCGGAGCACCTCGGCGGGGCCGGGGGGTCCCCCGTACACCAGGGACAGCCCCCACCGCGCCGCCAGTCCCTCCATGGGGCCGGGTCAAAAGGTCGGACCGGGAACCAAACACATCTTCAAGAAGACGAAGAGCGCGACCTTCACACTGGACGGGATGGCTTACACAATAGGTAGGTCTCAACCGCTGCGATGGTGGGGGGAGGGGGGGGGGCTGTGGGTCTGTCACTCTCCTAGAGTTCCCTGAGGGGGGGGGTAACCATGTCGCATGTCGATTTTAAGAAGAGGTCCATGTCGCGTGTCGCTAAGTATTGTGTCGCATGTCGATTTTAAGGCAGCCCCAAAGTCGCGTTGTCGATCTTAAAAATCGCCATGTCACTGTGTCAAAAAAGGCCTTTTGGATCCCTGTGGGTCTATCACCCTCCTGAGGCTGTATAGAGTGTGGGTCTGTCACCCTCCTTGGGCTGTATAGAATGTGGGTCAGTCACCCTCCTGGGGCTGTATAGAGTGTGGGTCTGTCACCCTCCTGGGGCTGTATAGAGTGTGGGTCTGTCACCCTCCTGGGGCTGTATAGAGTGTGGGTCTGTCACCCTCCTGGGGCTGTATAGAGTGTGGGTCTGTCACCCTCCTGGGGCTGTATAGAGTGTGGGTCTGTCACCCTCCTGGGGCTGTATAGAGTGTGGGTGTGTCACCCTCTTTGGGCTGTATAGAGTGTGAGTCTGTCACCCTCCTGGGGCTGTATAGAGTGTGGGTCTGTCACCCTCCTGGGGCTGTATAGAGTGTGGGTCTGTCACCCTCCTGGGGCTGTATAGAGTGTGGGTCTGTCACCCTCCTGGGGCTGTATAGAGTGTGGGTCTGTCACCCTCCTGGGGCTGCATAGAGTGTGGGTCTGTCACCCTCCTGGGGCTGTATAGAGTGTGGGTCTGTCACCCTCCTGGGGCTGTATAGAGTGTGGGTGTGTCACCCTCTTTGGGCTGTATAGAGTGTGAGTCTGTCACCCTCCTGGGGCTGTATAGAGTGTGGGTCTGTCACCCTCCTGGGGCTGTATAGAGTGTGGGTCTGTCACCCTCCTGGGGCTGTATAGAGTGTGGGTCTGTCACCCTCCTGGGGCTGTATAGAGTGTGGGTCTGTCACCCTCCTGGGGCTGTATGGTCTGTGAAGAGAAGTGTACACATTATATATTAGCTCTGTGATGTGCGAGCCAGGCTGACGTCGGGACGGTCGATTGTCGACATTACGTGACGTCCGTGACAGTAACGCGACACAACGAACGTCGTGACTAATGCGCCTCTCACAGTGACGTCACCATGACACCAGAGTGAAAATACACCGATCCAGGGACGTTGGGGGGCAGGGTGTGGCACGAGGCGAGCGTCTCCCCTACCGCCCCCCCCCCACCGCCCTGACGCCCCTACCCTACCCCCCCCATCTTTACCCTACCCGCCTAACCTGACGCCCCTGCCCTACCCCCCCCATCTTTACCTACCCCCCTAACCTGACGCCCCTACCCTACCCCCCCCCCCCCAGCCGTGGCGCCCCTACCCCTTTACCCTGACGCCCCTGTTCCCCTACCTCTCCTCTTTCCCCTGCGGCCCTGACCCCCAAAGGACCCCTCCCATCGTCCCACACTGTCATATCAAACACCTGTTTACCCTGTTCTTTACCGACGCTGTTATTCCACTTAGGGGGGACATCCCTAGCAGCCTAGATCTGGCTCCTCGGGCTACAGCACTCGGGGAGTGCGGCTCAGTCCTTAGTCTCACTGGTCTATAGTATTACCGCCCGTGGCGGCACTGACTATAGCATTACCGCCCGTGGCAGCATTGCCTATAGCATTACCGCCCGTGGCAGCATTGCCCATAGCGTTACCGTCCGAGGCAGCATTGCCCATAGCATTATCGCCCGTGGCAGCATTGCCCATAGCATTACCGCCGGTGGCAGCACTGCCAATAGCATTACCGCCCGTGGCAGCACTGCCCATAGCATTACCGTCCGTAGCAGCATTGCCCATAGCATTACCGTCCGTGGCAGCACTGCCTATAGCATTACCGTCCGTAGCAGCATTGCCCATAGCATTACGGTCCGTGGAAGCACTGCCTATAGCGTTACCGTCCGTGGCAGCATTCCCCATAGCATTACCGCCGGTGGCAGCACTGCCAATAGCATTACCGCCCGTGGCAGCACTGCCCATAGCATTACCGCTAATGGCAGCACTGCCCATAGCATTATCGCCCGTGGCAGCATTGCCCATAGCATTACCGTCCGTGGCAGAACTGCCCATAGCATTACCGCCCGTGGCAGCACTGCCTATAGTATTACCGTCCGTGGAAGCACTGCCTATAGTATTACCGTCCGTGGCAGAACTGTCCATAGCATTACCGCCCATGGCAGCACTGCCTACAGCATTACCGCCAATGGCAGCACTGCCCATAGCCTTACCGTCCGTGGCAGCACTGCCTATAGTATTACCGTCCGTGGAAGCACTGCCTATAGCATTACCGTCCGTGGCAGAACTGCCCATAGCATAACCGTCCGTGGCAGCACTGCCTATAGCATTGCCGCCCGTGGAAGCACTGCCTATAGCATTACCGTTCGTGGCAGCACTGCCTATAGTATTACCGTCCGTGGCAGAACTGCCTATAGCATTACCGTTCGTGGCAGCACTGCCTATAGTATTACCGTCCGTGGCAGAACTGCCTATAGCATTACCGTCCATGGCAGCACTGCCTATAGTATTACCGTCCGTGGAAGCACTGCCTATAGCATTACCGTCCGTGGCAGAACTGCCCATAGCATAACCGTCCGTGGCAGCACTGCCTATAGCATTGCCGCCCGTGGAAGCACTGCCTATAGCATTACCGTTCGTGGCAGCACTGCCTATAGTATTACCGTCCGTGGCAGAACTGCCTATAGCATTACCGTTCGTGGCAGCACTGCCTATAGTATTACCGTCCGTGGCAGAACTGCCTATAGCATTACCGCCCGTGGCAGAACTGCCCATAGCATTACCGCCCGTGGCAGCACTGCCCATAGCATAACCGTCCGTGGCAGCACTGCCTATAATATTACCGTCCGTGGCAGAACTGCCTATAGTATTACCGTCCGTGGAAGAACTGCCTATAGTATTACCGTCCGTGGCAGCACTGCCTATAGTATAACCGTCCGTGGCAGCACTACCCATAGCATTACCGCCCGTGGCAGCACTGCCTACAACATTACCGCCAATGGCAGCACTGCCCATAGCCTTACCGTCCGTGGCAGCACTGCCTATAGCATTACCGCCCGTGGCAGCACTGCCTGTAGTATTACCGCCCGTGGCAGCACTGCCCATAGCATTACCGCCCGTGGCAGCACTGCCTACAGCATTACCGCCAATGGCAGCACTGCCCATAGCCTTACCGTCCGTGGCAGCACTGCCTATAGCATTACCGCCCGTGGCAGCACTGCCTACAGCATTACCGCCAATGGCAGCACTGCCCATAGCCTTACCGTCCGTGGCAGCACTGCCTATAGCATTACCGCCCGTGGCAGAACTGCCCATAGCATTACCGCCCGTGGCAGCATTGCCCATAGCATTACCGCCAATGGCAGCACTGCCCATAGCCTTACCGTCCGTGGCAGCACTGCCTATAGCATTACCGCCCGTGGCAGCACTGCCTGTAGTATTACCGCCGGTGGCAGCACTGCCCATAGCATTACCGTCCGTGGCAGCACTGCCTATAGTATTACCGCCCGTGGCAGCACTGCCCATAGCATTACCGCCCGTGGCAGCACTGCCCATAGCATTACCGCCCGTGGCAGCACTGCCCATACTCTGATATGTACTGCTGGTGGTATGCATCAACTCCGCCCCCCCCCCGCTCCTTTCATTTTTAGTTAGAACCCCGTCAGCTGCTACACTCTCTACCAACGCCCCCTGGTAAAGAATTTACAAGGGCCAAAGTCTTTATCTGCGAGGAAACCATCATCGCCATCTTGAGTGCTTTCGGCTGTTGAAGATAAATGTCTGGTGATAAGATATAAGTTTTCTGCGACAGTTACAGGTGCGAACCACAAGTGCGCTTAGACAATTATGACAGCTGCCACCAACTAACAGGTCTATATCTGAAGCCTATTACTGACTTCCACCAACTAATAGACCTATTATATCATTTGGGCCTTTTGCCAACCCACTAACTCATACGTACGATACCGGTCCGTTCTTCCATGCCAGCGCATTCCGTTGTTTCCACATAGCTCACTTATTACTCAGCCGTAGTAGTTTCCACAGCAATCGATTTCGATTATTACAAAATGGAAGATGAACTATATTAGGCATTATTTAGGCATTATTTTATTACTACTCCGGCTAAATTATATTACTTTGTTCAATGTCCTTCTCACATACATGTAACTTTGGCCTGTCGTATTTAGCTGCGTGTTGTTTTTCCACGACTTCCGTTGTCAGCGTTGTCAATATTATTGCCAAGCGCGGCAGCATGTCACATAGTTCGTGTTTTCCCGTTGAGTGAGAAACAAAAATGGGCGATGGCCGGCAGAATATTAATAGATGTGAAAAGGTTGCCCCCGAGTAACACAGTGACTTGAGGTGGCGACTGCTGTTAAAGGAGGACGCCGGGATGTTGTCTTCCTCCGCCGCGAGACGCTTCCACGGGCCAGTGTCAAGGCATCGATTTCGTTGGGGTGTTGCATGCAATAGTGTCGTCAGTAAAAAAGGGAAAAAACCCTTCCTCCATTGATCTCCTCTGCAAATTTGTGTCTGAATGGAGCTTGGCGTACACTAGGGGGTTGGCGGGTCAATGCGGGAGAAATATGGGATTTAGTTGGCTATTGAACGGCACAACTGAGGCATGAGGAAGGTTCTGTGCTCGTTGAACGGTGTCAGACAACCGGTAAATTATCGTTTGTACCGGAAGCTACTCAGCGTGAGGACTTAATTTAGCGGGTAATATCTTTTTCATGGTCTTCCATCCTCTCATTTTAACATTCCATTCCAGTTGAGGTAATTATCTCGGTCTGTCTCGGTTTTTATAGAGTTATGGCCATTTAATCTGGGTGGGTAGAGTCGCAGGCCGATGCGGATTTTAAATTGGACAGAATCTGGTGATGAATCGACGCGTATTGTTCGCCGTCTCCTTGGGTCGAAAGTGAGCCAGTCGTTCGTTACAAATCTGATAAAAAACGAACAGGGTGATGAATCGTCACAAAATTTGCCATTTGTACGGCTAGAAAGATTTGACGTAGTTTATTATAGTATTCCATTGAATGGCACAAGTAATTAACCAGAGGCTTGTCCCCGGTAGTGGCGACGATGCAAGGTACCAGCCAGGCGGTGCCTGGCACATGGTAAACCGGGCTTGGCGGCTTAGGCTAGCATTGCGCGAAAACATACGTTTGCTTTCTGGTGTAGGGTGTCCTTATATCGCCGCCATCACTGTTGACTCGCTGCCAGGGCGGTGTCACTTTGATAGATGCCGTAACACCAACCTACCCTCTCCACAATACCCTGTGCCTCGGGCTCTATAGGGACTGGATAGCCCTCCCTCGTGGGCCCTGAGAGTGGCGACACCTAGCGGAGGCGGCGTCCCCGGGGGTCCCGGGAAAGGGGTGGTGGGGGGGGGGGGGGGTAAACACCACAACAAGATTAGCGGATATACGGGGGCATTAGCGTCCTATGTCACCTTTGTGTACTCACGAGCCGAACCGACCAGAATTATCCTCCTGGAAATTAATCAGACGAATGCTTTAAGTGAAGAAAGCGTAATGTTTCCCTTTGCATTAATATCTCACATCATGTTTTATGACATTGCTTTAGAAATCCTGGAGTGGGTAACCAAAATAGCAGGTTTCAGTTCCAAATGGTGAGGGTGATATGCACATGGCATTGGTTTGAGTACGAAATGGGTTTATCTCAGCACATCTTCAACCATAAATCCCTAGCTGTAGATTGTACCAAGCCGCTTTCCCTAGCTGTGGTTTGTACGAAGCCGCCTTCCCTAGCTGTGGATTGCACCAAGCTGCCTTCCCTAGCTGTGGATTGCACCAAGCCGCCTTCCCTAGCTGTGGATTGCACCAAGCCGCCTTCCCTAGCTGTGGATTGCACTGAGCCGCCTTCCCTAGCTGTGGATTGCACCAAGCCGCCTTCCCTAACTGTGGATTGCACCAAGCCGCCTTCCCTAGCTGTGGATTGCACCAAGCCGCCTTCCCTAGCTGTGGATTGCACCAAGCCGCCTTCCCTAGCTGTGGATTGCACTGAGCCGCCTTAAGTTCTTTAGCTGTAGATTGTACCAAGCCGCCTTCCCTGGCTGTAGATTGTACCAAGCCGCCTTCCCTAGCTGTGGATTGCACCAAGCCGCCTTCCCTAGCTGCAGATTGTACCAAGCCGCCTTCCCTAGCTGTGGATTGCACTGAGCCGCCTTAAGTTCTTTAGCTGTAGATTGTACCAAGCCGCCTTCCCTGGCTGTAGATTGTACCAAGCCGCCTTCCCTGGCTGTAGATTGTACCAAGCCGCCTTCCCTAGCTATAGATTGCACCAAGCCGCCTTCCCTAGATGTGGATTGCACTGAGGCGCCTTCCCTAGCTGTGAATTGTTCCAAGCGGCCTTCCTTAGCTGTGGATTGTTCCAAGCGGCCTTCCCCAGCTGTGGATTGCACCGAGCCGCCTTCCCTAGCTGTGGATTGCACTGAGGCGCCTTCCCTAGCTGTAAATTGTTCCAAGCGGCCTTCCCTAGCTGTGGATTGTTCCAAGCGGCCTTCCCCAGCTGTGGATTGCACCGAGCCGCCTTCCCTAGCTGTGGATTGCACTGAGCCGCCTTCCCTAGCTGTGGATTGCACTGAGCCGCCTTCCCTAGCTGTGGATTGTACCAAGCCGCCTTCCCTAACTGTGGATTGCACCAAGCCGCCTTCCCTAGCTGCGGATTGCACCAAGCCGCCTTCCCTAGCTGTGGATTGCACCAAGCCGCCTTCCCTAGCTGTGGATTGCACTGAGCCGCCTTAAGTTCTTTAGCTGTAGATTGTACCAAGCCGCCTTCCCTGGCTGTAGATTGTACCAAGCCGCCTTCCCTGGCTGTAGATTGTACCAAGCCGCCTTCCCTAGCTGTGGATTGCACTGAGCCGCCTTAAGTTCTTTAGCTGTAGATTGTACCAAGCCGCCTTCCCTGGCTGTAGATTGTACCAAGCCGCCTTCCCTAGCTGCAGATTGTACCAAGCCGCCTTCCCTAGCTGTGGATTGCACTGAGCGGCCTTCCCTAGCTGTGGATTGCACTGAGGCGCCTTCCCTAGCTGTGGATTGCACTGAGCGGCCTTCCCTAGCTGTGGATTGCACTGAGGCGCCTTCCCTAGCTGTGAATTGTTCCAAGCCGCCTTCCCTAGCTGTGGATTGTACCAAGCCGCCTTCCCTAGCTGTGGATTGCACTGAGCGGCCTTCCCTAGCTGTGGATTGCACTGAGGCGCCTTCCCTAGCTGTGAATTGTTCCAAGCGGCCTTCCCTAGCTGTGGATTGTTCCAAGCGGCCTTCCCCAGCTGTGGATTGTACCAAGCCGCCTTCCCTAGCTGCAGATTGTACCAAGCCGCCTTTCCTAGCTGCAGATTGTACCAAGCCGCCTTCCCTAGCTGTAGATTTTACCAAGCGGCCTTCCCTAGCTGTGGATTGCACCAAGCCGCCTTCCCTAGCTATAGATTGCACCAAGCGGCCTTCCCTAGCTGTGAATTGTTCCAAGCGGCCTTCCCCAGCTGTGGATTGTACCAAGCCGCCTTCCCTAGCTGCAGATTGTACCAAGCCGCCTTTCCTAGCTGCAGATTGTACCAAGCCGCCTTCCCTAGCTGTAGATTTTACCAAGCGGCCTTCCCTAGCTGTGGATTGCACCAAGCCGCCTTCCCTAGCTATAGATTGCACCAAGCGGCCTTCCCTAGCTGTGGATTGTACCAAGCCGCCTTCCCTAGCTGTGGATTGCACTGAGGCGCCTTCCCTAGCTGTAGATTGTACCAAGCCGCCTTCCCTAGCTGTGGATTGCACTGAGGCGCCTTCCCTAGCTGTGGATTGTACCAAGCCGCCTTCCCTAGCTGTGGATTGCACTGAGGCGCCTTCCCTAGCTGTGGATTGCACTGAGGCGCCTTCCCTAGCTGTGGATTGTACCAAGCCGCCTTCCCTAGCTGTGGATTGCACCAAGCCGCCTTCCCTAGCTGTGGATTGCACTGAGGCGCCTTCCCTAGCTGTGGATTGCACTGAGGCGCCTTCCCTAGCTGTGGATTGTACCAAGCCGCCTTCCCTAGCTGTGGATTGCACCAAGCCGCCTTCCCTAGCTATAGATTGCACCAAGCGGCCTTCCCTAGCTGTGGATTGTACCAAGCCGCCTTCCCTAGCTGTGGATTGCACTGAGGCGCCTTCCCTAGCTGTAGATTGTACCAAGCCGCCTTCCCTAGCTGTGGATTGCACTGAGGCGCCTTCCCTAGCTGTGGATTGTACCAAGCCGCCTTCCCTAGCTGTGGATTGCACTGAGGCGCCTTCCCTAGCTGTGGATTGCACTGAGGCGCCTTCCCTAGCTGTGGATTGCACTGAGGCGCCTTCCCTAGCTGTGGATTGTACCAAGCCGCCTTCCCTAGCTGTGGATTGCACTGAGGCGCCTTCCCTAGCTGTGGATTGCACTGAGGCGCCTTCCCTAGCTGTGGATTGCACCAAGCCGCCTTCCCTAGCTGTAGATTGTACCAAGCCGCCTTCCCTAGCTGTGGATTGCACTGAGGCGCCTTCCCTAGCTGCAGATTGTACCAAGCCGCCTTCCCTAGCTGTAGATTTTACCAAGCGGCCTTCCCTAGCTGTGGATTGCACCAAGCCGCCTTCCCTAGCTATAGATTGCACCAAGCGGCCTTCCCTAGCTGTGAATTGTTCCAAGCGGCCTTCCCTAGCTGTGGATTGCACTGAGCGGCCTTCCCTAGCTGTGGATTGCACTGAGGCGCCTTCCCTAGCTATAGATTGCACCAAGCCGCCTTCCCTAGCTGTGGATTGCACTGAGGCGCCTTCCCTAGCTGTGGATTGTACCAAGCCGCCTTCCCTAGCTGTGGATTGCACTAAGCCGCCTTTCCTAGCTGTGGATTGCACCAAGCCGCCTTCCCTAGCTGTGAATTGCACTGAGGCGCCTTCCCTAGCTGTGGATTGTTCCAAGCGGCCTTCCCTAGCTGTGGATTGCACTGAGCGGCCTTCCCTAGCTGTGGATTGCACTGAGGCGCCTTCCCTAGCTGTGGATTGTACCAAGCCGCCTTCCCTAGCTGTGGATTGCACTGAGGCGCCTTCCCTAGCTGTGGATTGTACCAAGCCGCCTTCCCTAGCTGTGGATTGCACTAAGCCGCCTTCCCTATCTGTGGATTGCACCAAGCCGCCTTCCCTAGCTGTGAATTGCACTGAGCGGCCTTCCCTAGCTGTGGATTGTTCCAAGCCGCCTTCCCTAGCTGTGAATTGCACCAAGCCGCCTTCCCTAGCTGTGAATTGCACTGAGGCGCCTTCCCTAGCTGTGGATTGTACCAAGCCGCCTTCCCTAGCTGTGGATTGCACTAAGCCGCCTTCCCTAGCTGTGGATTGCACCAAGCCGCCTTCCCTAGCTGTGGATTGCACTAAGCCGCCTTCCCTAGCTGTGGATTGCACTGAGGCGCCTTCCCTAGCTGTGGATTGCACTAAGCCGCCTTCCCTAGCTGCAGATTGTACCAAGCCGCCTTCCCTAGCTGTGGATTGCACTGAGCCGCCTTCCCTGGCTGTGGATTGCACCAAGCCGCCTTCCCTAGCTGTGGATTGCACCAAGCCGCCTTCCCTAGCTGTGGATTGCACCGAGCCGCCTTCCCTGGCTGTGGATTGCACCAAGCCGCCTTCCCTAGCTGTGGATTGTACCAAGCCGCCTTCCCTAGCTGTGGATTGCACCGAGCCGCCTTCCCTGGCTGTGGATTGCACCAAGCCGTCTTCCCTAGCTGTGGATTGCACCAAGCCGCCTTCCCTAGCTGTGGATTGCACTGAGGCGCCTTCCCTAGCTGTGGATTGCACCAAGCCGCCTTCCCTAGCTGTGGATTTCACCGAGCCGCCTTCCCTAGCTGTGGATTGCACTGAGGCGCCTTCCCTAGCTGTGAATTGTTCCAAGCGGCCTTCCCTAGCTGTGGATTGTTCCAAGCGGCCTTCCCCAGCTGTGGATTGCACCGAGCCGCCTTCCCTAGCTATAGATTGCACCAAGCCGCCTTCCCTAGCTGTGAATTGTTCCAAGCGGCCTTCCCTAGCTGTGGATTGCACTGAGCGGCCTTCCCTAGCTGTGGATTGCACTGAGGCGCCTTCCCTAGCTGTGGATTGCACCAAGCCGCCTTCCCTAGCTGTGGATTGCACTGAGGCGCCTTCCCTAGCTGTGGATTGCACTGAGCGGCCTTCCCTAGCTGTGGATTGCACTGAGGCGCCTTCCCTAGCTGTGAATTGTTCCAAGCGGCCTTCCCTAGCTGTGGATTGTTCCAAGCGGCCTTCCCCAGCTGTGGATTGCACCGAGCCGCCTTCCCTAGCTATAGATTGCACCAAGCCGCCTTCCCTAGCTGTGAATTGTTCCAAGCGGCCTTCCCTAGCTGTGGATTGCACCAAGCCGCCTTCCCTAGCTGTGGATTGCACCAAGCCGCCTTCCCTAGCTGTGGATTGCACTGAGGCGCCTTCCCTAGCTGTGAATTGTTCCAAGCGGCCTTCCCTAGCTGTGGATTGTTCCAAGCGGCCTTCCCCAGCTGTGGATTGCACCGAGCCGCCTTCCCTAGCTATAGATTGCACCAAGCCGCCTTCCCTAGCTGTGAATTGTTCCAAGCGGCCTTCCCTAGCTGTGGATTGTTCCAAGCGGCCTTCCCCAGCTGTGGATTGCACCGAGCCGCCTTCCCTAGCTATAGATTGCACCAAGCCGCCTTCCCTAGCTGTGAATTGTTCCAAGCGGCCTTCCCTAGCTGTGGATTGCACCAAGCCGCCTTCCCTAGCTGTGGATTGCACCAAGCCGCCTTCCCTAGCTGTGGATTGCACTGAGGCGCCTTCCCTAGCAGTGAATTGTTCCAAGCGGCCTTCCCTAGCTGTGGATTGTTCCAAGCGGCCTTCCCCAGCTGTGGATTGCACCGAGCCGCCTTCCCTAGCTATAGATTGCACCAAGCCGCCTTCCCTAGCTGTGAATTGTTCCAAGCGGCCTTCCCTAGCTGTGGATTGCACTGAGCGGCCTTCCCTAGCTGTGGATTGCACTGAGGCGCCTTCCCCAGCTGTGGATTGCACCAAGCCGCCTTCCCTAGCTATAGATTGCACCAAGCCGCCTTCCCTAGCTGTGGATTGCACCAAGCCGCCTTCCCTAGCTGTGGATTGCACTGAGGCGCCTTCCCCAGCTGTGGATTGCACCGAGCCGCCTTCCCTAGCTATAGATTGCACCAAGCCGCCTTCCCTAGCTGTGGATTGCACCAAGCCGCCTTCCCTAGCTGTGGATTGCACCAAGCCGCCTTCCCTAGCTGTGGATTGCACCAAGCCGCCTTCCCTAGCTGTGGATTGCACTGAGCGGCCTTCCCTAGCTGTGGATTGCACTGAGGCGCCTTCCCTAGCTGTGAATTGCACTCAGCTGCCTTCTCTAGCTCAAGGCTGAACGCCGGTTTCTGAGGATAAACTCCGTTGTAAACCAGACAAATGCCAGGCCGGCAGGAATTGATAAGGAACCTAAACCGAAAGATGATAAATGGTAATACTTCGGGCCGCACAGGCTGTGCCCCCCGGGCTTCAAGCCCTATGTACGTTATCTCGGAAACACAAGACGGGAATTGGTTGTTGCAGTCCCGGGTGCTTGGCCTCACGGTCGGAAAATGCGCCGACCAACAGGGCGATACCTTCAATTTGAATCAGTGTCAGTTTACTCTTGATTCAGGAGTCCCCCGAGGCTGTGGTAAAGCCTCGCCAAACAGTTATGCCATAAGACGTCGCCAGTTTATGATGGTCGGTCAGTCCTCACGGTCAGACATATCGCCCTGTAAATCATTACTGGCTGACGGCATGGGAAACATGAGATACTAACATTGATACATCCCTGCTCGCCGTTCATGGGTTGTACGAGGTCGCAAGTGGTTGGCGCCTGGTGTGATAAGGCCCCGCGGCCTCCCAGCCGCAGTTACTGCAGCTGTTCTCTGCAGAAGGTACCACAATATGTATTGTCGTCGTTGGTTACCGTAGAGCTTGAAACGAACCAATCAAAATTGAGGAGTTAAACGACCAGCCGAGTCGAATCCAAGGATCCATTAAACGAGCCAATCACAACGGGGGGTTGAACGAGCCAGCCAATTAGAATCGATGCATTCATTGAGCGCACCAATAGCAATTGAGAAGTTGGACGACCAGCCAATTCTAATTCAGGAATCCATTGAACGAACCAATCACAACTGATCAGAATCGATGAATGCATTGAGTGCGCCAATCGTTGTCAGGGGTCGCTATCCGCCGTGTACACTGGATAGTTGGATATAACTGGGAATAGAGGCGAAGTAATGGTCAGATCTCCTCTTACATATCGCACTATATTACAGCGGTTAAAGCAATTTGTTCCACAATTTTTTGCATTACCAACCTCTTCTTTAAAAATACCTCCTGTTTTGAATTTAAATCCTGAAAGCCTGCGGGCTATCCGGAGAGAAGCATTTTTGGACACCGGAGCAGAAGTTGGTGGCCGGCTTTATATCCCTGCGCGCCTGTTCGCTGTTCGGTATTTTGTGTGTGATGTTGACCGCGGCTCGCTATCACGTCCGCGCGCGATATAAATAAACCACGCAGTTTTATGTTGAAATGTTTGTTTTACAGACTCAAAGAGATATAAAACATATGCATCATACATTTTGAGATACTTTTAGTTATGATTCTAAAATGTAAAAAATATAAGATTGCGCATGTAAGCATATTGCTTTAACCAGATAATCAACACATCCAGAATGAAAAAAAAACGATGAAATCCAAGCCGTGGATTTCGCGCCTGATGGATACATTGACTCGGCGTCGCTTATCGTTCTCGCTCCCACACACCTAGCTCGAGCCCATTGTGACCTCGGGTCTGTCATAAACACACCCAACATTGACTCGGCGTCGCTTATCGTTCTCGCTCCCACACACCTAGCTCGAGCCCATTGTGACCTCGGGTCTGTCATAAACACACCCAACATTGACTCGGCGTCGCTTATCGTTCTCGCTCTCACACACCTAGCTCGAGCCCATTGTGACCTCGGGTCTGTCATAAACACACCCAACATTCCACTTTTAAAACATTGGATACTCTCAGGGGTGAAACTATTGGCTGAGGTGCCTGTGGGAAAGTCCATATGGCATTGCCTTTATTCGTGTATCGTGGTATGGTCGTAACACAAAATTAGTGGGTGTTATCCCGCCTTATAGAGGCCCGGACATAGAGGGGATATAAAGGGAGGTTTGTGCTGAGATAAGCCAAGCCAGCAGTCAAATCAATGCGCAATGAATATCTCTGAAAAATTAACACTTAAATCAGCCGTACGTCTGTGGAGCACGGTCTTAATGGGAGAATATGCTTTCGTATGTATTGCATGGTGGTATTTGGGTGTGTACATGTTATTGCTCGCACTGCATCCTTCTCTAGCTGTAAATTGCACTAAACCGCCTTTCCTAGCTGTGGGCTGCTGTGATTCTGGCTGGAGAAGATTTTTAACAGTCAAGAAAATAAAAAAGAACTTGTCGGTCTTCTCTAGCTGACTTGCCTGACGTGGGCAGCTGGAATAGGTTTAATGCTAGATGCCACTGACATACCGTTCCTTATTGTCAACTGCTTCCGGGGAAGCTCGGGGTTTTGTTCCCTGTCTTAGGCACCTGAGCAGTAAATAAGCCACATCCCACTTTCCCCACGATTCATGAGGATAGGCAGGCTCCCCGCACGGTGGCGCTACGCAAGCTCCGCTTTTACTGCTGCTGTCGGCCGGGGACAAATTTCAAGATTTTTGAAAAACGGTCAAATCTGCTGTAATTTCTTGCAACATTATAATTTTCAGGAATAAAAGCTATAAATAACGAGCTCTGTGTATTTAATACAGCAAAATACATATTGTACCCTTTCGAAAAAGTTATAATTGTGACCGAACTCTTTTTTTTTTCATCAGCTGATACCGTGTGTTATTAGGGTTAGGCTGGGTCCCCGGCACTATCTTGTAGAAATGCGTGGCGCATTTTTCCGGTCAATTTGCGCAGCGCCGCCCTTGCGAGCAAGTGTGAAAATGCATTAAGGAACAGAGATATAATGTAGCCCTAGGGGAGTGAGTCGAAGGCAGAGAGTGGCGGATAGGCTGCCTGACCTTGGCTGACCGGGAGAGGCTGGAGACACACTCTCGAGCCTGGTGATGAGTTTGTTGTCGTCATGGACACCCTTGAGTAACATCTAATCATCTTGGCTGCCTACCCCCATCCCTCCACCCTCGACCCCCCCGGGCTGACGGCCCCGAGCAAGTGTAAATCAACGCTGTATAAAACACGGCGAGCGCTACCTGGCGATCGGCGTCGGCACCGTCTGGTTGCCATGGTGATACAAGCTGTTTGGTGCGAAGTCCCTGCCGGCGAGAAGACAGACTCGTCTGTATGGAACGGTCGATGAGGGGTTGGGGGTTGAGTGGGTGGGGGTGGGGGATAATGACAGACAAAAAGAGAAAGGAGGATGAGGCACGAGAGAGTGGGCGGGGGTGGGGTGGAGGAGGTGGATGGGGAAGTAACAAGTCGACGATCGTTCCAAGAATACAAAGTTGCATGACTGGAGGCGCTGATACAATAGATGGCGACTTGGACGCCCAGCGCCACAGCCTGCTCTACCAAGGAGACAACGTCCACTCGGCCAATCCCAGACACCCGCCCTAACTACTCCACCACAGGGACCCCCATTCACTCGGCCAATCCCAGACACCCGCCCTAACTAGTCCACCACAGGGACCCCCATTCACTCGGCCAATCCCAGACACCTGCCCTAACTACTCCACCACAGGGACCCCGGTTCACTCGGCCAATCCCAGACACCTGCCCTAACTACTCCACCACAGGGACCCCCATTCACTCGGCCAATCCCAGACACCCGCCCTAACTAGTCCACCACAGGGACCCCCGTTCACTCGGCCAATCCCAGACACCTGCCTTAACTACTACACCACGGGGACCCCATTCACTCGGCCAATCCCAGACACCTGCCCTAACTAGTCCACCACAGGGACCCCCGTTCACTCGGCCAATCCCAGACACCTGCCCTAACTACTCCACCACGGGGATCCCCGTTCACTCGGCCAATCCCAGACACCTGCCCTAACTACTCCACCACAGGGACCCCCGTTCACTCGGCCAATCCCAGACACCTGCCCTAACTACTCCACCACAGGGACCCCCGTTCACTCGGCCAATCCCAGACACCTGCCCTAACTACTCCACCACGGGGACCCCCGTTCACTCGGCCAATCCCAGACACCTGCCCTAACTACTCCACCACAGGGACCCCCGTTCACTCGGCCAATCCCAGACACCTGCCCTAACTACTCCACCACAGGGACCCCCGTTCACTCGGCCAATCCCAGACACCTGCCCTAACTACTCCACCACAGGGACCCCCGTTCACTCGGCCAATCCCAGACACCTGCCCTAACTACTCCACCACAGGGACCCCCGTTCACTCGGCCAATCCCAGACATCTGCCCTAACTACTCCACCACAGGGACCCTCGTTCACTCGGCCAATCTCAGACACCTGCCCTAACTACTCCACCACAGGGACCCCCGTTCACTCGGCCAATCCCAGACACCTGCCCTAACTACTCTACCACAGGGACCCCCGTTCACTCGGCCAATCCCAGACACCTGCCCTAACTACTCCACCACAGGGACCCCCGTTCACTCGGCCAATCCCAGACACCTGCCCTAACTACTCCACCACGGGGATCCCCGTTCACTCGGCCAATCCCAGACACCTGCCCTAACTACTCCACCACGGGGACCCCCGTTCACTCGGCCAATCCCACACACCTGCCCTAACTACTCCACCACAGGGACCCCCGTTCACTCGGCCAATCCCAGACATCTGCCCTAAATACTCCACCACAGGGACCCCCGTTCACTCGGCCAATCCCAGACACCTGCCCTAACTACTCCACCACGGGGACCCCCGTTCACTCGGCCAATCCCAGACACCTGCCCTAATTACTCCACCACGGGGACTTCCGTTCACTCGGCCAATCCCAGACACCTGCCCTAACTACTCCAACACAGGGACCCCCGTTCACTCGGCCAATCCCACACACCTGCCCTAACTACTCCACCACGGGGACCCCCGTTCACTCGGCCAATCCCAGACACTTGCCCTAACTACTCCACCACAGGGACCCCCATTCACTCGGCCAATCCCAGACACCTGCCCTAACTACTCCACCACAGGGACCCCCGTTCACTCGGCCAATCCCAGACACCTGCCCTAACTACTCCACCACAGGGACCCCCGTTCACTCGGCCAATCTCAGACACCTGCCCTAACTACTCCACCACAGGGACCCCCGTTCATTCGGCCAATCCCAGACACCTGCCCTAACTACTCCACCACAGGGACCCCCGTTCACTCGGCCAATCCCAGATATCTGCCCTAACTACTCCACCACAGGGACCCCCGTTCACTCGGCCAATCCCAGACATCTGCCCTAACTACTCCACCACAGGAACCCCCGTTCACTCGGCCAATCTCAGACACCTGCCCTAACTACTCCACCACGGGGATCCCCATTCACTCGGCCAATCCCAGACACCAGCCCTAACTACTCCACCACAGGGACCCTCGTTCACTCGGCTAATAACAGACACCTGCCCTAACTACTCCACCACAGGGACCCCGATTCACTCAGCCAATCCCACACACCTGCCCTAACTACTCCACCACGGGGACCCTCGTTCACTCGGCCAATCCCAGACACCTGCCCTGACTACTCCACCACAGGGACCCTCGTTCACTCGGCTAATAACAGACACCTGCCCTAACTACTCCACCACAGGGACCCCGATTCACTCGGCCAATCCCAGACACCTGCCCTAACTACTCCACCACAATGACCCCCGTTCACTCGGCCAATCCCAGACACCTGCCTCCACTACTCCACCACCGGGACTCCATTCACGCGGCCAATCTCAGACACCTGCCCTCTAACTACTCCACCACAATGACCCCCGTTCACTCGGCCAATCCCAGACACCTGCCTTAACTACTCCACCACGGGGACCCTCGTTCACTCGGCCAATCCCAGACACCTGCCCTAACTACTCCACCACAGGGACCCCCATTCACTCGGCCAATCCCAGACACCTCCCCTAACTACTCCACCACGGGGACCCCCATTCACTCGGCCAATCCCACACACCTGCCCTAACTACTCCACCACGGGGACCCCCATTCACTCGGCCAATCCCAGACACCTGCCCTAACTACTCCACCACGGGGACCCCCATTCACTCGGCCAATCCCAGACACCCGCCCTAACTAGTCCACCACAGGGACCCCCATTCACTCGGCCAATCCCAGACACCTGCCCTAACTACTCCACCACAGGGACCCCCATTCACTCGGCCAATCCCAGACACCTGCCCTAACTACTCCACCACGGGGACCCCCATTCACTCGGCCAATCCCAGACACCTGCCCTAACTACTCCACCACGGGGACCCTCGTTCACTCGGCTAATAACAGACACCTGCCCTAACTACTCCACCACAGGGACCCCGATTCACTCGGCCAATCCCACACACCTGCCCTAACTACTCCACCACGGGGACCCTCGTTCACTCGGCTAATAACAGACACCTGCCCTAACTACTCCACCACAGGGACCCCGATTCACTCGGCCAATCCCAGACACCTGCCCTAACTACTCCACCACAATGACCCCCGTTCACTCGGCCAATCCCAGACACCTGCCTCCACTACTCCACCACCGGGACTCCATTCACGCGGCCAATCTCAGACACCTGCCCTCTAACTACTCCACCGCAATGACCCCCGTTCACTCGGCCAATCCCAGACATCTGTCCTAACTACTCCACCACGGGGACCCTCGTTCACTCGGCCAATCCCAGACACCTGCCCTAACTTCTCCACCACGGGGACCCCATTCACTCGGCCAATCCCAGACACCTGCCCTAACTTCTCCACCACGGGGACCCCATTCACTCGGCCAATCCCAGACACCTGCCCTAACTACTCTACCACAGGGACCCCATTCACTCAGCCAATCCCAGACACCTGCCCTAACTTCTCCACTACGGGGACCCCATTCACTCGGCCAATCCCAGACACCTGCCCTAACTTCTCCACTACGGGGACCCCATTCACTCGGCCAATCCCAGACACCTGCCCTAACTACTGCATCACGGGGACCCCATTCACTCGGCCAATCCCAGACACCTGCCCTAACTACTCTACCACAGGGACCCCATTCACTCGGCCAATCCCAGACACCTGCCCTAACTACTCCACCACAGGGACCCCCATTCACTCGGCCAATCCCAGACACCTGCCTTAACTACTCCACCACGGGGACCCCATTCACTCGGCCAATCCCACACACCTGCCCTAACTTCTCCACCACAGGGACCCCCATTCACTCGGCCAATCCCAGACACCTGCCCTAACTACTCCACCACAGGGACCCCCATTCACCCGGCCAATCCCAGACACCTGCCCTAACTTCTCCACCACAGGGACCCCCATTCACTCGGCCAATCCCAGACACCTGCCCTAACTACTCCACCACGGGGACCCCATTCACTCGGCCAATCCCACACACCTGCCCTAACTTCTCCACCACAGGGACCCCCATTCACTCGGCCAATCCCAGACACCTGCCCTAACTACTCTACCACAGGGACCCCATTCACTCGGCCAATCCCAGACACCTGCCCTAACTACTCCACCACAGGGACCCCCATTCACTCGGCCAATCGCAGACACCTGCCCTAACTTCTCCACCACGGGGACCCCATTCACTCGGCCAATCCCACACACCTGCCCTAACTTCTCCACCACAGGGACCCCCATTCACTCGGCCAATCCCAGACACCTGCCCTAACTACTCCACCACGGGGACCCCATTCACTCGGCCAATCCCACACACCTGCCCTAACTTCTCCACCACACGGACCCCCATTCACTCGGCCAATCCCAGACACCTGCCCTAACTTCTCCACCACGGGGACCCCATTCACTCGGCCAATCCCAGACACCTGCCCTAACTACTCCACCACAGGGACCCCATTCACTCGGCCAATCCCAGACACCTGCCCTAACTACTCCACCACAGGGACCCCATTCACTCGGCCAATCCCACACACCTGCCCTAACTTCTCCACCACAGGGACCCCCATTCACTCGGCCAATCCCAGACACCTGCCCTAACTTCTCCACCACGGGGACCCCATTCACTCGGCCAATCCCACACACCTGCCCTAACTTCTCCACCACACGGACCCCCATTCACTCGGCCAATCCCAGACACCTGCCCTAACTTCTCCACCACGGGGACCCCATTCACTCGGCCAATCCCAGACACCTGCCCTAACTACTCCACCACAGGGACCCCCATTCACTCGGCCAATCCTAGACACCTGCCCTAACTACTCCACCACAGGGACTCCCATTCACCCGGCCAATCCCAGACACCTGCCCTAACTTCTCCACCACGGGGACCCCATTCACTCGGCCAATCCCAGACACCTGCCCTAACTACTCAACCACATTCACCATTTTATGTGATATTCGGATTAAACCTGCCATGGCACAGAATGTGCTGCTGTCGCCCCCACCCCCGCCCCCCCCCCCCCCCCCCCAACACACACACACATACACACCTTCTGTAGCCAAATATCCGAAACTGCCACCAGGGAGTCAAACGATTCTCGATTCTCAAAGAAACCCCTGCGTGGCTGCCCCCCTCCCCCGCCCCCCCCCCCCCTCCCTCCTACCCCCGCTTGTGGTTGATGGGCGTCGGTCGTAACCGCTTGGAGGTAACCAGGAACGACATGCATAATTAACTGGTCCATCATAGTGATATCTAGAAATCAACTGAGATAAAAGCAGATTGGTTTGGCTGTAAACGCCACATCCGGGCTTGTGAGACAAGAGGCACCGATGGCCAGTGGTTGCTATGGGTATATGGACGGGGAACACCCGAGGATCTCAGTAATGTCCTCATAAACACGTAATGTCGTAAAGATTTAGGGCCGCATCCATAATTCACCGTTAACGCTACGTAAACTTTCTTTTGCTTGGCCGGCATTTTGGGACCAAAAGCGAATGCATTTTTGTTCAATGAGCAAAGTGTGCACGATGACTCAAGCGTCACCCCGTTTGACGAATACTTTCGCTATGCGCGTGAAAGGCTTATTCGAGGAGACATTTCTCATGCGTAAGTTACGACAAGATTACAAATACCACCGTGATACGTAATCCCAAGGTGGTATTTACCTAACTGCTGGCACTTTCAAAATGCTCCTGAACGATTGGATATAATTTTGCTTTGCGTTCAGGTTGTCTTCGCAGTTTTACAAGCGGGGGGCGGTGGGGGGGGGGGGGATTTCGGGAACGGGGTTTTCATTTCACCGGGAACTGGGATTGAACAATTGTTCGTGAACTGGGAATGGGTTATTAGCCGACCGTCGAGATTAAGGATTTTCATTACTCGTGAACTGGGAATTTGAATATTAAATTATCGTGAATCGGTAATTCGCTAATTTATATCGTGTATCCGCCCTTCCTATATATACTGGGAGTTATCCTTTTTAATTCATCGTCACCTGGGACTAAATACATTTATTCTTCGTGAACTGGGAACACGACCCCTCCCCCCTCACCCCTTGCCCCCCCCCCCTCGCCCCCTTAGAATGCTGGCTCATCCTGGCGTCAGAACTGAATAATAGAGTCTGACGGCGATTAACGTTATAGGGACCACTCTGAGGCAATGTTTTGTACTACTTCAGGCATTTGAAAATAAATAAATCCAAATCCAGTCACTGCCTCACAAACATGTAATGGGCATGTCTTTCGCTTGACATACTTTAATAGTCATAGTCGCACATATTGCAAGGGATCTCAGAAACATGTGAGTGTGCAGTCGCGCTAGTGCATTTTGCCAGTGATGACATTCTAATCTATCAAAGGACGTCACGAATATTGACGAATAGGTGACACAATATTCAAAGGACAACTATGTAGAACAGTCATATACAAGGCTGGCTTTGTACGATCTATTCTGAACTAAACTTTCACATGCAAATATGCAATCGGAGTACGTTTTGATTACAAGGTGAATAATATAATACGTAAACTATCAAACACAAACTGGTAAATACGCGTAAATATCAGGATATCCAGAAGGATTCCTCGGCCGGGAATCACCTCGTGTGGCCATAGCTATCTTGTAAACCCCCCGGGAATCACCTCGTGTGGCCATAGCCATCTTGTAAACCCCCCGGTAATCACCTCGTGTGGCCATAGCCATCTTGTAAACCCTTCGGGAATCACCTCGTGTGGCCATAGCCATCTTGTAAACCCCCCGGGAATCACCTCGTGGGGCCATAGCCATCTTGTAAACCCCCCGGGAATCACCTCGTGTGGCCATAGCCATCTTGTAAACCCCCCGGGAATCACCTCGGGTGGCCATAGCCATCTTGTAAACCCCCCGGGAATCACCTCGTGTGGCCATAGCCATCTTGTAAACCCCCCGGGAATCACCTCGTGTGGCCATAGCCATCTTGTAAACCCCCCGGGAGTCATCTCGTGTGGCCATAGCCATCTTGTAAACCCTTCGGGAATCACCTCGTGTGGCCATAGCCATCTTGTAAACCCCCCGGGAATCACCTCGTGTGGCCATAGCCATCTTGTAAACCCCCCGGGAATCACCTCGTGTGGCCATAGCCATCTTGTAAACCCTTCGGGAATCACCTCGTGTGGCCATAGCCATCTTGTAAACCCCCCGGGAGTCATCTCGTGTGGCCATAGCCATCTTGTAAACCCCCCGGGAATCACCTCGTGTGGCCATAGCCATCTTGTAAACCCCCCGGCAATCACCTCGTGTGGCCATAGCCATCTTGTAAACCCCCCGGGAATCACCTCGTGTGGCCATAGCCATCTTGTAAACCCCCCGGGAATCACCTCGTGTGGCCATAGCCATCTTGTAAACCCCCCGGGAATCACCTCGTGTGGCCATAGCCATCTTGTAAACCCCATGGGAATCACCTCGTGTGGCCATAGCCATCTTGTAAACCCCCCGGTAATCACCTCGTGTGGCCATAGCCATCTTGTAAACCCCCCGGTAATCACCTCGTGTGGCCATAGCCATCTTGTAAACCCCCCGGGAATCACCTCGTGTGGCCATAGCCATCTTGTAAACCCCCCGGGAATCACCTCGTGTGTCCATAGCCATCTTGTAAACCCCCTGGGAATCACCTCGTGTGGCCATAGCCATCTTGTAAACCCCCCGGGAATCACCTCGTGTGGCCATAGCCATCTTGTAAACCCCCCGGGAATCACCTCGTGTGGCCATAGCCATCTTGTAAACCCCCCGGGAATCACTTCGTGTGGCCATAGCCATCTTGTAAACCCCCAGGGAATCACCTCGTGTGGCCATAGCCATCTTGTAAACCCCGCGGGAATCACCTCGTGTGTCCATAGCCATCTTGTAAACCCCCCGGGAATCACCTCGTGTGGCCATAGCCATCTTGTAAACCCCCCGGGAATCACCTCGTGTGTCCATAGCCATCTTGTAAACCCCATGGGAATCACCTCGTGTGGCCATAGCCATCTTGTAAACCCCCCGGGAATCACCTCGTGTGGCCATAGCCATCTTGTAAACCCCCCGGGAATCACCTCGTGTGGCCATAGCCATCTTGTAAACCCCCCGGTAATCACCTCGTGTGGCCATAGCCATCTTGTAAACCCCGCGGGAATCACCTCGTGTGTCCATAGCCATCTTGTAAACCCCCCGGGAATCACCTCGTGTGGCCATAGCCATCTTGTAAACCCCCCGGGAATCACCTCGTGTGTCCATAGCCATCTTGTAAACCCCATGGGAATCACCTCGTGTGGCCATAGCCATCTTGTAAACCCCCCGGGAATCACCTCGTGTGGCCATAGCCATCTTGTAAACCCCCCGGGAATCACCTCGTGTGGCCATAGCCATCTTGTAAACCCCCCGGGAATCACCTCGTGTGGCCATAGCCATCTTGTAAACCCCCGGGAATCACCTCGTGTGTCCATAGCCATCTTGTAAACCCCCCGGGAATTACCTCGTGTGGCCATAGCCATCTTGTAAACCCCCCGGGAATCACCTCGTGTGGCCATAGCCATCTTGTAAACCCCCCGGGAATCACCTCGTGTGGCCATAGCCATCTTGTAAACCCCCCGGGAATTACCTCGTGTGGCCATAGCCATCTTGTAAACCCCCCGGGAATCACCTCGTGTGGCCATAGCCATCTTGTAAACCCCATGGGAATCACCTCGTGTGGCCATAGCCATCTTGTAAACCCCCCGGGAATCACCTCGTGTGTCCATAGCCATCTTGTAAACCCCCTGGGAATCACCTCGTGTGGCCATAGCCATCTTGTAAACCCCCCGGGAATCACCTCGTGTGGCCATAGCCATCTTGTAAACCCCCCGGGAATCACCTCGTGTGGCCATAGCCATCTTGTAAACCCCCCGGGAATCACCTCGTGTGGCCATAGCCATCTTGTAAACCCTTCGGGAATCACCTCGTGTGGCCATAGCCATCTTGTAAACGTCCCGGGAATCACCTCGTGTGGCCATAGCCATCTTGTAAACCCCCCGGGAATCACCTCGTGTGGCCATAGCCATCTTGTAAACCCCCCGGGAATCACCTCGGGTGGCCATAGCCATCTTGTAAACCCCCCGGGAATTACCTCGTGTGGCCATAGCCATCTTGTAAACCCCCCGGGAATCACCTCGTGTGGCCATAGCCATCTTGTAAACCCCCGGGAATCACCTCGTGTGTCCATAGCCATCTTGTAAACCCCCCGGGAATTACCTCGTGTGGCCATAGCCATCTTGTAAACCCCCCGGGAATCACCTCGTGTGGCCATAGCCATCTTGTAAACCCCCCGGGAATCACCTCGTGTGGCCATAGCCATCTTGTAAACCCCCCGGGAATTACCTCGTGTGGCCATAGCCATCTTGTAAACCCCCCGGGAATCACCTCGTGTGGCCATAGCCATCTTGTAAACCCCCCGGGAATCACCTCGTGTGGCCATAGCCATCTTGTAAACCCCCCGGGAATCACCTCGTGTGGCCATAGCCATCTTGTAAACCCCCCGGGAATCACCTCGTGTGGCCATAGCTATCTTGTAAACCCCCCGGAATCACCTCGTGTGGCCATAGCCATCTTGTAAACCCCCCGGGAATCACCTCGGGTGGCCATAGCCATCTTGTAAACCCCCCGGGAATCACCTCGGGTGGCCATAGCCATCTTGTAAACCCTTCGGGAATCACCTCGTGTGGCCATAGCCATCTTGTAAACCCCCCGGGAATCCCCTCGTGTGGCCATAGCCATCTTGTAAACCCGCCGGGAATCACCTCGTGTGGCCATAGCCATCTTGTAAACCCTTCGGGAATCACCTCGTGTGGCCATAGCCATCTTGTAAACCCCCCGGGAATCACCTCGTGTGGCCATAGCCATCTTGTAAACCCGCCGGGAATCACCTCGTGTGGCCATAGCCATCTTGTAAACCCGCCGGGAATCACCTCGTGTGGCCATAGCCATCTTGTAAACCCCCCGGTAATCACCTCGTGTGTCCATAGCCATCTTGTAAACCCCCCGGTAATCACCTCGTGTGTCCATAGCCATCTTGTAAACCCCCCGGGAATTACCTCGTGTGGCCATAGCCATCTTGTAAACCCCCCGGTAATCACCTCGTGTGGCCATAGCCATCTTGTAAACCCGCCGGGAATCACCTCGTGTGTCCATAGCCATCTTGTAAACCCTTCGGGAATCACCTCGTGTGGCCATAGCCATCTTGTAAACCCCCCGGGAATCACCTCGTGTGGCCATAGCCATCTTGTAAACCCTTCGGGAATCACCTCGTGTGGCCATAGCCATCTTGTAAACCCCCCGGTAATCACCTCGTGTGGCCATAGCCATCTTGTAAACCCGCCGGTAATCACCTCGTGTGGCCATAGCCATCTTGTAAACCCCCCGGTAATCACCTCGTGTGTCCATAGCCATCTTGTAAACCCTTCGGGAATCACCTCGTGTGGCCATAGCCATCTTGTAAACCCTTCGGGAATCACCTCGTGTGGCCATAGCCATCTTGTAAACCCCCCGGTAATCACCTCGTGTGGCCATAGCCATCTTGTAAACCCCCCGGGAATCACCTCGTGTGGCCATAGCCATCTTGTAAACCCCCCGGGAATCACCTCGTGTGGCCATAGCCATCTTGTAAACCCGCCGGTAATCACCTCGTGTGGCCATAGCCATCTTGTAAACCCCCCGGTAATCACCTCGTGTGTCCATAGCCATCTTGTAAACCCCCCGGGAATCACCTCGTGTGGCCATAGCCATCTTGTAAACCCCCCGGGAATCACCTCGTGTGGCCATAGCCATCTTGTAAACCCCCCGGGAATCACCTCGTGTGGCCATAGCCATCTTGTAAACCCCCCGGGAATCACCTCGTGTGGCCATAGCCATCTTGTAAACCCCCCGGGAATCACCTCGTGTGGACATAGCCATCTTGTAAACCCCCCGGGAGTCACCTCGTGTGTCCATAGCCATCTTGTAAACCCCCCGGGAATCACCTCGTGTGGCCATAGCCATCTTGTAAACCCCCCGGGAATCACCTCGTGTGGCCATAGCCATCTTGTAAACCCCCCGGGAGTCACCTCGTGTGGCCATAGCCATCTTGTAAACCCCCCGGGAATCACCTCGTGTGGCCATAGCCATCTTGTAAACCCCCCGGGAGTCACCTCGTGTGTCCATAGCCATCTTGTAAACCCCCCGGGAATCACCTCGTGTGGCCATAGCCATATTGTAAACCCCCCGGTAATCACCTCGTGTGGCCATAGCCATCTTGTAAACCCCCCGGGAATCACCTCGTGTGGCCATAGCCATCTTGTAAACCCCCCGGGAATCACCTCGTGTGGCCATAGCCATTTTGTAAACCCCCCGGGAATCACCTCGTGTGGCCATAGCCATCTTGTAAACCCCCCGGGAATCACCTCGTGTGGCCATAGCCATCTTGTAAACCCCCAGGGAATCACCTCGTGTGGCCATAGCCATTTTGTAAACCCCCCGGGAATCACCTCGTGTGGCCATAGCCATCTTGTAAACCCCCAGGAAATCACCTCGTGTGGCCATAGCCATCTTGTAAACCCCCCGGGAGTCACCTCGTGTGTCCATAGCCATCTTGTAAACCCCCCGGGAATCACCTCGTGTGGCCATAGCCATATTGTAAACCCCCCGGGAATCACCTCGTGTGGCCATAGCCATCTTGTAAACCCCCCGGGAATCACCTCGTGTGGCCATAGCCATCTTGTAAACCCCCCGGGAATCACCTCGTGTGGCCATAGCCATCTTGTAAACCCCCCGGGAATCACCTCGTGTGGCCATAGCCATCTTGTAAACCCCCCGGGAGTCACCTCGTGTGTCCATAGCCATCTTGTAAACCCCCCGGGAATCACCTCGTGTGGCCATAGCCATATTGTAAACCCCCCGGTAATCACCTCGTGTGGCCATAGCCATCTTGTAAACCCCCCGGGAATCACCTCGTGTGGCCATAGCCATCTTGTAAACCCCCCGGGAATCACCTCGTGTGGCCATAGCCATTTTGTAAACCCCCCGGGAATCACCTCGTGTGGCCATAGCCATCTTGTAAACCCCCCGGGAATCACCTCGTGTGGCCATAGCCATCTTGTAAACCCCCCGGGAATCACCTCGTGTGGCCATAGCCATCTTGTTAACTTAAAACATTGCAACGATTACCATACATCTCACTAAAACCGGCGCGAATAAATACGGCAAAGGTTTTTTGAGCTTATCCATGAAAACGCGTAGAAGGGTCCAGGCATTATTGGCAAAGAGGAATGCTTAAATAAGGAACACAAATCAATTCACCCGGAAGTTTGCAAAGAAGACGCATCCATTGAGGTCTGTAGGAGCCGGAAATGAGTCATCGACTGCCGGTCTAAGGGATAAAGCCCGAGAGACGTGTTCACGTCTCTAATATCTATGATAAGACGGGGGTGCTCTATCTGACTGCAGCTGGTGCGCCTGACCCGTCCCCATGGTGACCGCTCAGGGGTCAGACGCGCCCATTTCCCACGTGATTTCAATCTTAGTCACGTGGTTCGCTGGACTCGTTTGTCAGTCCCTTGTGATAATGGAAACTTGTGCTTTATATTTTTAACGTTTTAGTCAGGTTAGAGAGGGGCCCCGCAACACAACCCGTGTATATAGACTAGGCGGGTAAGCCTTAAGGGAAACCGGAAGACTTAGGCCAAAGGAGCGGGCGGAACATAACACAGGATAACCGACAACACGAGGCAAAACACACTGCCGAACCGGAAACAGAAATCGATGCTCTCTTCCCGAAGACGGAACTCTACTCAGCCTCCGGCTTCCCGCGAAAACACATATTTCAATACAGAACTGCTCCGTCTAAAGGAAATGATCAGCTCATTGGTGAATGTCGCTTACTAATTGGGGTCCGTAATGCGAGGGCCTAATGGGGACGGGTCCCCTGCTTCCTGTCACACTCCGTGCCGCGAAACATCTGTCTTGTCTTATCTTACTCCGCCATCCAATCGAATTTCGCTCCGGGAACCTGGACATCGTCCGAAGGTAGTTGTTTGACGAACCCCATCAAGGAAAACAGCTTGACAAAAGGGCAAAGGTCTCTCGCCGGGTCTGGTGGTCCGTCAACCAGCTGCCGGTAGGGCGTGGGCGGGGGCGGGAGGTCAGAGGCGGGGAGCGGGGGGCGGGGGGCGGGGGACGGAAGGCGGGGGTGAGGGGTAAGGTGAGGAGGTCGGATGTGGGGGGAGGGGGTGTGTGTTTCCGTCGACCCATCTGGACGTCCCTGCAGACATGGTGTCAGTCAGCCGATACTCCTGTTATATGTCTGACTGGTCGCATAAATAGATTTATCCTATTACCGCCACAATATTGATAGCTGTTCTGTCACCCAGTCACCCGCCGGTGACTCTCAAAGCTGTGTTTTGTCAATCATTATAAGCTTCTGGTAACCCTCAAAACTGTTCTGTTACCTCAAGTTACCGCCTCTCTTTTCCCTGTCACTCTTGTCACTGGAACCTGTCATTCTGAATAGTCAGAGCTGTCACTCAGATCTGTCACTCTTGTCACTCGGATCTGTCACTCCTGTCACTCAGATCTGTCACTCTTGTCACTCAGATCTGTCACTCTTGTCACTCGGATTTGTCACTCAGATCTGTCACTCTTGTCACTCAGATCTGTCACTTCTGTCACTCGGTTTTGTCACTCCTGTCACTTGTCACTCTTGTCACTCTCGTCACTCAGATCTGTCACTCCTGTCACTCGGTTTTGTCACTCGGTTTTGTCACTCGGTTTTGTCACTCCGGTCACTTGTCACTCCTGTCACTCTTGTCACTCGGATCGGTCACTCCTGTCAATCGGATCTGTCACACTTGTCACTCAGGCCTGTCCCTCTCACCACCCTTGTCACCGCCGACGTGCGGGTGGAGGACCCGCCGTCGATGGATGTGGAGAACCATATATTCTGAAGTAACTCTGAATCAACACTCCCGCCCCGTCACCCCGTCACCCCGTCACCCCGTCGCCCCGTCGCCCATGGCCTGCGAGGTGGCAGCGACCTCCGCCGCACAAGGAATCACTCCCTGCTCTCAGGGTACACTGGGGGTGGGAGGGGGCACAGGACGCGACCCCCGCCCCCCCCCCCCCGCCGTCCTCCCCCTCTTCTACCCACGGGATACCTCAGGGTGTACTGGGGGTGGGAGGGGGCACGGGACGCCCCCCCCCCCCCGCCTCCGTCGTCCTCCCCCTCTCCTACCCCTGGGATACCTAAGGGTACACTGGGGGTGGGAGGGGGCACAGGACGCGACCCCCCCCCCCTCACCGTCCTCCCCCTCTCCTACCCCCGGGATACCTCAGGGTATACTGAATGAGGGGGTGGCACAAGCCGCGACTGCCCCCACCTCCTCTCCACCCCCCCCCCCCTTCTCACCCTTGGGTTGCCTCAGCGTGTGAGGCGCCGCCTGTGTCCCCCCCCCCCCTGGGAGTTAATGTCATTGTCCACAGGGCCAACAAACAGGCTGTGTCCACCGCTAGCTGGCGCCACTGAGACGGTCGCTGACTATTGACGGCCTGAGCATAGTCAGGGGAGATGCCAGGCGGGGAAACAGCCGCTGATGTCTGTATACAGCTTGTTACATCATTCCATTGCCGAATACACGGTTACGGTAAAGTACAAAGAGTAGGGTGCTGCCCCGGGGACATGGCTCCGCTCTTCCCTTCCGTCTGCCATTAACGCGATATGGCCAGAAATTTCGTACAAACATTGAGGCAATATCATTCCGATAGACCCCAGTGTTTGGGGGGTATGTGTGAACCCCACCTGCCTCTCTTGCCCTTTCATCCGTCCATGTCATTGGCGCCTGTGTTGTTTGGCGCCTGTGTGGCTCTGTGCGCACAACAGGGGACCAAAAACCAACACTGCATCCAAGATGAGATTCGTGATACGAGATGGTAATCAGTAGTCGGCTGTATGGTGTTTATACTGTGGGTGTCCTGCACGTGGCATGTAGGCATGTTACCTACTAGACCACGGGCGACACCTGCGTGCATGCAGAGGGACGAATCATCTTCAGTTAATACACTTATGCCGGGTTTACACGGTACGATCATTTCTTCAACAGTTGTAAAAATTGTCGAAGCATCGGCTGGTTAAAAGGTTACCAGGTCAGACAGCGTATCAACCGACTTACAAAGGGATGCGTCACTAGCCGGCCCGCTAACTGGAGTCGGATATTACCACTCGTTCGTCTCGATGCGAATTGCCTAAAATATTCAATTTTATTTAATTTTGACAGTTTCGATATCGCAAAGTTGATCGCAAGATTAGAACAAATTAGAATGCGTCGTAACGCGGCGCCTCAGTTGCACATATTGTTGACAGGTTCAATTGTTGCATCGATTCTGACACCGTATTGCATCGTGTGAATCCCGCATTAGTCTCGATACGGCCACGAGAGTCAGGCTACGGTGTCCCGGCCCCCACCCAGGCAGGTCCGCCCTCCGTCTCCAGAGCACCACCGTGTCGGCGCCTCATTTGAACTACCCGCCTCCCCCACCCTCATCACACCCAACCCTAAGTATACCTGTCTCCACGGACCACCATTCTCCTGCGGCCCTTTCTCCCTCTAGACAGAATCAGTCAATGTAGCCGTGGGCTTACAGCCCGTCTGCCCAGGGCGTCTGACAGGTACTTGGATGTCGTGACTGCCGGCGTCTGGGGCTGAGCTGTCTGGACCACTCACCGACTGTTGTGGTCACGAAGGTGGCATAAAAACATCTTTCCATGTGTGCACAAAGACGGCTTGAAACATCATTCCAAACCCGAGCATTAAATGATGACCTTGTTTAACCTTTATATGGTTGTATATTGAGGACGGTTTAACCACTTGTGGTCATATCGCGTCAATGGGAGAAGGAAGGGACAGTGGAGCCATGTCCCCGGGGGTAACCCCCTACTCTACGGCGAAGAAGGACATGGGATCTATATACTGCGACCACACAGACATGGCCAGAGCAGGGCTCGAACCACCGACCCATGTGCTGTTAGGCTCCCAGGTGGCCAGAGCACTCAACGCGAGCGCTCTAACCCACTGAGCTACCGGGCCGGCCCCAACTGAGACATTAGATATACATATATGTATTAACATGCACTGATGCAGAACTAGTGGCGTATGGGAGCTTGTGACGTCATCGATAATATATTGCATTTCTTATATAGATCTATATATATATATATATATATATATACATATACTTCAGTAGGGGAACATGGGGCAAAATGACCCGTCGGGGTCAAACCACAATGTCGCGCACTTGCGGTGCTGCCACCTGTATTGAAGCGTTTTATATTTGTTCCTGTTTGTTACGCGATACCTTAACAAATCTACACGGGCGCTGAAGCAGACAGCTGACTTTCATTACCGAAGTAAAAGATTCTGGGCTGTTGCCCTCTATGGCAAACACTGGAAGAATATGAGCTCAGTGAATACTAGCTTGGGGGAAAATTTTGATAAATTAACACGATCAAAGATAAGTCCAAGTCAAGCCCCAAACGTAATTCAGATGCGGAATATACTGCGCCGTATTTTTCATACAGCGGTCAAATGTTAAGGTTACTAACAGGGGCAAAATGACCCACGCTGCTTGGGGCAAAATGACCCAGTATGCCGTTTTACCCACATCTAATTTAATATGTATACTCTAACAGAAACGATTATCTTTAGCAAACTGGATGATACGTCCACTGAATCGGAACATCTTTGATGATCATGAATATGCTTGAAGAAGAAAACGATGTGCGTCACAGGGAGCTTGAAGAAGGGAGAGTTGTGCGCCCCTGGGAGCCGAAAGCGTTGATTGAGGCAGAGCCAGGCGGCACGCGACATCGTGTCTCCATTCGATACAAGCACACTCCCAAAGGCTACTGGACTTCCAGTTAGAAAGACAAAGCCAAGTAACAGGCAATGTCCCGCTACGGTCCCCACCAACAGAAAGAGTTTAGCAAGGCCCGGCTGATTTCGAGAAGTCAGAAACCTCGGAGAAACTAAGGGTCATTCCTTCCAGCAGCTCGTCAGGATAAGACGCAGATTGGGTGGGGGGGGCACTATTATACAATTCTGGTGGGGGGGGGGTGTTCTGCGGGTGCCTTGATGCCTGAGAGAGCGGATATTTGTGATGAAAAAGATACCCCTATAGAGCGGACATTTATGTTGAAGAAGATCCCCATATAGAGCGGACATGTGTGATGACACCCTTATAAAGCGAATATTTTAATACTTGCGATCGTGGGGAGGGGGTGGAGGGCTTTGAAAATGTGCGTTCATAGAGCGGATTTTGGCGGTAAAAAAGGGGGGAGGGGCTAATCTACCCCGGAACCCCCCAAACCCAGCAATGTATTATTTACCCCCCTCCCTAAATCCGGGGGCCGGTTTCAGGGTCGGATCCAGATATGGTGGATAGGGGGGCCGGTAAATGGTATAAATTATATACATTTCCGCCCTAAAAAGTGGCGCCCGAGCCGGGTCGGCCCCCTTTGGATCCGCCCCTGCCGCGGGTCTGTTCAACAGTAGGACTTCGCATGAAAGGTGAGTTCCGCGCCTCAGATGGCCTAAATTTTGCACTGAAAAATTGCAAAAAGTGGGGGAAGGGGGTGTCCCCCCCGCCCGATCCGCCTCTGCTGACGTAACCGTTATTTGTAATTTCTGTGTGTGATCCTTCTGGGTCAAACTGTTCCAGAGAGTTAGGAGTTTGCCTTCTTAGGTCCGTTCAGTTCACTCATTAACATGCTGAAATAATGTGCTGACCATTTTGCCCCATTAGGGGGGCAAAATGACCCACTGTGACATAAAACATGTTTTTTGTGCTTGTAAAAATTGTGTTCGTGTCACTCGCATGTATCCAAGCTATGTTATTCACAATACTACTGTTGTCAGTTTACCAACATTTGGCTCTTTTTATAGCAGTGCTTGTCCTCCAAAAAATACAAATAAGGTTACGGTGGTCATTTTGCCCCATATTCCCATATAGCATCCCTGCCCATCCCTTACATAACGTATTATCGCCTTATGTAATAAATATACTATAAATTATATAATCTAATAGAAGGTGCGTCTATACTTGGTGAAGACCTACCGTGGTGAAATAACCATGGTAGTATCTTTTCATGTACTGTACTTGATGGAAAGCGCAATAAATCCCTAGTAAGATAATCTCAGCTTTAGTGCTTTCGAAAGTTTGAACCAGCATCACAACGTCAAGAAAGAAGAGATCCCTGTGTTATGGGCCTGCATGTCTCTCTTCGTACAAGTCGTTGCCTAAAGCAATCATCATCGGTAATTTTAGATAATACAGTATGTTTTGCGTTGTTCCTGCCGCAAGGTAGTTTCGACATACGATAAATCAGTTCTGCCTCTGACGTCCTGCGGTGGCCATATTTTCGGATATTCCGCGAAACGGTCCCCGGTAGAGGAAAGGACGTGTTATAGTTCCTCTAGAGCCTCGTTTTCAGCCTCGAGTACGCGTGATTCCCGCCTCGTGTGAGATACTCTGCCGGAGTTGATTCTAAAGTGGCACCTCTTCGGGTGTTCCATGCATGTTTTAGACATCGCACTCGGCCACACTACTAAAACGTGGTCGAGATGTTCTGCTTTAAGGTCTTCGTTTTCCCTAGCGACTTGGAGTGCGGCATAAGCTGCAGGGGAGCTGGAGGTGGAGTGGCGTGAAGACAATGTCGATGGTAGGCTCCGCCCTATCGCATGGCTCTGCCCTGGGACATGGCTCTGCCCTGGGACATGGCTCTGCCCTGGGACATGGCTCTGCCCTGGTGTATGGCTCTGCCCTGGCGCATGGCTCTGCCCTGGCGCATGGCTCTGCCCTGACGCATGGCTCTGCCCTGGCCGATGGCTCTGCCCTGGCCGATGGCTCTGCCCTGGCCGATGGCTCTGCCCTGGCGCATGGCTCTGCCCTGACGCATGGCTCTGCCCTGACGCATGGCTCTGCCCTGACGCATGGCTCTGCCCTGGCGCATAGCTCTGCCCTGGCGCATGGCTCTGCCCTGGGACATGGCTCTGCCCTGGGACATGGCTCTGCCCTGACGCATGGCTCTGCCCTGGGACATGGCTCTGCCCTGGCGCATGGCTCTGCCCTGGTGCATGGCTCTGCCCTGGAACATGGCTCTGCCCTGGCGCATGGCTCTGCCCTGGCGCATGGCTCTGCCCTGGCGCATGGTTCTGCCCTGGGACATGGCTCTGCCCTGACGCATGGCTCTGCCCTGGGACATGGCTCTGCCCTGACGCATGGCTCTGCCCTGGCACATGGCTCTGCCCTGGCGCATGGTTCTGCCCTGGCGCATGGCTCTGCCCTGACGCATGGCTCTGCCCTGGCGCATGGCTCTGCCCTGACGCATGGCTCTGCCCTGACGCATGGCTCTGCCCTGACGCATCGTTCTGCCCTGACGCATGGCTCTGCCCTGGCGCATGGCTCTGCCCTGACGCATGGCTCTGCCCTGACGCATGGCTCTGCCCTGACGCATGGCTCTGCCCTGACGCATGGCTCTGCCCTGACGCATGGCTCTGCCCTGGGACATGGCTCTGCCCTGGGACATGGCTCTGCCCTGGGACATGGCTCTGCCCTGGTGTATGGCTCTGCCCTGGCGCATGGCTCTGCCCTGGCGCATGGCTCTGCCCTGACGCATGGCTCTGCCCTGGCCGATGGCTCTGCCCTGGCCGATGGCTCTGCCCTGGCCGATGGCTCTGCCCTGGCGCATGGCTCTGCCCTGACGCATGGCTCTGCCCTGACGCATGGCTCTGCCCTGACGCATGGCTCTGCCCTGGCGCATAGCTCTGCCCTGGCGCATGGCTCTGCCCTGGGACATGGCTCTGCCCTGGGACATGGCTCTGCGCTGACGCATGGCTCTGCCCTGGGACATGGCTCTGCCCTGGCGCATGGCTCTGCCCTGGTGCATGGCTCTGCCCTGGAACATGGCTCTGCCCTGGCGCATGGCTCTGCCCTGGCGCATGGCTCTGCCCTGGCGCATGGCTCTGCCCTGGGACATGGCTCTGCCCTGACGCATGGCTCTGCCCTGGGACATGGCTCTGCCCTGACGCATGGCTCTGCCCTGGCACATGGCTCTGCCCTGGCGCATGGTTCTGCCCTGGCGCATGGCTCTGCCCTGACGCATGGCTCTGCCCTGGCGCATGGCTCTGCCCTGACGCATGGCTCTGCCCTGACGCATGGCTCTGCCCTGACGCATCGTTCTGCCCTGACGCATGGCTCTGCCCTGGCGCATGGCTCTGCCCTGACGCATGGCTCTGCCCTGACGCATGGCTCTGCCCTGGCGCATGGCTCTGCCCTGGGACATGGCTCTGCCCTGGCGCATGGCTCTGCCCTGGCGCATGGCTCTGCCCTGGCGCATGGCTCTGCCCTGGCGCATGGCCCTGCCCTGGGACATGGCTCTGCCCTGGCGCATGGCTCTGCCCTGGCGCATGGCTCTGCCCTGGCGCATGGCTCTGCCCTGACGCATGGCTCTGCCCCGGGACATGGCTCTGCCCCGGGACATGGCTCTGCCCTGGCGCATGGCTCTGCCCTGACGCATGGCTCTGCCCTGGCGCATGGCTCTGCCCTGGCGCATGGCTCTGCCCTGGTGCATGGCTGGCCGATGGCTCTGCCCTGACGCATGGCTCTGCCCTGGCGCATGGCTCTGCCCTGGCGCATAGCTCTGCCTTGGCGCATGGCTCTGCCCTGGCGCATGGCTCTGCCCTGGCGCATGGCTCTGCCCTGGCGCATGGCTCTGCCCTGACGCATGGCTCTGCCCTGGCGCATGGCTCTGCCCTGACGCATGGCTCTGCCCTGGGACATGGCTTTGCCCTGTCATCGGCATCAAGCTGTGGCCACCACACATGTTACTGAAATGACGTCAGACGGTGCTTGTTATTAGTGTAATGTTTGCTGTCGTCCAGTATCGGCAAGTGGACATAAGATAAGCGGCAGAATAATAATTTAACAATGCAAAGATAAATTCCGCGAGACCGGTTTTTCAATACTCACCCTGAATGTCAGTTTAACTACTACTCTGTGACCTGAGATCTTGGTCGAGGCACCCAGAGACATGGGGGAGGCTCTGTCCCCAAGAGACCCCACTAGATGGCAGCACTTCACTAATCGAGAACCCCGGTTGGGGTTTCCTAGAATTGGGCTGGCTGGTTCCACGCGCAAATGTTATAAATGTCAATACGGCAGCAATCTAAGTGTTTTTTATTTACAAGCAGGTATAAGTTAGGCATTGCCACATAGTGTGATCGATAGTCACGGTTAGGTTAAAGTTACTCATCCAGCAATTTTTTTCTTGAAACATATAAAAACTGTTTTGATCGGAAATGATGTATTTATATTCTTAACATAGAAGTACACATATTCTATGCAATAAAGCCCAGATATGTTGTTAAGCCTCTTTTTTTGGAAAAATTAGTGCATCCCATATGAACAAGTGTGGTTTTCTTGTGTATTACGTCATCGAAATATGCACAGTACTGCAGTTTTATACCTTTCATCATGCGAAGACAGATCTATTTCTCATGAAGGTTACATTTATACAGTCAGACAATGGGTTCTAAATGTGTTTCCAAAATATTTCGAAACCCATAAGTTAAGTAAAAAAATGCTGCATGAGCAGCTTTAAACATAAATTCAAATTGCGGCGTACAGAGCGGCGTAAACTGCCGCCGCTTCCTCCGCGCTCTTCCGAACTACTTACTGTTCCATTAACGACGCCATGATCACCGGCCAAGACTTACTCGCGAGAGGAAATAGTTCTCACAAGCTGCGCCAAATTATTCTTTTTAAGAACACATTCGATGAAATGATGTTCAGATTTTATTATATAAACTTGTATATTTCTGGTTTAGACAATCGCATTGCTTGCTAATATAGCCTGTCGCTTGCTCGTCTCCAATTTTACAAGACCCAATCTCAGACCCTCAGGGTGAGCGGTGGCTCCACGGCGTGAGTGACGTACAAGTTATTCGCATGCGTTTTATCAGCTTTGGGCTGGGCGAGCCAGGGGGAGGCTGATGTGGGGGTTCGCTTATTCATTCCTGTGCTGCCAGACAGCAACTACGACCTAATTAAGACGCGCCACGCCACGACCTGGCCAACGTTCTCCCTCACTGATGCACTGCTTTCCCCATCCATTCGACTGCATCCCCGTGCCACCCACTGCCACTTAGTGCCACCCTGTGCCACCCGCTACCTGCCTATCCCGTGACAGTTCCACCACAGTTTTATTCCTTGCTTGATTCAATCATCCTAGAGGATTAAATCTGCGCTGACGAGGCGCGGGTTTGGAGGGGTTGGCGACCATGTTACGTCAGGGGGTGGCGGCGCCGGGGGTCACTGGGGGTAGGGGTGGGTGGTGGTGACAGGTTGGGGGTGGATGGTGGTGACTGCTGAGGTTGGGGGTGGGTGATGGTGACTGCTGAGGTTGGGGGTGGGTGGTGGTGACTGCTGAAGTTGGGGGTGGGTGGTGGTGACTGCTGAGGTTGGGGGTGGGTGGTGGTGACTGCTGAAGTTGGGGGTGGGTGGTGGTGACTGCTGAGGTTGGGGGTGGGTGATGGTGACTGCTGAGGTTGGGGGTGGGTGATGGTGACTGCTGAGGTTGGGGGCGGGTGGTGGTGACTGCTGAGGTTGGGGGTGGGTGATGGTGACTGCTGAGGTTGGGGGTGGGTGGTGGTGACTGCTGAGGTTGGGGGTGGGTTGTTGTGACTGGGGTTGGGGGCGGGTGATGGTGCGAGGGGGGCAATCGTTGGCAGTCACCGTCAAAGACAGTGACACCTTCTTGCTGGCCTGCAGGCATGTTGCACCCATAAGCATAATAAATTGGCTTTCTGCTCAGGATTTATATCCGGAGCTGTCTTCACCTATCTGCAATTCTTATTATATCCGTTCTCCTTTTCTTATTATATCCGTTCTCCTTTTCCTATTATATCCATCTCTTTCTTTCTTTTTCCCTTTGCAGTTGCTTATTTCTTCCAATTTATATCCTTCTATGTCCGATTCTATCCATCTCTTCCCCATCCCTCCCCCCCTTCCTCTCCCCCACTCCCTCCCTCCCTCTCCCCCTCCTCTCCCTCTCCCCCTCTCCCCCCTCTCTCCTTCCCTCTCCCCCCCCAGCCTCCCTCCATCACGCTTTCTCTCCCCCTCTGGATTTAACAGCAGTAGTTCGCAGTCGACTTTTGCACCCTCTTGCAGTCCTTGTCTTCCACTCAAATTAACTGCTGTTCTACTACAGTTAAGACCTGGAGCTAGCAGACCTTAAAGAGGTGACCTCCACAACACCTGTGGCTGCCAGTGAGACGTGCGGTCAGGGCAGGGTTATCCCGGGGGGTGGGGGGGGGGGAGATAAGCTGAGCGGCCCACCAGGGCGGCACTCCGAAGGACACCGCCCTCTAGTGGCACGTGTGAAGTATTCTTGTGTCGGGGGATAGGGGGGGGGGGGTCTGATCCGGCCAAGCTTCCACACAAGGAGATTGGAGCGCGATGGGGTGTATAATAGTGGCATTGGTAACGGGTAGTGGGTGGGGCCCAGATTAATATGAATATTCATTACATTAATCTTGGTGGGGCTGTTGTGGTCTTGTCTTGTGTGTGTCACTGGGTAGGCATTTTTATTCTGGGATTCCGAGGTCCCGCGGCAATTAGACAGCAGGAAACATGCAGACATTTAAATCATCTATAAAAAACACCATTCTGTGGATCGCCTTCCCGCCGAGTGGGCTATTTGATATAATGTGGGTGGCCCCGTGTCTACAGTGTTATGCTAGACCAAGGTCCCCGCTGTATCCAGCCTCGGCCGTCGGTGTTTATGGTGATAACCGGCCATCGACCCCTGCAGCTCTGGGGACGGCAGGGAGAGCCCGGGCCCGGGGGGGGGGGGGGGTGGGGGGGCGGAGATAAGATATGACAGGGGATCGGTGCACCAACGGGATGACTCCTCACCACTGCCCCCCCCCAGATGACTCCCGACCACTGCCCCCCCCAGATGACTCCCCACCACTGCCCCCCAGATGACTCCCTACCACTGCCCCCCCCCCCCAGATGACTCCCTACCACTGCCCCCCCCCCAGATGACTCCCTACCACTGCCCCCCCCCCCCAGCCTCAGCCAGAGATACGGCCTCACACCCCTGAGCGTTGCCTTTCTTTCTCCCTCCTCTTCTCCCTCTTTTCGATACTGTTCTCGCTCTCTCTCCCCTCTATCCCTCCCTCTCTCTCCCCTCTATCCCTCCCTCTCTCTCCCCTCTATCCCTCCCTCTCTCTCCCCTCTATCCCTCCCTCTCTCTCGCTCTCTCTCCCCTCTATCCCTCCCTCTCTCTCGCTCTCTCTCCCCTCTATCCCTCCCTCTCTCTCGCTCTCTCTCCCCTCTGTCCCTCCCTCTCTCTCGCTCTCTCTTTCGCTCTTTCTCCCTTTCTCTCGCTATGCTCCACTTCCCCTGCATGTTTGTTTACTACCCCCCCCCCCCCCGCCTCCCGACGTGTCGGCAATCACTTCACTGCTTCGTTCCAATCCAATGTATTACCCGCTCACGGGCCACTGAAATCTCTGCGCAATGATCTAGCGTGTCGTGTCCCACGCGATCTGTCGGCGTGGAGGGGAGTTGGGGGGGAGGTGGGGATTATATGTCCACCCAACAGCCATAGCGATGCGGTATTGGACGTGGCCGTCACCATGACTACTCCTCGCCACCCCCCCCGGCCCTCATCTCCTTCAAAATATACCTAGACGTCTGACCACTACCCTACCAGAGAGCACCCGTCAGACATGCGGATCCAACATGGCAAGGAAAGATATATTGGCTTGAGGCCTGATACATTTATTTACTGGGCTGCATCTTACTGTCCGTGGCGGCCGCTGTTGAAAGTTCTATTACCACTTCTTCACAAGGCATCTGTTGCCTTGTGAGAGATAGTTATAGCAGCTGTATATACGTCTTGTGAGAGATAGTTATAGCAGCTGTATATACGTCTTGTGAGAGATAGTTATAACAGCTGTATATACGTCTTGTGAGAGATAGTTATAGCAGCTGTATATACGTCTTGTGAGAGATAGTTATAGCAGCTATATATACGTCTTGTGAGAGATAGTTATAGCAGCTGTATATACGTCTTGTGAGAGAGAGTTATAGCAGCTGTATATACGTCTTGTGAGAGATAGTTATAGCAGCTGTATATACGTCTTGTGAGAGATAGTTATAGCAGCTATATATACGTCTTGTGAGAGATAGTTATAGCAGCTGTATATACGTCTTGTGAGAGATAGTGATAGCAACTGTATATATGTCTTGCAGGACAAATTTATAGCGTTTAGATAACCCGCCAGATTCAATATTACTGTTTCATTTTGTGATTCCGAGGGATAGTAAAATTGCTCCTCAAATTGTTTTCTTGAAACTGATGGCACGAATGCTGCCGGGCACTTTCCCTAGGAAGAGATGGACGCAATATTCAAAGGGAGACTGTCAGAGAGCTCATACTGGGCCTGTGAGTTCACAGTTAAGATGGCCACCACATACTAAATTCGAAAAAAGTTTCTTTTAGTTTGTCCAAAGTCTAAAATCCTTCGTAGAATATTACACTTCTGAAGCCATCACAGTTAGAAACTACTTAGCCATGCATTTCAAACGTTTTCGGCGACAGTGAGCTGGCTGTAATCCCCCCGATGCTCTTGGGTCGTTAAGGTTCTTGGCCACTGCGGTGAGCGGTAACTACCTTGTTAAAGTCATTCTTCAGGGATTACATTAAGTTTATAGATCATAACACGGAACTATACGTGCGTTGTTAAAACTGGCTTCGCATACACTTGAAGTACTTCGGCAATTTGCCGTGCGCCATTACATTGCCGCATTATCGCCCACTTGGAGGGGTACAATAATCAAAGGAAATAAATTCCGAAGTACGCGTCGGAGTTTATTTGGGATTTATTTACGCGTGTTTTCCGTTTATTTCCCGCTCCGTTACTGGCGTTGTAATGTCCGGGGCGCCTTATACCGTGAGTCAATGGCAGGTAACAGCTTCATGGCGGCAATGGAAGCGGCGGCCATGATGCAATACAGGCAATGGAAAGGACTGGGTGAGCGGTAGAGATTGACGTCAGGGCGTGGTGTCTGCCGGGGAGAGTGACGCGGGCCATGGTTGTTATCGCGGGAGAAGGTGTTAATTCACAACCTCCCCGCCGTCAGGGATCCGTCATTGTTTACTGGCCGCCGAGGAATGGAGCTGGAGAGTGTGTGTGTGTGGGGGGGGGGGGGTCTGTTTCAGTCGTTAAGTCCCACTGAAAGGGTTGGGCGGTCGACACGAAACTATGTCTGATATTGTTAGTATCAAAATTCGGTCATAATAAAAAGTGGTTACAAAGCAAGTCAAGTGGTAGATTAGTTGAGACAGCGATGAAGAACATAGAGCTTGCGAAGGAGCCACGCGCAGAAGTGCATCCCCCTACTGGTAAACTTGCGATACACAGTTCACTCATACAACAATTGGATTTTGTTCTTGTGTATTAAACTCGACAGTTAATTTTGTGTCATTTCAGTTATGTATTATTTCGATATCGTGACTTATGGTGTTCAACTCTCACTCACCAAGGTCAAAACTCCTTAAGGAGAGAGAATAATTGCCATCTTATAATGATGACAACACAAGCGGCGTCCGGTGGTCAATCCGGTGGTCAATATCTTGCCTTCAAAAGGTTCTGTCCAACATATGTGCCACTCACAAGGGGCCCCTGCGGTGGCCAAGTAAGGTCGCGTCCTAGTCTGGTGACAGCGGTTTGTGTCTAGACACTGCGCTGATTTCAACCCAGTGTTAACAACCGCCGGACCGGACAGAACACAAACCCACCTAATTCATTTCTCCGTGGAAGGAGTTAGCATCAAAAAACGACAATGGATACATCGCACTCTTTTGCAAAGAGCAAAGGGTTATCCATCGCCCATGGTGCTTCCGCTCAGCCTCGCCTTCTCTGGGGGCTTGAAAGGATAACACAGCCCCAATTACATCGGTATTGAGCGGAAGCATCGACGCATCATTCAGTATAGAGCCTGGGTCCTTACCCCCCCCCCCTCACCTTGCCGGTCTTAGGTTATCGACATGTATATTCAAGCTATGATGAGTTGTGTGCCAATACCGGCTTTCAGATGTCAGGTAATGCTTCAGGCTATGTCTGGTCGTCTTTGGCGCCCAGCCAGGCTGCAGGGGAAAAAATCCCTGATTGTGGGGCATTGGTAGATATTGTATACGGCCTCGTTTTGAACGGGTTTGACGTCTGTGTCCTTTAACATTATACTTTCGCCACGTGGCTTCACTGGAAAGACAAAAAGGTCGTGTGAATATCTCAGGCAACCGCGTAAAGCGAGTGCTGCAAAAACAAGCAAACACTTTAACTTCAAGTATTTCTAAGGTTCCCGCACTCATTATTCGCTGCTACTTAAATGTAATACCGCTTGAATCACTGAATCACTGCGACTTGAAAGGGGGGTGGGGTGGGGGGGGGGGCAAGGGTTATTTCCGAACGGGCTTTTCATTTCACCGCAAACTGGGAATGAGGAAAATTATTCTCCGGGAACTGGGATGAGATATTAGCCGACCGTCGTGATCAATGATTTTCATCAATCGTGAACTGATAATTTTAACACTAAATATCGGTGAATTTGAAAATCGCCAATTTATATCATGTATCCGCCCCTTCCATTGTATGCAGGGAGTTATCCATTTAATTCATCGAGACCTGGGAATTAATTTTTTGTGCTGTGGTTTGAGGTTTCGTAATGTGGGAACACTGTTTGAACAATATAGTGGCGTAGAAATCCGTTAGTCGCCAGGAATTCAGTGTCATGTTGAAGACACAAGACTGCAATGTTCATGGCAGCCCGGGCAGCGTTCATCAGGGGGGACTGTGACAGCAGTGGCATGACGCTGAACTAGGTAACCACCTCTGGTCACCCTCAGTATCCCCCGGGCAGCGTTCATCAGGGGGGACTGTGACAGCAGTGGCATGACGCTGAACTAGGTAACCACCTCTGGTCACCCTCAGTATCCAAGCTCCCCGCACGGTGGCGCTACGCAAGCTGGGTTTTCAAGATTCTTGAAAAACCGTCAAATCAGCTGTAATTTCATGCAACATTATAGTTTTCAAGAACAAAACATAACAATAACGAGCTTCAGGTATTTAATATAGCAAAAAAACATCTTGTAACCTTTCGAAAAAGTTATAATTGTGACAGATCACCTGATTTCATGTGTTATTAGGCTTAGGCTGGGTCCCAGCACTAATCTGTAGAAATGCACGACGCATTTTTCTTATCAATTTGCGCAGCGTCGCCCTGGCGAGCGAGTGTGAAAATGCATTGAGGACGTAGGCGACAATAGAGATATAATGGAGCCCTAGCGGAGTGAGTCGAAGGCAGAGAGTGCCTCAGTATCATGCAGCGACGGGCCCACCCTTAGAGGGGCGCTGTATGATGAGACACCAGCGCTGTGTGACTACGGCCTTTTGGCGCTGCAGTGTCACTGCTTGAGACTCCACAATGCAGAGGTATCGTGAGTCCGTAATGTAGTGGTATCGTGAGACCGTAATGTAGTGGTATCTTGGGTCCGTAATGTAGTGGTATCGTGAGTCCGTAATGTAGTGGTATCGTGATTCCGTAATGTAGTGGTATCGTGAGTCCGTAATGTAGTGGTATCGTGATTCCGTAATGTAGTGGTATGACATCATTTTGACAATGTCAAAACATGGTTATGTTTATCATTTGTACATAACAAAGGTTATTGGGGTAAACAAACGAGTTTAATTTGGAAATATTCGTACACGCCCGAACTTCTTGGTAACAATGCACTGTTTGATAAGGCTGCCTTAATCCCAAGAAAGAGTTGGAACCGTCGGCTGGAGCCAGAAGAACAAGCTTTTGAATTTCTTATTCCTCACAGGAATTTATTAAAATATATTTAAAAAAAGAAACTTGTGCTAAGTAAGCCCACCGGGCGAGACCTGCGGCGAGACCTGCGGCGAGATGTGCCAACTGCAGAGTGGGCTCCTATATTTATCCCCTGAGACAGACCATGTGACATTGGCGTTACACTGAGGTGGGCGTGGGCCAATTGCCATATCTCCCTACCCCCCCCCCCCCCACCCCCCACCCCGCCTGCATACAGATGTTTCTCGCCGACGGGTTATGTCGTGACGTAGGGTTGGGCCCTTGGGGGGGGGGGGAGGGGGAGGCGTCACGTAGAACGGCGCTAAAGCTCTTGACGCGAGAATTGTCCCGAGAGCTCAGAAAACTGCCGACTTGTGGAAGGTTTGGTTCAGAAAAATGACAACCGGGGGATGGGGTGGGGGGGGGGGAGGGGTGAGTGGGTGGTGGACAACAAAAAGTGGCGAAGGATTTGGCTTAAGAAATTGATGACCAAAAGTGCTCCGCACTTGACACCGAAGGGAAAAGAAGCAGAGAGGAAGGCGGCCGGGGGAGGGAGAGGTGGGGCTCCAGAACTTATATGTAGGGCATCGGGGGATTAATCGTTGGAGCAGACGGTGGCGGGGCGGGGGGGGGGTGTATGTCCCCCCCCCTCCCTCTCATTCCGCCCTCTCATTCCTCCCTCTACACTGGTCATGTCGCCTACATACGCTGTGTCCAGGTTTCATGAACCGGTGCATTCGGGTGACTAAGGCCTAAAGGCGCGGCCCACGACATGACGTTACTATCCGTCCTGGGGTGTCGGCCATTGATTCCAATACGAGGCTCGTGGGAAGCCACATACGGGGTTTGCCGGCATGCACCTCGCTATGGTTCCGTTGGCGTGGTTGACGCTTCGGTGTATCGCAGACGGTTCGGGGGGGGGGGGGGGGGTGATCAGTGAATGGGGTGTATCACAGACAGCAGAGAGATGACCAGTGACTGGGGTGTATCACAGACAGCAGAGAGATGACCAGTGACTGGGGTGTATTACAGAGAGCAGATAGATGACCAGTGACTGGGGTGTATCACAGACAGCAGAGAGCTGACCAGTGACTGGGGTGTATCACAGACAGCAGAGAGATGACCAGTGACTGGGGTGTATCACAGACAGCAGAGAGATGACCAGTGACTGGGGTGTATCACAGAGAGATGACCAATGACTGGGGTGTACTACAGACAGCAGAGAGCTGACCAGTGACTGGGGTGTATCACAGACAGCAGAGAGATGACCAGTGACTGGGGTGTATCACAGACAGCAGAGAGATGACCAGTGACTGGGGTGTATTACAGAGAGCAGATAGATGACCAGTGACTGGGGTGTATCACAGACAGCAGAGAGCTGACCAGTGACTGGGGTGTATCACAGACAGCAGAGAGATGACCAGTGACTGGGGTGTATCACAGACAGCAGAGAGATGACCAGTGACTGGGGTGTATCACAGAGAGATGACCAGTGACTGGGGTGTACTACAGACAGCAGAGAGCTGACCAGTGACTGGGGTGTATCACAGACAGCAGAGAGATGACCAGTGACTGGGGTGTATCACAGACAGCAGAGAGATGACCAGTGACTGGGGTGTATCACAGAGAGATGACCAGTGACTGGGGTGTACTACAGACAGCAGAGAGATGACCAGTGACTGGGGTGTATCACAGACAGCAGAGAGATGGCCAGTGACTGGGGTGTATCACACAGAGATGACCAGTGACTGGGGTGTACCACAGACAGCAGAGAGATGGCCAGTAACTGGGGTTTATCACAGACAGCAGAGAGATGACCAGTGACTGGGGTGTATCACAGACAGCAGAGAGATGGCCAGCGACTGGGGTGTATCACAGACAGCAGAGAGACGACCAGTGACTTGGGTGTATCACAGGCAGCAGAGAGACGACCAGTGACTGGGGTGTATCACAGACAGCAGATAGATGACCAATGACTGGGGTGTATTACAGACAGCAGATAGATGACCAGCGACTGGGGTGTATCACAGACAGCAGAGAGACGACCAGTGACTGGGGTGTATCAGAGACAGCAGAGAGGTGGCCAGTGACTGGGGTGTACCACAGATAACAGAGAGATGACCAGTGACTGGGGTGTATCACAGACAGCAGAGAGGTGGCCAGTGACTGGGGTGTACCAGAGACAGCAGAGAAATGACCAGTGACTGGGGTGTATCACAGACAGCAGAGAGATGGCCAGTGACTGGGGTGTATCACAGAGAGATGACCAGTGACTGGGGTGTATCACAGACAGCAGAGAGATGGCCAGTGATTGGGGTGTATCACAGACTGCAGATAGATGACCAATGACTGGGGTGTACCACAGACAGCAGAGAGATGACCAGTGACTGGGATGTATCCCAGACAGCAGAGAGATGACCAGTGACTGGGGTGTATCACAGACAGCAGAGAGATGGCCAGCGACTGGGGTGTATCACAGACAGCAGAGAGATGGCCAGCGACTGGGGTGTATCACAGACAGCAGAGAGATGGCCAATGACTGGGGTGTATCACAGAAAGCAGAGAGATGGCCAGCGACTGGGGTGTATCACAGACAGCAGAGAGATGACCAGTGACTGGGGTGTATCACAGACAGCAGAGAGATGGCCAATGACTGGAGAGTACCACAGAGAGCAGAGAGATGGCCAGTGACTGGGGTGTACCACAGAGCGCAGAGAGATGACCAGTGACTGGGGTGTATCACAGACAGCAGAGAGATGACCAGCGACTGGGGTGTATCACAGACAGCGGAGAGATGGCCAGTGACTGGGGTGTACCACAGAGAGCAGAGAGATGACCAGTGACTGGGATGTATAACTGACAGCAGATAGATGGCCAGTGACTGGGGTGTATCACAGACAGCAGATAGATGACCAGTGACTGGGGAGTATTACAGACAGCAGAGAGATGGCCAGTGACTGGGGTGTACCACAGAGAGCAGAGAGATGACCAGTGACTGGGGTGTATCACAGACAGCAGATAGATGACCAGTGACTCGGGTGTATCAAAGACAGCAGAGAGATGACCAGTGACTGGGGTGTATCACAGACAGCAGAGAGATGGTCAGTGACTGGGGTGTATCACAGAGAGAGCAGCGAGACGGCCAGTGACTGGGGTGTACCACAGAGAGCAGAGAGATGACCAGTGACTGGGGTGTATCACAGAGAGCAGAGAGATGACCAGTGACTGGGGTGTATCACAGACAGCAGAGAGATGACCAGTGACTGGGGTGTATCACAGACAGCAGAGAGATGGTCAGTGACTGGGGTCTATCATAGACAGCAGAGAGATGACCAGTGACTGGGGTGTATCACAGACAGCAGATAGATGACCAGCGACTGGGGTGTATCACAAACAGCAGAGAGATGACCAGTGACTGGGGTGTATCACAGACAGCAGAGAGATGACCAGTGACTGGGGTGTACCACAGAGAGCAGAGAGATGACCAGTGACTGGGGTGTATCACAGAAAGCAGATAGATGACCAGTGACTGGGGTGTATCACAGACAGCAGAGAGATGGTCAGTGACTGGGGTGTATCACAGACAGCAGAGAGATGACCAGTGACTGGGGTGTATCACAGACAGCAGATAGATGACCAGTGACTGGGGTGTATCACAGACAGCAGAGAGATGACCAGTGATTGGGGTGTATCACAGACAGCAGAGAGATGACCAGTGACTGGGGTGTACCACAGATAGCAGAGAGATGACCAGTGACGGGGGTGTATCACAGACAGCAGAGAGATGACCAGTGACTGGGGTGTATCACAGACAGCAGAGAGATGACCAGTGACTGGGGTGTATCACAGACAGCAGAGAGATGACCAGTGACTGGGGTGTATCACAGATAGATGACTAGTGACTGAGGTGTATCACAGACAGCAGAGAGATGGCCAGTGACTGGGGTGTATCACAGAGAGATGACCAGTGACTGGGGTGTATCACAGACAGCAGATAGATGACCAGTGACTGGTGTGTATCACAAACAGCAGAGAGATGACCAGTGACTGGGGTGTACCACAGGGACAGAGAGATGACCAGTGACTGGGGTGTACCACAGACAGCAGAGAGATGACCAGTGACTGGGGTGTATCACAGACAGCAGAGAGATGGCCAGCGACTGGGGTGTATCACAGAGAGATGACCAGTCACTGGGGTGTATCACAGAAAGCAGAGAGATGGCCAGCGACTGGGGTGTATCACAGACAGCAGAGAGATGACCGGTGACTGGGGTGTATCACAGACAGCAGAGAGATGACCAGTGACTGGGGTGTATCACAGACAGCAGAGAGATGACCAGTGACTGGGGTGTATCACAGAGAGCAGAGAGATGACCAGTGACTGGGGTGTATCACAGAGAGCAGAGAGATGACCAGTGACTGGGGTGTATCACAGCGAGCAGAGAGATGGCCAGTGGCTGGGGTGTACCACAGAGAGCAGAGAGATGACCAGTGACTGGGGTGTATCACAGACAGCAGAGAGATGGTCAGTGACTGGGGTGTATCACAGAGAGATGACCAGTGACTGGGGTGTATCACAAACATCAGATTGATGACCAGTGACTGGGGTGTATCACAAAAAGCAGAGAGATGACCAGTGACTGGGGGGTATCACAGAGAGATGACCAGTGACTGGGGTGTATCACAGAGAGCAGAGAGATGACCAGTGGCTGGGGTGTACCACAGACAGCAGAGAGATGACCAGTGACTGGGGTGTATCACAGACAGCAGAGAGATGACCAATGACTGGGGTCTATCACAGACAGCAGAGCGATGACCAGTGGCTGGGGTGTATCACAGACAGCAGAGAGATGGCCAGTGACTGGGGTGTATCACAAACAGCAGAGAGATGACCAGTGACTGGGGTGTATCACAGACAGCAGAGAGATGACCAGTGACTGGGGTGTATCGCAGAGAGCAGAGAGATGACCAGTGACTGGGGTGTATCACAGAGAGCAGAGAGATGACCAGTGACTGGGGTGTACCACAGACAGCAGAGAGATGACCAGTGACTGGGGTGTATCACAGACAGCAGAGAGATGACCAGCGGCTGGGGTGTACCACAGAGAGCAGAGAGATGATCAGTGACTGGGGTGTATCACAGACAGCAGAGAGATGACCAGTGACTGGGGTGTATCACAGAGAGCAGATAGATGACCAGTGACAGGGGTGTATCACAAATAGATGACTAGTGACTGAGGTGTATCACAGACAGCAGAGAGATGGCCAGTGACTGGGGTGTATCACAGAGAGATGACCAGTGACTGGGGTGTATCAAAGACAGCAGATAGATGACCAGTGACTGGGGTTTATCGCAAACAGCAGAGAGATGACCAGTGACTGGGGTGTACCACAGGGACAGAGAGATGACCAGTGACTGGGGTGTACCACAGACAGCAGAGAGATGACCAGTGACTGGGGTGTATCACAGACAGCAGAGAGATGGCCAGCGACTGGGGTGTATCACAGAGAGATGACCAGTCACTTGGGTGTATCACAGAAAGCAGAGAGATGGCCAGCGACTGGGGTGTATCACAGACAGCAGAGAGATGACCGGTGACTGGGGTGTATCACAGACAGCAGAGAGATGACCAGTGACTGGAGTGTACCACAGAAAGCAGAGAGATGGCCAGCGACTGGGGTGTATCACAGACAGCAGAGAGATGACCAGTGACTGGGGTGTATCACAGACAGCAGAGAGATGACCAGTGACTGGGGTGTATCACAGAGAGCAGAGAGATGACCAGTGACTGGGGTGTATCACAGAGAGCAGAGAGATGACCAGTGACTGGGGTGTACCACAGACAGCAGAGAGATGACCAGTGACTGGGGTGTATCACAGCGAGCAGAGAGATGGCCAGTGGCTGGGGTGTACCACAGAGAGCAGAGAGATGACCAGTGACTGGGGTGTATCACAGACAGCAGAGAGATGGTCAGTGACTGGGGTGTATCACAGAGAGATGACCAGTGACTGGGGTGTATCACAAACATCAGATTGATGACCAGTGACTGGGGTGTATCACAAAAAGCAGAGAGATGACCAGTGACTGGGGTGTATCACAGAGAGATGACCAGTGACTGGGGTGTATCACAGAGAGCCGAGAGATGGCCAGTGGCTGGGGTGTACCACAGAGAGCAGAGAGATGACCAGTGACTGGGGTGTATCACAGACAGCAGAGAGATGACCAATGACTGGGGTGTATCACAGACAGCAGAGAGATGACCAGTGACTGGGGTGTATCACAGAGAGCAGAGAGATGACCAGTGACTGGGGTGTATCACAGAGAGCAGAGAGATGACCAGTGACTGGGGTGTACCACAGACAGCAGAGAGATGACCAGTGACTGGGGTGTATCACAGAGAGCAGAGAGATGGCCAGTGGCTGGGGTGTACCACAGAGAGCAGAGAGATGACCAGTGACTGGGGTGTATCACAGACAGCAGAGAGATGACCAGTGACTGGGGTGTATCACACAGAGATGACCAGTGACTGGGGTGTATCACAGACAGCAGATAGATGACCAGTGACTGGGGTGTATCACAGACAGCAGAGAGATGACCAGTGACTGGGGTGTATCACAGACAGCAGAGAGATGACCAGTGACTGGGGTGTACCACAGAGAGCAGAGAGATGACCAGTGACGGGGGTGTATCACAAACATCAGATAGATGACCAGTGACTGTGGTGTATCACAAAAAGCAGAGAGATGACCAGTGACTGGGGTGTATCACAGAGAGATGGCCAGTGACTGGGTGTATCACAGAGAGCAGAGAGATGGCCAGTGACTGGGGTGTACCACAGACAGCAGAGAGATGGTCAGTGACTGGGGTGTATCACAGACAGCAGAGAGATGACCAGTGACTGGGGTGTATCACAGACAGGAGAGAGATGACCAGTGACTGGGGAGTATTACAGACAGCAGAGAGATGGCCAGCGACTGAGGTGTATCACAGACAGCAGAGAGATGACCAGTGACTGGGGTGTACCACAGAGAGCAGAGAGATGACCAGTGACTGGGGTGTATCACAAACAGCAGAGAGAAGACCAGTGACTGGGGTGTATCACAGACATCAGAGAGATGACCAGTGACTGGGGTGTATCACAGACAGCAGAGAGATGGCCAGCGACTGGGGTGTATCACAGACAGCAGAGAGATGACCAGTGACTGGGGTGTATCACAGACAGCAGAGAGATGACCAGTGACTGGGGTGTATCACAGACAGCAGAGAGATGGCCAGCGACTGGAGTGTATCACAGACAGCAGAGAGATGACCAGTGACTGGGGTGTATCACAGACAGCAGAGAGATGGCCCGTGACTGGGGTGTATCACAGACAGCAGAGAGATGGCCGGCGACTGGGGTGTATCACAGAGAGCAGAGAGATGGCCAGTGACTGGGGTGTATCACAGACAGCAGATAGATGAACAGTGACTGGGGTGTATCACAGAGAGATGGCCAGTGACTGGGGTGTATCACAGACAGTAGAGAGATGACCAGTGACTGGGGTGTATCACAGACAGCAGAGAGATGACCAGTGGCTGGGGTGTATCACAGACAGCAGAGAGATGGCCAGTGACTGGGGTGTATCACAGACAGCAGAGAGATGACCAGTGACTGGGATGTATCACAGACAGCAGAGAGATGGCCAGTGACTGGGGCGTATCACAGACAGCAGAGAGATGGCCAGTGACTGGGGTGTATCACAAAGAGATGGCCAGTGACTGGGGTGTACCACAGACAGCAGAGAGATGGTCAGTGACTGGGGTGTATCACAGACAGCAGAGAGATGACCAGTGACTGGGGTGTATCACAGACAGCAGAGAGATGACCAGTGACTGGGGAGTATTACAGACAGCAGAGAGATGGCCAGTGACTGGGGTGTACCACAGAGAGCAGAGAGATGACCAGTGACTGGGGTGTATCACAGACAGCAGAGAGATGACCAGTGACTGGGGTGTATCACAGACAGCAGAGAGATGGTCAGTGACTGGGGTGTATCACAGAGAGCAGCGAGATGGCCAGTGACTGGGGTGTACCACAGAGAGCAGAGAGATGACCAGTGACTGGAGTGCATCACAGAGAGGAGAGAGATGACCAGTGGCTGGCGTGTATCACAGACATCAGAGAGATGACCAGTGACTGGGGTGTATCACAGACAGCCGAGAGATGGTCGGTGACTGGGGTGTATCACAGACAGCAGAGAGATGACCAATGACTGGGGTGTATCACAGACAGCAGATAGATGACCAGTGACTGGGGTGTATCACAGACAGGAGAGAGATGACCAGTGACTGGGGTGTATCACAGACAGCAGAGAGATGACCAGCTACTGGGGTGTACCACAGATAGCAGAGAGATGACCAGTGACTGGGGTGTATCACAGACAGCAGAGAGATGACCAGTGACTGGGGTGTATCACAGACAGCAGAGAGATGACCAGTGACTGGGATGTATCACAGACAGCAGAGAGATGGCCAGTGACTGGGGCGTATCACAGACAGCAGAGAGATGGCCAGTGACTGGGGTGTATCACAAAGAGATGGCCAGTGACTGGGGTGTACCACAAACAGCAGAGAGATGGTCAATGACTGGGGTGTATCACAGACAGCAGAGAGATGACCAGTGACTGGGGTGTATCACAGACAGCAAAGAGATGACCAGTGACTGGGGAGTATTACAGACAGCAGAGAGATGGCCAGTGACTGGGGTGTACCACAGAGAGCAGAGAGATGACCAGTGACTGGGGTGTATCACAGACAGCAGAGAAATGACCAGTGACTGGGGTGTATCACAGACAGCAGAGAGATGGTCAGTGACTGGGGTGTATCACAGAGAGCAGCGAGATGGCTAGTGACTGGGGTGTATCACAGAGAGCAGAGAGATGGCCAGTGACTGGGGTGTATCACAGACAGCAGAGAGATGACCAGTGACTGGGGTGTATCACAGACAGCAGAGAGATGGTCAGTGACTGGGGTGTATCACAGAGAGCAGCGAGATGGCCAGTGACTGGGGTGTACCACAGAGAGCAGAGAGATGACCAGTGACTGGAGTGCATCACAGAGAGGAGAGAGATGACCAGTGGCTGGGGTGTATCACAGACAGCAGAGAGATGACCAGTGACTGGGGTGTATCACAGACAGCCGAGAGATGACCAGGGACTGGGGTGTATCACAGACAGCAGAGAGATGACCAGTGACTGGGGTGTATCACAGAGAGCAGAGAGATGACCAGTGGCTGGGGTGTATCACAGACAGCAGAGAGATGACCAGGGACTGGGGTGTATCACAGACAGCAGAGAGATGACCAGTGACTGGGGTGTATCACAGAGAGCAGAGAGATGACCAGTGACTGGGGTGTACCACAGATAGCAGAGAGATTACCAGTGACTGGGGTGTATCACAGACAGCAGAGAGATGACCAGTGACTGGGGTGTATCATAGACAGCAGAGAGATGGTCAGTGACTGGGGTGTATCACAGACAGCAGAGAGATGACCAGTGACTGGGGTGTATCACAGACAGCAGATAGATGACCAGTGACTGGGGTGTATCACAGACAGCAGAGAGATGACCAGTGACTGGGGTGTATCACAGACAGCAGAGAGATGACCAGTGACTGGGGTGTACCACAGATATCAGAGAGATGACCAGTGACTGGGGTGCATCACAGACAGCAGAGAGATGACCAGTGACTGGGGTGTATCACAGACAGCAGAGAGATGACCAGTGACTGGGGTGTACCACAGATAGCAGAGAGATGACCAGTGACTGGGGTGTATCACAGACCACAGAGAGATGACCAGTGACTGGGGTGTATCACAGACAGCAGAGAGATGACCAGTGACTGGGGTGTATCACAGACAGCAGAGAGATGACCAATGACTGGGGTGTATGACAGACAGCAGATAGATGACTAGTGACTGGGGTGTATCACAGACAGCAGAGAGATGACCAGTGACTGGGGTGTATCACAGACAGCAGAGAGATGACCAGTGACTGGCTTGTATCACAGACAGCAGATAGATGATCAGTGATTGGGGTGTATCACAAACAGCAGAGAGATGACCAGTGACTGGGGTGTATCACAGACAGCAGAGAGATGGCCCGTGACTGGGGTGTATCACAGACAGCAGAGAGATGACCAGTGACTGGGGTGTACCACAGAGAGCAGAGAGATGGCCCGTGACTGGGGTGTATCACAGACAGCAGAGAGATGGTCAGTGACTGGGGTGTATCACAGACAGCAGAGACATGACCAGTGACTGGGGTGTATCACAGACAGCAGAGAGATGACCAGTGACTGGGGAGTATTACAGACAGCAGAGAGATGGCCAGTGACTGGGGTGTACCACAGAGAGCAGAGAGATGACCAGTGACTGGGGTGTATCACAGACAGCAGAGAGATGACCAGTGACTGGGGTGTATCACAGACAGCAGAGAGATGGTCAGTGACTGGGGTGTATCACAGAGAGCAGCGAGATGGCCAGTGACTGGGGTGTACCACAGAGAGCAGAGAGATGACCAGTGACTGGAGTGCATCACAGAGAGGAGAGAGATGACCAGTGGCTGGGGTGTATCACAGACAGCAGAGAGATGACCAGTGACTGGGGTGTATCACAGACAGCCGAGAGATGGTCAGTGACTGGGGTGTATCACAGACAGCAGAGAGATGACCAGTGACTGGGGTGTATCACAGAGAGCAGAGAGATGACCAGTGACTGGGGTGTACCACAGATAGCAGAGAGATGACCAGTGACTGGGGTGTATCACAGACAGCAGAGAGATGACCAGTGACTGGGGTGTATCATAGACAGCAGAGAGATGGTCAGTGACTGGGGTGTATCACAGACAGCAGATAGATGACCAGTGACTGGGGTGTATCACAGACAGCAGAGAGATGACCAGTGACTGGGGTGTATCACAGACAGCAGAGAGATGACCAGTGACTGGGGTGTACCACAGATAGCAGAGAGATGACCAGTGACTGGGGTGTATCACAGACAGCAGAGAGATGACCAGTGACTGGGGTGTATCACAGACAGCAGAGAGATGACCAGTGACTGGGGTGTACCACAGATAGCAGAGAGATGACCAGTGACTGGGGTGTATCACAGACAGCAGAGAGATGACCAGTGACTGGGGTGTATCATAGACAGCAGAGAGATGGTCAGTGACTGGGGTGTATCACAGACAGCAGATAGATGACCAGTGACTGGGGTGTATCACAGACAGCAGAGAGATGACCAGTGACTGGGGTGTATCACAGACAGCAGAGAGATGACCAGTGACTGGGGTGTACCACAGATAGCAGAGAGATGACCAGTGACTGGGGTGTATCACAGACAGCAGAGAGATGACCAGTGACTGGGGTGTATCACAGACAGCAGAGAGATGACCAGTGACTGGGGTGTACCACAGATAGCAGAGAGATGACCAGTGACTGGGGTGTATCACAGACAGCAGAGAGATGGCCCGTGACTGGGGTGTATCACAGACAGCAGAGAGATGACCAGTGACTGGGGTGTACCACAGACAGCAGAGAGATGGCCCGTGACTGGGGTGTATCACAGACAGCAGAGAGATGACCAGCGACTATGGTGTACCACAGAGAGCAGAGAGATGACCAGTGACTGGGGTGTATCACAGACAGCAGAGAGATGACCAGTGACTGGGGTGTACCACAGGGACAGAGAGATGACCAGTGACTGGGGTGTACCACAGACAGCAGAGAGATGGTCAGTGACTGGGGTGTATCACAGACAGCAAAGAGATGGCCAGCGACTGGGGTGTATCACAGAGAGATGACCAGTTACTGGGGTGTATCACAGAAAGCAGAGAGATGGCCAGCGACTGGGGTGTATCACAGACAGCAGAGAGATGACCAGTGACTGGGGTGTATCACAGACAGCAGAGAGATGACCAGGGACTGGTGTGTGCCACAGATAGCAGAGAGATGACCAGTGACTGGGGTGTATCACAGACAGCAGAGAGATGACCAGTGACTGGGGTGTACCACAGATAGCGGAGAGATGACCGGTGACTGGGGTGTACCACAGATAGCGGAGAGATGACCGGTGACTGGGGTGTATCACAGACAGCAGAGAGATGACCAGTGACTGGGGTGTATCACAGAGAGCAGAGAGATGACCAGTGACTGGGGTGTACCACAGACAGCAGAGAGATGACCAGTGACTGGGGTGTATCACAGAGAGCAGAGAGAGGGCCAGTGGCTGGGGTGTACCACAGGGACAGAGAGATGACCAGTGACTGGGTGTACCACAGACAGCAGAGAGATGACCCCTGACTGGGGTGTATCACAGACAGCAGAGAGATGGCCAGCGACTGGGGTGTATCACAGAGAGATGACCAGTCACTGGGGTGTATCACAGAAAGCAGAGAGATGGCCAGCGACTGGGGTGTATCACAGACAGCAGAGAGATGACTAGTGACTGGGGTGTATCACAGACAACAGAGAGATGACCAGGGACTGGTGTGTGCCACAGATAGCAGAGAGATGACCAGTGACTGGGGTGTATCACAGACAGCAGAGAGATGACCAGTGACTGGGGTGTACCACAGATAGCGGAGAGATGACCGGTGACTGGGGTGTATCACAGAGAACAGAGAGATGACCAGTGACTGGGGTGTATCACAGAGAGCAGAGAGATGACCAGTGACTGGGGTGTATCACAGAGAGCAGAGAGATGACCAGTGACTGGGGTGTACCACAGACAGCAGAGAGATGACCAGTGACTGGGGTGTATCACAGAGAGCAGAGAGATGGCCAGTGGCTGGGGTGTACCACAGAGAGCAGAGAGATGACCAGTGACTGGGGTGTATCACAGACAGCAGAGAGATGGTCAGTGACTGGGGTGTATCACAGACAGCAGATAGATGACCAGTGACTGGGGTGTATCACAAACATCAGATAGATGACCAGTGACTGGGGTGTATCACAAAAAGCAGAGAGATGACCAGTGACTGGGGTGTATCACAGAGAGCAGAGAGATGGCCAGTGACTGGGGTGTGCCACGGAGAGCAGAGAAATGACCAGTGACTGGGGTGTATCACAGACAGCAGAGAGACGGCCAGCGACTTGGGTGTATCACAGACAGCAGAGAGATGACCAGTGACTGTGGTGTATCACAGACAGCAGAGAGATGGCCAGCGACTGAGGTGTATCACAGACAGCAGAGAGATGACCAGTGACTGGGGTGTATCACAGACAGCAGAGAGATGACCAGTGACTGGGGTGTCACACAGACAGCAGAGAGATGGCCAGCGACTGGGGTGTATCACAGACAGCAGAGAGATGACCAGTGACTGGGGTGTATCACAGACAGCAGAGAGATGGCCCGTGACTGGGGTGTATCACAGACAGCAGAGAGATGGCCGGCGACTGGGGTGTATCACAGAGAGCAGAGAGATGGCCAGTGACTGGGGTGTATCACAGACAGCAGATAGATGACCAGTGACTGGGGTGTATCACAGACAGCAGGGAGATGACCAGCGACTGGGGTGTATCACAGAGAGCAGAGAGATGGTCAGTGACTGGGGTGTACCACAGACAGCAGAGAGATGACCAGTGACTGGGGTGTATCACAGACAGCAGAGAGATGACCAGTGACTGGGGTGTATCACAGACAGCAGAGAGATGACCAGTGACTGGGGTGTATCACAGACAGCAGAGAGATGGCCAGTGACTGGGGTGTATCACAGACAGCAGAGAGATGACCAGTGACTGGGGTGTATCACAGACAGCAGAGAGATGGCCAGTGACTGGGATGTATCACAGACAGCAGAGAGATGGCCGGTGACTGGGGCGTATCACAGACAGCAGAGAGATGGCCAGTGACTGGGGTGTATCACAGACAGCAGAGAGATGACCAGTGACTGGGGTGTATCACAGACAGCAGAGAAATGGCCAGCGACTATGGTGTATCACAGACAGCCGAGAGATGACCAGTGACTGGGGTGTATCACAGACAGCAGAGAGATGACCAGTGACTGGGGTGTATCACAGACAGCAGAGAGATGACCAATGACTGGGGTGTATCACAAACAGCAGAGAGATGGCCAGTGACTGGCCGTTATCGAAGTCTAGTCAGAGAAGGCGATTCTGCTGACCTTCCACTCTCGGTGACCGCTGTGGGTGTGGCAGGGGGCTAGTGGGTAAGGCCAGGCATTAACGTATAGAGGGCGAAGGCGGTAGGGTGGAAGCTCTGGTGTGTGGAGGGCTTAGGAAGGGGAGGGGGCCGCGGGCGGGGTGGGGGTGGGGGAGGGGAGTGCTTCACACGGTACTCGATAATGGAGTGAGTGGGGTTTGCGAGACGGTACACAGCGCGTGTGTTTGGGAGGAAGGGGCAGGAGTCTGGGTGGGTAAAGAGAAGAAGGAATGGAAGGAGAGGGGACTGACATAGATAAATGTGAGACTCAGGAAGGTAATGTAGAGGAGGGAGGGAGGGTGGGGGCTGGAAGAAGGTAAGCCGGCGGGTTGCCTGAGCTGGTATCAGGGATTATTCCGCATTATGGGATCGCGTGCGTGTGTTGCCCGCTGCATGGTCACATAGGTGAAGGGGAGGGGGCTGAAGAGGGAAGGGGGGTGGGGCAGGCAAGGGGGGGGGGGGTCTAATTGGTCCACCGCTCTGAAAATGCTGGTCACCTTTTGAGCCGTAGGTCGAGTGGATCAGTCTCCACGCTGAATGGACTACAGCCATTACACCACGGCCACGGCCAGCCCTCGACTCCATCATCAGGCACTACAGCCATTACACCCCGGCCACAGCCAGCCCTCGACTCCATCACCAGGCCCTGCCTCATCCTCCCTACCCCTCACCCCTCACCCCCTCCCCTCACACCCTCCCTCACACCCTCCCTCACATGTCGCCCTCACACCTTCCTTCAGTCCCTCTCCAGCCCCAGCTCTCTTCATAATTACACTCCCCCATCAAATCCTGCCCCCCCCCCCTCCCACCTCCTCTCCCACCCCTCCCAGGCCTCTGACGTCATTACCCCCCGAGGCCTACACGACAAACCCGCCTCACCCGGAGACAGATAATTACTCATGAATATTCCTTCCAGAATGGAATGTCCGGTCGTTATTCCGAGTTGGATGTTGTTTGTTCGCCGCCGGTCGCCAGGGCGCGCCCCAGGCACGGCATCCATTAGCAATGTATTCTAATTGAATATCGTGTGTTTGCGTCTCCGTTTGAGATCAAATATGTATAGCACATAGAAAAAGCTGTAGACACGCATGCAAATATGGGAATTAAGCACACATGGTATCGATTCTAACATCACTTTAGATAGACCAATGATAAGCGTTACACATACCCTGAACTCATACGATTCTGGGGTTCTGGGACGTTGTGTGAATGTGATTACAGGGTGCAGCGTCCGGGGAAAGTGTGGGGAATTACCCCTGGGCGTGGCTCCTCTATATCGTTGATCTCTCCACCAAACATTGACGCGATAGTACATGCTGAAGTCGTCTCTGTCAAATCATCTAACCGTTCACATGTCATTTCTATGTGCAGCAGTCTTGCCCTTATCTGTACCAGACGGCGTTATTTCGTCACACTTTAACTACGAAATGGCCCGCAAGAGGGAGACACTTGCTATATTGGATTTTCTTTTCTTTTATGTATCTTTTCACTAGCGATGAACAGTGCCTCCCCCTGGTGAGCAATATCGTAGTTGGGTGATGTAACGGTGCCTCCCCCTGGTGAGCAATATCGTAGTTGATTGATGAAACAGTGCCTCCCCCTGGTGAGCCATATCGTAGTTGGGTGATGTAACGGTGCTTCCCCCTGGTGAGCAATATCGTAGTTGATTGATGAAACAGTGCCTTCCCCTGGTGAGCCATATCGTAGTTGGGTGATGTAACGGTGCCTCCCCCTGGTGAGCCAGATTGTAGTTGGGTGATGTAAAAAGGAGAAAAGCCAGTGTTTTCGCACAGTAGTTACCATAGTTACAGAGAGGCTGGCCAGCCCAACACCTTACAAATATTAGTCATGACAATGATCTGATAACCACGCTTTATATTACGTCAACAGGTGATCATTACAACGGATATGATAATCGCTATTTATGCCACAAACACCAACTACATGCAGATTGAATGGACGCTATCGTGAGGGGAGGGGGGAGGGGCGGGGGGACGACGAAAACGAGTCGTGATGGAGACCTCTCATTCATATTTATTTACGACAATGTGAACACTCACCCTTTGACCGAAGCATGATATGGATACAAGTAGGCACAAATTATGCAAAGGAAAGTAACTAAAAAGAGGTGAAATATTGATCAATTATCCCTGTCCTAGAGCACGCCGACACCTCATCTCACCTTTCTCTCTGCCTGCCCCCCCCCCCCACCACCTCACTCTCTGCCTGCCCTCCCAACCACCTCTCTCTCTGCTTGCCCATCCCCACCACCTCTCTGTCTGGCTGCCCCCCCCCCCCTCACCACCTCTCTCTCTCTGTCTGCCCCCCCACCACCTCTCTCTCTGCCTGCCCCCTCCCCCCCAACCACCTCTCTCTCTCTGCCTGCCCCTCCCCCACCACCTCTCTCTCTGCCTGCCCCCCCCACCTCCTCTCTCTCTGCCTGCCCCCCCCCCAACCACCTCTCTCTCTCTGCCTGCCCCTCCCCCACCACCTCTCTCTCTGCCTGCCCCCCCCCCACCTCCTCTCTCTCTGCCTGCCCCCCCCCAACCACCTCTCTCTCTCTGCCTGCCCCTCCCCCACCACCTCTCTCTCTGCCTGCCCCCCCCCCAACCACCTCTCTCTCTGCCTGCTCCCCAACCACCTCTCTCTCTCTGCCTCCCCCCCCCCAACCACCTCTCTCTCTGCCTGCCCCCCCCACCACCTCTCTCTCTCTGCCTCCCCCCCCCCAACCACCTCTCTCTCTCTGCCTGCCCCCCCCCCCCCACCACCTCTCTCTCTGCCTGCCCCCCCCCGCAACCACTTCTCTCTCTGGCTGCTCCCCAACCACCTCTCTCTCTGTCTGCCCCCCATGATCATGTCCCTCATGATAAATTCGACATTCCTCATGTTAAATTCGACATTTTTCATGATAAATTCGTCATTTTTCATGATATATTCGGCATTTTTCATTACCCGTCGGCTCGGAAATACAAATCTGGCGAGCCAAAATTGCGAGATCTTACTGACACAACGCCCAGTAGTCATAGGTATTGAGTTGACCATTCTGGGGGTATTTGCGTATTGAGTTGACCATCCTGGTGGTATTTGCGTATTGAGCTGACCATCCTGGTGGTATTTGCGTATTGAGCTGACCATCCTGGTGGTATTTGCGTATTGAGCTGACCATCCTGGTGGTATTTGCGTATTGAGCTGACCATCCTGGTGGTATTTGCGTATTGAGCTGACCATCCTGGTGGTATTGTATTGAGCTGACCATCTTGTGGTATTTGCCTATTGAGCTGACCATCTTGGTGTTATTTGCGTATTGAGCTGACCATCTTGGTGGTAGTTACGTATTGAGCTGACCATCTTGTGGTATTTGCCTATTGAGCTGACCATCTTGTGGTATTTGCGTATTGAGTTGACCATCTTGTGTTATTTGCGTATTGAGCTCACCATCTTGGTGTTATTTGCGTATTGAGCTGACCATCTTGGTGGTAGTTACGTATTGAGCTGACCATCTTGTGGTATTTGCGTATTGAGTTGACCATCTTGTGTTATTTGCGTATTGAGCTCACCATCTTGGTGTTATTTGCGTATTGAGCTGGTAGCCAGGCCTTCGACCAGTGGGCGATAATAAGGTGCAGTAGCGGGTTGTGGCTTCTTCCCCGGACGGCATGACTGCCTCTATATCGATGTGAGTGATGCTGGCTCCAATGGCCGTATCGACAGGGAGGTCACGTGATTGGGCATCCTATACAACTGTCGGCGACCAGATGTGCCCGCGACACGCGCCCGAGACGATGTTTGTCGGGGCGACAAGGGATGTCTCCCCGGCCACCTTGGATACCGACTGGCGGCCATTGTTGCTGTCAATGGCGGGCTGTGTGTCGCCGCCGGCTGTGGCCAGGGAGATCCAATGGCGGGCTGTGTGTCGCCGCCGGCTGTGGCCAGGGAGATCCCATGGCGACATTGGCGGGGCCGGATGCCAGTTTAACGGATTATTTGGGGGCAAAGAAGACGAATAAAGGAAGCGTCAAGGTGCCTGAACCCTAATAGCGAAGACAGCAGCGAGAGAGCGCTGTCTTCGAAACGAGGATAGGACATGGGTTGACAAGCGAAAGGGAAAAATGTAAAGAATGGACGGAGAAAATATTATTGAAGATATGATTTTTAGACTTCAATTGTGTGGACTTACGTCGCACAAGGGAACAAAGAGACAAGAGACAAAATGTGACAAGAAAAGAAGACGCCAACGAAAAGGGAAGTTAACATAACTGGGAAGGGAATATTACAAAGGGCCAGGGCACCAGTAAGATGTGGGGAAGGAGCATGTCGAATGGAAATCGAATAGAGGAGCCACGTAATTAGGGAGAGGGAGGGGCGGCATGTAACCGGGGAAACGGGGGGGGGGGTGAGGGAAAGGGAGGGATGAAGGATAAATATAGATTGTCCAGATATGAGCGAGGCGAGGGATTAAGGCAACTGCCGAGAATGTCAGTGGGTAATGGGAGTCCTGTGGGGGATAGGGGGAGGCGTCTGTGGGGTGTGGGGGGTGGGGCGGTGGCGGAGGAGGAGCCGAGGGCTGGGGAGGAGGGAGGGAGGGGGGGGGGTCGTGTAGGCAGTGTCGCCCTCTTATCGACATGCAGAGGAAGATTTAAGAGGGTTATTATTCTTGTTCTCTCGATGTCCGCCCCCTCCCCAATAGCCTCCAGTGCTGCCCTCAAGCGGGCGACCGGTGATCACTGTGACGGCCGATGAATTCACGTGACCCACCCCACCCGCCACCCCCCACCCTCAACCCGTCCTGTCGCCTCTCCCAACACCGTTTCTCAACCCCTCCCAACTGCCTCACTCCACCCCCCCCCCACCCCCCGCCCCTCCCCTGGCCACCCCACCCCGGACCTCGCCCCGAACATCAATGCTAACACCGGGGCCACGTGCCCAGGTATGTGGCTTACAGGGAGGGGCCTTGGCCATGCACCTACCCCCGCGCGGCTTGCCGTACCTGCTCCTGCCAGTGACCCGGGGCGCCTCCTCCTCCGCCTCCTCCTCCGCCTCCTACCCGCGGTAATGGCTCTTGGCGTGTTAACACGCCCTGCTAGCAGTAACAGACAACGTCATCCACGTCCAGAAACACGAGGACGGTTCATCCCACCTCTCTTTGTCTCTGCCTGTCTCGCCCCCTCTCTCTCTATATATATATGTACATAGAGAGAGCACTGAGGGTTGGGGATTTAGTTTAATGACGAGGCTGACAAGGAGACAGCTGAGCCGTCTCATTACAGACTCGTCCTGTGGTGCGAAGGTTCCGCGGTGTCCCCGATATGCCACAGGGACATGGTCTCCAAGGATACACTTCAATTAGTGGAATGCAGGGACGATTGAGGAAAATGGCAAGTTAAATGGATGTTGCCATTTGAAATACGAGGATAAGCCAAATAGGTCATGTATGGATCATATTGAAGAGTTTGATTGATTGCGAGTTCACCCATGAGATATAGATCCACTGAAATATATCACGAAGTTGGTACCCAGCCAAAAGATCACATACAGAACTACGTGTGCAGTGTGTCAGGAAGCATTTTCGATGAGACACATGCAGTGATTGTGTTGCCGTGCATTATTTTCCACAATCCTTTTTGTTTTGAGGAAATCTAATGCAATCGATTTCTTGATGTAATAACGTGGGCTTCAGCTGCTGGTGAAAGCTCTGTTGCCATACTTCCCAGCGCAAGCACATGACTCTGGACATGCCGTCCAAAGAGTGTTTTAGTTGAAAGCTAATGTTTTATTAGCATAGGCTTTAAATCGATCACCAGCAGTGGAGATAGAAAATCGATCGCCTATTGTGAAAAGTGTCATTATCTGCCAAGGAAGTACGAATCGACAGTGTTGGAAGGATAGGTAGCATCGACCAGAGCCCATAACACGGACAATCATATCATAGCTAGACTGGATGGACATACTACAGCACTGGTTGGAGGCACTCTCTGCCAGCTCTCGCCAAGTTCTCGCCAAGCCAACTCGCATCAAGTTGGTTAGTGTGTGTGTGTCGCTGTGTGTTAGGAACCCGTCTCTGGTCTATTCTCGACACTGGATTCTGCCGCCAGGGGTCCGTGGAGATTGAAACTTGTGTCGTTCCCGCCGCCTGGATTCTGCCGCCAGGGTGTCCGTGGAGATTGAAACCTGTGTCCTTCCCGCCGCCTTCATCATGTACGCGCGGTACCGGACTCAGGCTCAGAACAAACGCCGCACGCAAAGTGCGCGCAACTCCACTAAAGACGTCACTTCCGGAATATCGGATACCGGAATTCACCTGCGCAGTCGCAGTGACATGCAGCTGTTAACGAATTCAGGTAAACCACTGGGATCTGAAATAACTACGTGATTTTTAGGACTTTAAAAAATAATAAAATTATGTATTTATTTCTTTGGTACTGGCCACCCTTTGTCTTTCACATGATCATGTTTTGGAGCCATTCAATGCGAATCAGTCACGAACCAGTCACATTAATTTCAACTGGGAATATGGTTGTACGAATGTTTACAATTTTTACAATAATAATACAGGCTGAACTTACCTCATTAATTGGTAACTGTGGGCGTAAAACGATCGATTTCCAGATAGTTTTTGCTGTAGTTAAAGTATATTAATAGAAATAGTTGGCGACAATTAGCGTTTATGACTGGACAGACCGATACGAATTGTAAGGGATTGCCGCCGACATCAATGACCATGCCAGCCAATACCTCATTAGCAGCACGGAATACAAGCTCGTGTGGTTCCAGTAAAAGGATACATATAGCCTCGTGCTTCAAACTCCACCAGGCAGCATTGCCTGTTGGTTCCCGCTGCTTCGTTTACTTCACGATCATTGAACTTTAGTGTCTAAGTTCTAGTTTCTTGATTGACGGTGTGGGTGTTTGTCTGTGTATGTATGTAGGGACCGTTGGCTTGGCCCGCAGGGGTTTAATCTACACTTGAAGCTAAGGGCACAGGGGACTTAGCACAGGGAGTAGGTACTTAGAGTGGGCGGCAGTCACGCCAGTCCACCTGGCCATGTCCTGCCGGCATCAACTCCCATTGTCCCAATTGACATTTAGATGTGTATTGATACCTTTGTAAATCAAAACGGACTCCATTACCCGACGACAGAACTCCAGGCACTGACCAAGGCACGAGACACGTGGCCAAACGCACCTTGGTGCTTGTGCGGCGCGCATGCGCATTACACAGTTTATCGCAATCTCCAATTGTTTCCCGCCTGAAGTCGCTCCACAGCCCTGAGATCACTGTTTGCTCCCTGGTGCTCTAGACATCCCTTTTGTTGAAGCCGAGCCATTCGGACAAAGACACAATTTTTTTCTATCCGGAGATGTCATTAAAGATTGACAGTAACGACCCCGTATCGTGATTGTAGCACGCAGAGGATCCTATCGGGTCTGGAACCAAGCCAGGCTTATTATGCAAAGATGACGTCTTCTTTACATGCCACAGTTGTTATGTCGCGATGACGTATACGCCAGAGTGGCTACATGCTAGGATTGTAAAGCCGAGATGACGTCGCCATTACATGCCAGGGGTGTTATGCAAAAACATACATCATCATTACATTCCAAGGTTGTTATGACAATATGACGTCATCTATTCTGTAAGACCTGACGGCGCATCACTGTTGCCATGGTTGCGCAATGGCCGCGGCCTGTAAAGATTCGTCAGTGAAATGAATCACTGTAAGAGCTGTAAGACCTGTAGGACATGTAAGACCTGTAAGAGATGTAAGACCCGTAAGAGCTATAAGAGCGGCACTGGCCGCTGTGATGCTTGCCGAGAAAGTTAACCGTCTAATTTGTTCAGACCGCCTTTAACAATGAACCCGGTATATGTTTACGTTGTCCACTTCTGTCGATCACATGGCCTTCCGCAACAACTTCATCGTCATCTTGAAAACAGGATTTGTGCTAACCTCGGGCATTAGAGGGATTTAACAAGAGAATCCTAGCTCATCATGCAAAACATTGCCTCCATGACCGAGTAGTAGAACACTCCACTGTAAATCAATAGGTTTCTGGGTAAAACAACTATCATTTCATTTTGAAATTACCGAAATGACGGACACATATCCTCGTGGCCTGACGAGGGGTTCGCCGGCCGGCCTGTCGCCTTGACGTATTTACCCACTCTCTGCCTTCGATTCACTCCGCTAGGACTCCATTTTAATCTCTGTTGTCGCCTACTTCCTCAATGCATTTTCACACTCGCTCGCCAGGGCGGCGCTGCGCAAATTGATAGGGAAAATCACCCTAAGCCTAACAACAGCGTATCAGGTGATGAAAAGTTCAGTCCAATTATAACTTTTTTGAAATTGTACAAGATGTTTTTGCTGTATGTAATACACAGAGTACGTTATTTTTATGTTTTATTCCTGAAAATTATAATGTTGCAAGAAATTACAGCTGATTTGACCGTTTTTCAAGAATCTGGAAATTTGCCCCCTGGCCGACAGCAGCGGTAAAGCGGAGCTTGCGTAGCGCCACCGTGCGGGGAGCTTGGTAATTACCGGGCCTGAGATTCTCCGCACGCAGCACTGTCTGGTTCACCAGTCCAGAGGTCGTGCCTTGGTCAGCGCCTCTGGTTACACAGTCTGTCACGTGGTGCCCGGTCATGTCGCCACGTATATAGCGTTCACGCGGCTTACGCAATATCGTGACGTCAACACATGTGACGTGAATGTGTTCTTTATCCGACCGTCGAGACAGGCTGAAGCCGCGGCTAAAGCATCGTGTCATGACGAAACGAAAATTGTTAACTTAAGGTCGTCGACGCACATCATTTTGTCATATGTGACAGCATTGACTATATTGGCAATTCCTTACCATACAAATTCGATCAAGTGCAATGTCTATGCCATTTCCCTTGAACGTTGTTTTTATATATCTCATTAGAAAAATAAAAGTAAAAGCTAGAGACCAAAATATTGCAAAGAATACGTAGGACGTGCAGACGATTTCCGAAATTAAAAACTTTTCTCTCGTTTTCTGTTGGTAAATCCTGTCAGAATTGATCAAAGTTACTTGACGCATCTGTTAAGATTCTGTTAAATCTCGCCGGTAAGCTTTCATTTGGGAGTATGGCGGAAATTATCCGTTAATTAATTGCATGGCAGCAACCGGTTCCAAAGCGCATGCGACATGAAATCAAAACGTGATTGAAGATAGTTAATATTTAAACAAGGAATCGCCAGAAATGTGCCTTTCTCCTGATTGCACCCAGTGCCATTACAAGATACCCCCTCAGTGTAACACCGCTACCAGTGCCATTACAAGATACCCCCTCCGTTTGATACCGATACTAGTGCCATTACAAGATACCCCCTCCGTTTGACACCGCTACCAGTGCCATTACAAAATATCCCCTCCGTGGGACACCGCTACCAGTGTCATTACAAGATACCCCCTCCGTGTGACACCGCTACCAGTGCCATTACAAGATACCCCCTCCGTGTGACACCGCTACCAGTGCCATTACAAGATACCCCCTCGGTGTGACACCGCTACCAGTGCCATTACAAAATACCCCCTCCGTGTGACACCGCTACCAGTGCCATTACAAGATACCCCCTCCGTGTGACACCGCCACCAGTGCCATTACAAAATATCCCCTCCGTGTGACACCGCTACCAGTGCCATTACAAGATACCCCCTCCGTGTGACACCGCTACCAGTGCCATTACAAGATACCCCCTCCGTGTGACACCGCTACCAGTGCCATTACAAGATACCCCCCTCCTCGTGACACCGCTACCAACTAGAGATACATGCAACACATGTTATTGCATCTTATCTGGCTTCATTTGGAAATGTCAAGACAGCAACGTTGATGTCTTCCAACACATGTCTTCTTATTTCCAAGGGTTCGTTACCGCATTTCTTTAAATCTAATCGACAGTAGAAGTATGACATTTCCAAATTCAAAGGACTGAACTGTTATTCAGGTACCTGTAAGGGATTCCTCTGAACTGTTATTCAGGTAAGTTCAGTCCAATTATAACTTTTTTGAAATTGTACAAGATGTTTTTGCTGTATGTAATACACAGAGTACGTTATTTTTATGTTTTATTCCTGAAAATTTTAATGTTGCAAGAAATTACAGCTGATTTGACCGTTTTTCAAGAATCTGGAAATTTGCCCCCTGGCCGACAGCAGCGGTAAAGCGGAGCTTGCGTAGCGCCACCGTGCGGGGAGCTTGGTAATTACCGGGCCTGAGATTCTCCGCACGCAGCACTGTCTGGTTCACCAGTCCAGAGGTCGTGCCTTGGTCAGCGCCTCTGGTTACACAGTCTGTCACGTGGTGCCCGGTCATGTCGCCACGTATATAGCGTTCACGCGGCTTACGCAATATCGTGACGTCAACACATGTGACGTGAATGTGTTCTTTATCCGACCGTCGAGACAGGCTGAAGCCGCGGCTAAAGCATCGTGTCATGACGAAACGAAAATTGTTAACTTAAGGTCGTCGACGCACATCATTTTGTCATATGTGACAGCATTGACTATATTGGCAATTCCTTACCATACAAATTCGATCAAGTGCAATGTCTATGCCATTTCCCTTGAACGTTGTTTTTATATATCTCATTAGAAAAATAAAAGTAAAAGCTAGAGACCAAAATATTGCAAAGAATGCGTAGGACGTGCAGACGATTTCCGAAATTAAAAACTTTTCTCTCGTTTTCTGTTGGTAAATCCTGTCAGAATTGATCAAAGTTACTTGACGCATCTGTTAAGATTCTGTTAAATCTCGCCGGTAAGCTTTCATTTGGGAGTATGGCGGAAATTATCCGTTAATTAATTGCATGGCAGCAACCGGTTCCAAAGCGCATGCGACATGAAATCAAAACGTGATTGAAGATAGTTAATATTTAAACAAGGAATCGCCAGAAATGTGCCTTTCTCCTGATTGCACCCAGTGCCATTACAAGATACCCCCTCCGTGTAACACCGCTACCAGTGCCATTACAAGATACCCCCTCCGTTTGATACCGATACTAGTGCCATTACAAGATACCCCCTCCGTGTGACACCGCTACCAGTGCCATTACAAGATACCCCCTCCGTGGGACACCGCTACCAGTGCCATTACAAGATACCCCCCTCCTCGTGACACCGCTACCAACTAGAGATACATGCAACACATGTTATTGCGTCTTATCTGGCTTCATTTGGAAATGTCAAGACAGCAACGTTGATGTCTTCCAACACATGTCTTCTTATTTCCAAGGGTTCGTTACCGCATTTCTTTAAATCTAATCGACAGTAGAAGTATGACATTTCCAAATTCAAAGGACTGAACTGTTATTAAGGTACCTGTAAGGGATTCATGTGAACTGTTATTCAGGTAAGTTCAGTCCAATTATAACTTTTTTGAAATTGTACAAGATGTTTTTGCTGTATGTAATACACAGAGTACGTTATTTTTATGTTTTATTCCTGAAAATTATAATGTTGCAAGAAATTACAGCTGATTTGACCGTTTTTCAAGAATCTGGAAATTTGCCCCCTGGCCGACAGCAGCGGTAAAGCGGAGCTTGCGTAGCGCCACCGTGCGGGGAGCTTGGTAATTACCGGGCCTGAGATTCTCCGCACGCAGCACTGTCTGGTTCACCAGTCCAGAGGTCGTGCCTTGGTCAGCGCCTCTGGTCACACAGTCTGTCACGTGGTGCCCGTCATGTCGCCACGTATATAGCGTTCACGCGACTTACGCAATGTCGTGACGTCAGCAAATGTGACGTTAATGTGTTCTTTATCCGACCGTCGAGACAGGCTGAAGCCGCGGCTAAAGCATCGTGTCATGACGAAACGAAAATTGTTAACTTAAGGTCGTCGACGCACATCATTTTGTCATATGTGACAGCATTGACTATTGGCAATTCCTTACCGTACAAATTCGATCAAGTGCAATGTCTATGCCATTTCCCTTGAACGTTGTTTTTATATATCTCGTTAGAAAAATAAAAGTAAAAGTTAGAGACCAAAATATTGCAAAGAATGCGTAGGACGTGCAGACGATTTCCGAAATTAAAAACTTTTCTCTCGTTTTCTGTTGGTAAATCCTGTCAGAATTGATCATAGTTACTTGACGCATCTGTTAAGATTCTGTTAAATCTCGCCGGTAAGCTTTCATTTGGGAGTATGGCGGAAATTATCCGTTAATTAATTGCATGGCAGCAACCGGTTCCAAAGCGCATGCGACATGAAATCAAAACGTGATTGAAGATAGTTAATAGTGAAACAAGGAATCGCCAGAAATGTGCCTTTCTCCTGATTGCACCCAGTGCCATTACAAGATACCCCCTCCGTGTAACACCGCTACCAGTGCCATTACAAGATACCCCCACCGTTTGATACCGATACTAGTGCCATTACAAGATACCCCCTCCGTTTGACACCGTTACCAGTGCCATTACAAGATACCCCGTCCGTTTGACACCGCTACCAGTGCCATTACAAGATACCCGCTCCGTTTGACACCGCTACCAGTGCCATTACAAGATACCCCCTCCGTGTGACACCGCTACCAGTGCCATTACAAAATACCCCCTCCGTGTGACACCGCTACCAGTGCCATTACAAAATACCCCCTCCGTGTGACACCGCTACCAGTGCCATTACAAGATACCCCCTCCGTTTGACACCGCTACCAGTGCCATTACAAGATACCCCCTCCGTGGGACACCGCTACCAGTGCCATTACAAGATACCCCCCTCCTCGTGACACCGCTACCAACTAGAGATACATGCAACACATGTTATTGCATCTTATCTGGCTTCATTTGAAAATGTCAAGACAGCAACGTTGATGTCTTCCAACACATATCTTCTTATTTCCAAGGGTTCGTTACCGCATTTCTTTAAATCTAATCGACAGTAGAAGTATGACATTTCCAAATTCAAAGGACTGAACTGTTATTCAGGTACCTGTAAGAGATTCCTGGGAACTGTTGCTCAGGTACCTGTTTGGGATTCCTGTGAGCCTCTCACATCTCGGGATTCGACCACATGGCCCAGATCCCGACAACGCTACCATGCTTTGCCGCATGGTGGCGCTTCGCTACGCCACTAACATAGGCTGGTAGCAACACTGATTTTGAACTGGTCTATGGCAAGCCATTTGCGTATCATTTACAGAAATAGATTTTCGGGTCGTTAAATTAGGATTCTCATCCTTGCAACCGGGTTGTTTTTGTTTCAAAACCTTTAGCGCAAAAACCATAACTTCAATGAGTTTTCAAAGCGGTGTTGAACAAATTCTGGGTAATACGGCTTTTCTTATGATCTTCTTATGGCAGAACAAGACGGAAGTAGAGAACATGTTACAACATATATACAAATGTTTTTGACGTGAAAGGGAGCATCCGAACAAAGAGACTATTCAAGTTGATCCTAAATAAGTTAATTGTGGTATAAACGGACAGGTGTGTCATTGAAAGTACGGCCATGAAGCAGAAACACGCTCTTTCTTTACGTTCCCATCAAACTGCCGTCGTGCACAGGTCATTATGTCCTGGTCTTATACACACCTCATCAAGACGCCAGGTGTTCGCCGAGTGCGAATCTCGCTCTCGGCGGTTTCTAAACGAGATTCTCGTCTCTCATGGGCACTTTTTTTCCCATGGATCTCGCCAATGGAGACGATAGCCCAAGGCGAGGCAAGAATAGAAGAGTCCTGGGGCCTGTCATGAGGGGCTTTAATCCAATATTAGTGTGTGTGTGTGTGTTGTGGGGGGGGGGGGCGTTGGTACCTTTGTTTGCACCCAATTTAATTGACTCATCCGGGGTTTCGGCCGTAGGATCGTCTATATAATGAGCGGCGAGGTTATACAAGTAGCGGTTGAGGGGGGAGTTGCTGGGGGTGGGGGGCGGGCGGATCAGCCTGGCGTAGTGCTGCAGGGTGCTATATAGGCCCTGCTTCCATTGAGCCGGTCAGGCAGGCACCGGAGGGCGCAGGGATGCTCCTCCAACCCCCTCCTCACCGCCACGCACCCCCACTGCGCCGTGCGTGGTGTGCCAGCTGGGGGTGCCGTATCCATGGAGCCGTGGTGGCTGAGGGGCCGGGGGGGGGGGTGAAACTAGGCTGGTGGTGACCCACAGGAGACTCCTGGTGTTAGTTACCCCTGGAGGTAGGCAGGCAGGTAGGCAGGTGGATGGGTGGGTGGGTTGGGGGGGGGGGGGAGCGGTCCTATCACTTACGCCATACATATGATTCCGCCGTTTGCCTCAGTCAGATCGTTATAAAAGCGCCCTCCGGAAACCTTGGCCGACCAATTCTGCTCATGGAAAGATAAAACAGCGGCGCTTCCTCCACAACAAGATACACAACCTTAACAGCAACGGAGTCCTACTTCCGTTGCTCGGCCTCTGATAATTGCTGTCTGCCCTCGGACGCCCACAGGTCACGGCGGCCCCACCCGACCCCACACGAACCCTGGCGATCTCCCGGCAGAGGGCGTTACGCTTACGCCATAGTCCCTCTGCCCCACGTCAAATTTAACCAGAATTATTCAACCAGATTAATCCAGATTATCCAGATAATCAAAATTATCCATCATTCGCGAAAATTGAAATGAATCTAATCGAAGAAAGATTGGCAGTTTGCCATGAAATACACCAGTGTTTTGCATTTACTGTGCTGTTGGTACCGTATGGGACGAATTCATTTGAGTTTGATTAATTAGAAGCCATGTTACTTTTGAATCATATTTTCGAGTTCGATTGAGGTCAAAGAAGGCGTGAAGCGTTTGCAACTCTGACCCCGTGTTATTTTGAAATAGTTTTGCCATTGTCATCATTCGACAACGGAATGTTCATATTTTTGAAATTCTGCATCGAAAATACAATATTCGATCAAAACAAACCTCAAAATCATTCGTGACTCCAACACCGTTGAGGTCAACCTTGAGGTTGGCGGTTACGTGAGGAAAGACGTCCCTCAGATTAGGCAGAATGGAGCCCTGGGTCCGTTAATTCGAAACCAAATATTCGGCCCTGCCCGTTTTTGAATTTACGGACGCTGGTCAACCTGACAGTCCTGACCTGACCTGACATGGACGAGGCAGTGAGAGGCGAGGTGATGAATGTAGGCGATAGGATTGTTCATTTATTGGGCATAGGTTTGATCAAGTGCCGAAACAATATGGGCAAAAAATGAAGTCCCTGTTGGAGGAAATTGTCCGATGGAATTCTGTTGGGATGTGTCGTCCGGACGTCTCACATGATGTCCAACCTGCGTGGCATAGTCCGGACGTCTCACATGATGTCCAACCTGCGTGGCATAGTCCGGACGTCTCACATGATGTCCAACCTGCGTGGCATAGTCCGGACGTCTCACATGATGTCCAACCTGCGTGGCATAGTCCGGACGTCTCACATGATGTCCAACCTGCGTGGCATAGTGACTTTGAGGTGTATTAGTGTAGACAGCGGGGGGTGGACGATATAACTCCCACTCCACACACTCACACCAACCTTCCAATACACACAAACCCCACATCCCCACACACCCGACCCCACGCACGCTACACACACCACACACCCACCCACACACACCCACAACCCCCACACACACCACCACCCCCACACACACCACACACCCACATACCACCACCCCCATACACTGCACACCATCACCCCAACCCCCCACACCACCACCCCCACACCACCACAAGCGGTATGTCTTCAGATAACACACCAGTAAGGGGTAGCTATTGTGGTGTGATTTTCATTAAATTATACTGCTGGTCAAACATTTGTCAAACAGTGTATTTCACTTAACTGCCGTTACATTATAACATCTGGAATCTTCATAAATAAGCTAATGGCATACACAATAAAGCCATCACATCTGTAGGATATTGGGCGAGACGGATGCAACATATTTAATAATCACTCACTGTGCCTTTTAAAATACGACTGGCTTATAAATACCATAATGGTGTGTTGTTTACATTCCGCATCCTCAGAGCCGGTGCAGCTATATTGATGTGATTACTTTATTTAATAACTTCAAGGCTAGTAACGGACCAAACCTTGGGCGAATCACTCCCAAATAAAGTGGGTAAACATTCTACTTAAACACTCAAATGTTTGCGTTGTTTAATCATTCACGATTTTGCCTGTGGCTGACTGTCCGAATGTGATTGAACGGTGTCATCCTATGTACACAGACCATACCGGACATCGTAGGCTGTCATCCTATGTACACATACCATACCGGACATCGTAGGCTGTCATCCTATGTACACATACCATACCGGACATCGTAGGCTGTCATCCTATGTACACATACCATACCGGACATCGTAGGCTGTCATCCTATGTACACATACCATACCGGACATCGTAGGCTGTCATCCTATGTACACATACCATACCGGACATCGTAGGCTGTCATCCTATGTACACATACCATACCGGACATCGTAGGCTGTCATCCTATGTACACATACCATACCGGACATCGTAGGCTGCCCGTTTCATATTGTTCTATTCGATCTATAAATTAATGACAACAATATGATATATAGTTTGGTTTCACGATGTATTGGACAAAGTTTATCAAGAAGCGGTATAACCTCCTCAGCCAAAGTTAAAACTAAATCAATTACTTGGGTGGAAATATACCCTTGATTGGTTAGTTGGTTACTCAGGGCGCATTTACCACTTTGGTCATATCGCGTCAACGGGAGAAGGAAGGGAGAGTGAAGTCATGTCCCCGGGGGTAACCTCCTACTCTTTGCGAAGAATGACATGGGATCTTTATCCTGCGACCACACAGACATGGCTACAGCGGGGCTTGAACCACCGATCCACGTGCTGTTAGGTTTTTAGGTGGCCAGAGCACTCAATGCGAGCGCTCTAGCCCACTGAGCTATTGCGCCGGCCCCTATAACTTTGAAAGAAGAAGGTGGTTCAACTGGGGTGGAGTGGGCTATCCATAAAACTGACAATCAGTGTGTCGGGGAGGAAGATTATTTCGCAAAGAACTGATAACCGGGGTGGGGGATGAGCTCTTCACAAGAATAATTTGCATCCATGCATGCTCAAATTAGGGCGTTAGGAACGGATCGTCCGTATCACAAATCATGAAGACAGTCTTATGTCGATAACTGAATATGTTTTACTGTTTTCTGATGATGTTAAGTCACTGAACGTAAATATAGTTTTCTGTAATGAATTTTTATCCTCTTTTCAGGTGAGTGTCCATGGTTGTACATCACTAAGCATGAATTCGAACTATTATGTCTACCGTAAGGTAAGTGGATAGATCTTAAGATGTGGGATGTCGTTGATCAAATGATTTTATCATTCAACACCACTGAGAAATCTTAAAGATAAACACATCATATGTCCTACTCCATATGCACTAGTTCACAAATAAACTGATTTTTTTTTACATGGAAACATGATATATTACATGACATCGGATTTACGTTGCATGGATTCCAGTTTACGTTATGGCTACACACGCATCACATATTACAGAATAACTCACGTATTGCTCACGTTTCAATAACAAGGGTAACAAGGGTCGTGTGCTGACTCGTGGACGTAGGGGAAGTCCCTGACCGCGGGCGCCTTCGACGGTTCGGTTGCCATACCAACCGCATCATAATGCACCCAACAATGAATAGTGGACCAGTGGGGTCTCCTGTAGAGGGCGCTGCACAACTGCGGAACCCGTCCAAGTATTATCAACCATAGTGTCATACACTATACTTGGTGTTATCAATCTGGAACACATCAAAATGAGATGCGAATGAGTTTTAGGTTTTTTTTAGCCTTCAACACGATACCAATCATCTAGTTATATTCCTGGATATTTATGATAGCCATGCTGCCGTGAGGATTCTCCTAGGCCATCGGTGTGGGTGTGGAGGGGCGGGGGGTGGGATGAGGGTGGGGGAGTATTATGTCAATGCCGTATTAATATATTGGCAAGTAACTGGGATAGCATGTTGTCTTAACGAATGTTAATTGATGAATGATGAACCGGGGGCCATTCTACGTTTTGTCATTTTGCCACCGGCGGATTCAAGGGGGGGGGGGGTAGCGAGTCCCCCCCTTCAACCAAGGGGTCGTTAAGGACTGTTAAAGTGAAATGACAGTCTTTGCGGAAGCACCCCGATTTTTCATACAAAATCAAGGCGTTCTGAATCGTAGATCCCCCCCCCTTCCCGTCGTAAAAAAAAGATGGACCAACCTAGGTAATTTTTACACACTCCCCCCCCCCCCCCTCCCCCCCACCCCCGCTCTCTGGTCAAGTTGGCAAGTCCACCCTTGCGTCATATATATGCCAATTGTTGTTACATAAAATTCCGCAAAAACTGGGCGGACGAGGATGGTAGACACATGCCCACAATTTACCCCCCCCCCCCCCCACCCTACCGACCCACCCACCTGCCCTTGCCTTCCCTTCTTTTCGCAATCCGTCGGTGGGTTTGTGCGTATTCTCAAACAACGTATGATTATTTCACCGACCGAGATTTGTTTGTGACAGTCATACATAGTTTTTGCGACAAATCGTGGTACACGGCATGGTCCATTGTTGGGGACTACGGGGGCTCTGCTAACGAACTCCCTCCCTCCCCCATGACACTCCACTCACAACGCTGACCCGGCCAGACTGGCGCCATTGGAGTTTATGAGTTTGCCCTTCGACATGTTGGCAACATGGACGTTGACACCGGTGATATACGACCCACGGGTCATCAATAGATGATGACGGGCGCCTGGGGCACAGCATCATGAGGTGGCAGTGTACGCCGTAGATACAGGGCGTGGTGGTGAGGGGGCACAGCGTCCTTGGGGTGGCAGTGTACGCCGTACATACAGGGCGTGGTGGTGAGGGGGCACAGCGTCCTTGGGGTGGCAGTGTACGCCGTACATACAGGGCGTGGTGGTGAGGGGGCACAGCGTCCTTGGGGTGGCAGTGTACGCCGTACATACAGGGCGTGGTGGTGAGGGGGCACAGCGTCCTTGGGGTGGCAGTGTACGCCGTACATACAGGGCGTGGTGGTGAGGGGGCACAGCGTCCTTGGGGTGGCAGTGTACGCCGTAGATACAGGACGTGGTGGTGAGGGGGCACAGCGTCCTTTGGGTGGCAGTGTACGCCGTAGATACGGGGCGTGGTGGTGAGGGGGCACAGCGTCCTTGGGGTGGCAGTGTACGCCGTAGATACAGGACGTGGTGGTAAGGGGGCACAGCGTCCTTGGGGTGGCAGTGTACGCCGTAGATACAGGGCGTGGTGGTGAGGGGGCACAGCGTCCTTGGGGTGGCAGTGTACGCCGTAGATACAGGACGTGGTGGTGAGGGGGCACAGCATCCTTGGGGTGGCAGTGTACGCCGTAGATACAGGACGTGGTGGTGAGGAGGCACAGCGTCCTTGGGGTGGCAGTGTACGCCGTACATACAGGGCGTGGTGGTGAGGGGGCACAGCGTCCTTGGGGTGGCAGTGTACGCCGTAGATACAGGACGTGGTGGTGAGGGGGCACAGCGTCCTTGGGGTGGCAGTGTACGCCGTACATACAGGGCGTGGTGGTGAGGGGGCACAGCGTCCTTGGGGTGGCAGTGTACGCCGTAGATACAGGACGTGGTGGTGAGGGGGCACAGCGTCCTTTGGGTGGCAGTGTACGCCGTAGATACGGGGCGTGGTGGTGAGGGGGCACAGCGTCCTTTGGGTGGCAGTGTACGCCGTACATACAGGGCGTGGTGGTGAGGGGGCACAGCGTCCTTGGGGTGGCAGTGTACGCCGTACATACAGGGCGTGGTGGTGAGGGGGCACAGCGTCCTTGGGGTGGCAGTGTACGCCGTACATACAGGGCGTGGTGGTGAGGGGGCACAGCGTCCTTGGGGTGGCAGTGTACGCCGTAGATACAGGGCGTGGTGGTGAGGGGGCACAGCGTCCTTTGGGTGGCAGTGTACGCCGTAGATACGGGGCGTGGTGGTGAGGGGGCACAGCGTCCTTGGGGTGGCAGTGTACGCCGTAGATACAGGGCGTGGTGGTGAGGGGGCACAGCGTCCTTGGGGTGGCAGTGTACGCCGTAGATACAGGACGTGGTGGTAAGGGGGCACAGCGTCCTTGGGGTGGCAGTGTACGCCGTAGATACAGGGCGTGGTGGTGAGGGGGCACAGCGTCCTTGGGGTGGCAGTGTACGCCGTAGATACAGGACGTGGTGGTAAGGGGGCACAGCGTCCTTGGGGTGGCAGTGTACGCCGTAGATACAGGGCGTGGTGGTGAGGGGGCACAGCGTCCTTGGGGTGGCAGTGTACGCCGTAGATACAGGACGTGGTGGTGAGGGGGCACAGCGTCCTTGGGGTGGCAGTGTACGCCGTACATACAGGGCGTGGTGGTGAGGGGGCACAGCGTCCTTGGGGTGGCAGTGTACGCCGTACATACAGGGCGTGGTGGTGAGGGGGCACAGCGTCCTTAGGGTGGCAGTGTACGCCGTACATACAGGGCGTGGTGGTGAGGGGGCACAGCGTCCTTGGGGTGGCAGTGTACGCCGTAGATACAGGGCGTGGTGGTGAGGAGGCACAGCGTCCTTGGGGTGGCAGTGTACGCCGTAGATACAGGACGTGGTGTTGAGGGGGCACAGCGTCCTTGGGGTGGCAGTGTACGCCGTAGATACAGGACGTGGTGGTGAGGGGGCACAGCATCCTTGGGGTGGCAGTGTACGCCGTAGATACAGGACGTGGTGGTGAGGAGCCACAGCGTCCTTGGGGTGGCAGTGTACGCCGTAGATACAGGGCGTGGTGGTGAGGGGCACAGCGTCCTTGGGGTGGCAGTGTACGCCGTAGATACAGGGCGTGGTGGCAAGGGGGCACAGCATCATGGGGGTGGCAGTGTACGCCGTAGATACAGGGCGTGGTGGTGAGGGGGCACAGCATCATTGGGGTGGCAGTGTACGCCGTAGATACAGGGCGTGGTGGTGAGGGGGCACAGCGTCCTTGGGGTGGCAGTGTACGCCGTAGATACAGGACGTGGTAGTGAGGGGGCACAGCGTCCTTAGGGTGGCAGTGTACGCCGTAGATACAGGACGTGGTGGTGAGGGGGCACAGCGTCCTTGGGGTGGCAGTGTACGCCGTAGATACAGGGCGTGGTGGTGAGGGGGCACAGCATCATTGGGGTGGCAGTGTACGCCGTAGATACAGGACGTGGTAGTGAAGAGGCACAGCGTCCTTGGGGTGGCAGTGTACGCCGTAGATACAGGGCGTGGTGGTGAGAGGGCACAGCGTCCTTGGGGTGGCAGTGTACGCCGTAGATACAGGACGTGGTGGTGAGGGGGCACAGCGTCCTTGGGGTGGCAGTGTACGCCGTAGATACAGGACGTGGTAGTGAGGGGGCACAGCGTCCTTGGGGTGGCAGTGTACGCCGTAGATACAGGGCGTGGTGGTGAGGGGGCACAGCGTCCTTGGGGTGGCAGTGTACGCCGTAGATACAGGGCGTGGTGGTGAGGGGGCACAGCGTCCTTGGGGTGGCAGTGTACGCCGTAGATACAGGACGTGGTAGTGAGGGGGCACAGCGTCCTTTGGGTGGCAGTGTACGCCGTAGATACAGGGCGTGGTGTTGAGGGGGCACAGCGTCCTTAGGGTGGCAGTGTACGCCGTAGATACAGGACGTGGTGGTGAGGGGGCACAGCGTCCTTGGGGTGGCAGTGTACGCCGTAGATACAGGACGTGGTAGTGAGGGGGCACAGCGTCCTTGGGGTGGCAGTGTACGCCGTAGATACAGGACGTGATGGTGAGGGGGCACAGCGTCCTTGGGGTGGCAGTGTACGCCGTAGATACAGGACGTGGTAGTGAGGAGGCACAGCGTCCTTGGGGTGGCAGTGTACGCCATAGATACAGGAGGTGGTGGTGAGGGGGCACAGCGTCCTTGGGGTGGCAGTGTACGCCGTAGATACAGGGCGTGGTGGTGAGGGGGCACAGCGTCCTTGGGGTGGCAGTGTACGCCGTAGATACAGGACGTGGTAGTGAGGGGGCACAGCGTCCTTGGGGTGGCAGTGTACGCCGTAGATACAGGACGTGGTAGTGAGGGGGCACAGCGTCCTTGGGGTGGCAGTGTACGCCGTAGATACAGGGCGTGGTGGTGAGGGGGCACAGCGTCCTTGGGGTGGCAGTGTACGCCGTAGATACAGGGCGTGGTGGTGAGGGGGCACAGCGTCCTTGGGGTGGCAGTGTACGCCGTAGATACAGGGCGTGGTGGTGAGGGGGCACAGCGTCCTTGGGGTGGCAGTGTACGCCGTAGATACAGGACGTGGTGGTGAGGGGGCACAGCGTCCTTGGGGTGGCAGTGTACGCCGTAGATACAGGACGTGGTGGTAAGGGGGCACAGCATCCTTGGGGTGGCAGTGTACGCCGTAGATACAGGGCGTGGTGGTGAGGGGGCACAGCGTCCTTGGGGTGGCAGTGTGCGCCGTAGATACAGGGCGTGGTGGTGAGGGGGCACAGCGTCCTTGGGGTGGCAGTGTACGCCGTAGATACAGGGCGGGGTGGTGAAGGGGCACAGCGTCCTTGGGGTGGCAGTGTACGCCGTAGATACAGGAGGTGGTAGTGAGGGGGCACAGCGTCCTTGGGGTGGCAGTGTACGCCGTAGATACAGGACGTGGTGGTGAGGGGGCACAGCGTCCTTGGGGTGGCAGTGTACGCCGTAGATACAGGGCGTGGTGGTGAGGGGGCACAGCGTCATTAGGTGGCAGTGTACGCCGTAGATACAGGGCGTGGTGGTGAGGGGGCACAGCGTCCTTGGGGTGGCAGTGTACGCCGTAGATACAGGGCGTGGTGGTGAGGGGGCACAGCGTCCTTGGGGTGGCAGTGTACGCCGTAGATACAGGACGTGGTGGTGAGGGGGCACAGCGTCCTTGGGGTGGCAGTGTACGCCATAGATACAGGACGTGGTAGTGAGGGGGCACAGCGTCCTTGGGGTGGCAGTGTACGCCGTAGATACAGCACGTGGTGATGAGGGGGCACAGCGTCCTTGGGGTGGCAGTGTACGCCGTAGATACAGCACGTGGTGGTGAGGGGGCACAGCGTCCTTTTGGTGGCAGTGTACGCCGTAGATACAGGGCGTGGTGGTGAGGGGGCACAGCGTCCTTGGGGTGGCAGTGTACGCCGTAGATACAGGGCGTGCTGGTGAGGGGCACAGCGTCCTTGCGGTGGCAGTGCACGCCGTAGATACAGGGCGTGGTAGTGAGGGGGCACAGCGTCCTTGGGGTAGCAGTGTACGCCGTAGATACAGGGCGTGGTGGTGAGGGGGCACAGCGTCCTTAGGGTGGCAGTGTACGCCGTAGATACTGGGCATGGTGGTGAGGGGGCGCAGCGTCCTTGGGGTGGCAGTGTACGCCGTAGATACAGGGCGTGGTGGTGAGGGGGCACAGCGTCCTTGGGGTGGCAGTGTACGCCGTAGATACAGGACGTGGTGGTGAGGGGGCACAGCGTCCTTGGGGTGGCAGTGTACGCCATAGATACAGGACGTGGTAGTGAGGGTGCACAGCGTCCTTGGGGTGGCAGTGTACGCCGTAGATACAGCACGTGGTGATGAGGGGGCACAGCGTCCTTGGGGTGGCAGTGTACGCCGTAGATACAGCACGTGGTGGTGAGGGGGCACAGCGTCCTTAGGGTGGCAGTGTACGCCGTAGATACAGGGCGTGGTGGTGAGGGGGCACAGCGTCCTTGGGGTGGCAGTGTACGCCGTAGATACAGGGCGTGGTGGTGAGGGGCACAGCGTCCTTGCGGTGGCAGTGCACGCCGTAGATACAGGGCGTGGTAGTGAGGGGGCACAGCGTCCTTGGGGTAGCAGTGTACGCCGTAGATACAGGGCGTGGTGGTGAGGGGGCACAGCGTCCTTAGGGTGGCAGTGTACGCCGTAGATACAGGACGTGGTGGTGAGGGGGCACAGCGTCCTTGGGGTGGCAGTGTACGCCGTAGATACAGGACGTGGTGGTGAGGGGGCACAGCGTCCTTAGGGTGGCAGTGTACGCCGTAGATACAGGACGTGGTAGTGAGGGGGCACAGCGTCCTTGGGGTGGCAGTGTACGCCGTAGATACAAGACGTGATGGTGAGGGGGCACAGCGTCGTTAGGGTGGCAGTGTACGCCGTAGATACAGGACGTGGTAGTGAGGAGGCACAGCGTCCTTGGGGTGGCAGTGTACGCCATAGATACAGGAGGTGGTGGTGAGGGGGCACAGCGTCCTTGGGGTGGCAGTGTACGCCGTAGATACAGGGCGTGGTGGTGAGGGGGCACAGCGTCCTTGGGGTGGCAGTGTACGCCGTAGATACAGGACGTGGTAGTGAGGGGGCACAGCGTCCTTGGGGTGGCAGTGTACGCCGTAGATACAGGACGTGGTAGTGAGGGGGCACAGCGTCCTTGGGGTGGCAGTGTACGCCGTAGATACAGGGCGTGGTGGTGAGGGGGCACAGCGTCCTTAGGGTGGCAGTGTACGCCGTAGATACAGGACGTGGTAGTGAGGAGGCACAGCGTCCTTGGGGTGGCAGTGTACGCCATAGATACAGGAGGTGGTGGTGAGGGGGCACAGCGTCCTTGGGGTGGCAGTGTACGCCGTAGATACAGGGCGTGGTGGTGAGGGGGCACAGCGTCCTTGGGGTGGCAGTGTACGCCGTAGATACAGGGCGTGGTGGTGAGGGGGCACAGCGTCCTTGGGGTGGCAGTGTACGCCGTAGATACAGGACGTGGTGGTGAGGGGGCACAGCGTCCTTGGGGTGGCAGTGTACGCCGTAGATACAGGGCGTGGTGGTGAGGGGCACAGCGTCCTTGCGGTGGCAGTGCACGCCGTAGATACAGGGCGTGGTAGTGAGGGGGCACAGCGTCCTTGGGGTAGCAGTGTACGCCGTAGATACAGGGCGTGGTGGTGAGGGGGCACAGCGTCCTTAGGGTGGCAGTGTACGCCGTAGATACAGGACGTGGTGGTGAGGGGGCACAGCGTCCTTGGGGTGGCAGTGTACGCCGTAGATACAGGACGTGGTGGTGAGGGGGCACAGCGTCCTTGGGGTGGCAGTGTACGCCGTAGATACAAGACGTGGTAGTGAGGGGGCACAGCGTCCTTGGGGTGGCAGTGTACGCCGTAGATACAGGACGTGATGGTGAGGGGGCACAGCGTCGTTAGGGTGGCAGTGTACGCCGTAGATACAGGACGTGGTAGTGAGGAGGCACAGCGTCCTTGGGGTGGCAGTGTACGCCATAGATACAGGAGGTGGTGGTGAGGGGGCACAGCGTCCTTGGGGTGGCAGTGTACGCCGTAGATACAGGGCGTGGTGGTGAGGGGGCACAGCGTCCTTGGGGTGGCAGTGTACGCCGTAGATACAGGACGTGGTAGTGAGGGGGCACAGCGTCCTTGGGGTGGCAGTGTACGCCGTAGATACAGGACGTGGTAGTGAGGGGGCACAGCGTCCTTGGGGTGGCAGTGTACGCCGTAGATACAGGGCGTGGTGGTGAGGGGGCACAGCGTCCTTAGGGTGGCAGTGTACGCCGTAGATACAGGACGTGGTAGTGAGGAGGCACAGCGTCCTTGGGGTGGCAGTGTACGCCATAGATACAGGAGGTGGTGGTGAGGGGGCACAGCGTCCTTGGGGTGGCAGTGTACGCCGTAGATACAGGGCGTGGTGGTGAGGGGGCACAGCGTCCTTGGGGTGGCAGTGTACGCCGTAGATACAGGGCGTGGTGGTGAGGGGGCACAGCGTCCTTGGGGTGGCAGTGTACGCCGTAGATACAGGACGTGGTGGTGAGGGGGCACAGCGTCCTTGGGGTGGCAGTGTACGCCGTAGATACAGGACGTGGTGGTAAGGGGGCACAGCATCCTTGGGGTGGCAGTGTACGCCGTAGATACAGGACGTGGTGGTGAGGGGGCACAGCGTCCTTGGGGTGGCAGTGTACGCCGTAGATACAGGACGTGGTGGTAAGGGGGCACAGCATCCTTGGGGTGGCAGTGTACGCCGTAGATACAGGGCGTGGTGGTGAGGGGGCACAGCGTCCTTGGGGTGGCAGTGTGCGCCGTAGATACAGGGCATGGTGGTGAGGGGGCACAGCGTCCTTGGGGTGGCAGTGTACGCCGTAGATACAGGGCGGGGTGGTGAAGGGGCACAGCGTCCTTGGGGTGGCAGTGTACGCCGTAGATACAGGAGGTGGTAGTGAGGGGGCACAGCGTCCTTGGGGTGGCAGTGTACGCCGTAGATACAGGACGTGGTGGTGAGGGGGCACAGCGTCCTTGGGGTGGCAGTGTACGCCGTAGATACAGGGCGTGGTGGTGAGGGGGCACAGCGTCATTAGGTGGCAGTGTACGCCGTAGATACAGGGCGTGGTGGTGAGGGGGCACAGCGTCCTTGGGGTGGCAGTGTACGCCGTAGATACAGGGCGTGGTGGTGAGGGGGCACAGCGTCCTTGGGGTGGCAGTGTACGCCGTAGATACAGGACGTGGTGGTGAGGGGGCACAGCGTCCTTGGGGTGGCAGTGTACGCCATAGATACAGGACGTGGTAGTGAGGGGGCACAGCGTCCTTGGGGTGGCAGTGTACGCCGTAGATACAGCACGTGGTGATGAGGGGGCACAGCGTCCTTGGGGTGGCAGTGTACGCCGTGGATACAGCACGTGGTGGTGAGGGGGCACAGCGTCCTTTTGGTGGCAGTGTACGCCGTAGATACAGGGCGTGGTGGTGAGGGGGCACAGCGTCCTTGGGGTGGCAGTGTACGCCGTAGATACAGGGCGTGGTGGTGAGGGGCACAGCGTCCTTGCGGTGGCAGTGCACGCCGTAGATACAGGGCGTGGTAGTGAGGGGGCACAGCGTCCTTGGGGTAGCAGTGTACGCCGTAGATACAGGGCGTGGTGGTGAGGGGGCACAGCGTCCTTAGGGTGGCAGTGTACGCCGTAGATACTGGGCATGGTGGTGAGGGGGCGCAGCGTCCTTGGGGTGGCAGTGTACGCCGTAGATACAGGGCGTGGTGGTGAGGGGGCACAGCGTCCTTGGGGTGGCAGTGTACGCCGTAGATACAGGACGTGGTGGTGAGGGGGCACAGCGTCCTTGGGGTGGCAGTGTACGCCATAGATACAGGACGTGGTAGTGAGGGGGCACAGCGTCCTTGGGGTGGCAGTGTACGCCGTAGATACAGCACGTGGTGATGAGGGGGCACAGCGTCCTTGGGGTGGCAGTGTACGCCGTAGATACAGCACGTGGTGGTGAGGGGGCACAGCGTCCTTAGGGTGGCAGTGTACGCCGTAGATACAGGGCGTGGTGGTGAGGGGGCACAGCGTCCTTGGGGTGGCAGTGTACGCCGTAGATACAGGGCGTGGTGGTGAGGGGCACAGCGTCCTTGCGGTGGCAGTGCACGCCGTAGATACAGGGCGTGGTAGTGAGGGGGCACAGCGTCCTTGGGGTAGCAGTGTACGCCGTAGATACAGGGCGTGGTGGTGAGGGGGCACAGCGTCCTTAGGGTGGCAGTGTACGCCGTAGATACAGGACGTGGTGGTGAGGGGGCACAGCGTCCTTGGGGTGGCAGTGTACGCCGTAGATACAGGGCGTGGTGGTGAGGGGGCACAGCGTCCTTGGGGTGGCAGTGTACGCCGTAGATACAGGACGTGGTAGTGAGGGGGCACAGCGTCCTTGGGGTGGCAGTGTACGCCGTAGATACAGGACGTGGTGGTGAGGGGGCACAGCGTCCTTGGGGCGGCAGTGTACGCCATAGATACAGGACGTGGTAGTGAGGGGGCACAGCGTCCTTGGGGTGGCAGTGTACGCCGTAGATACAGCACGTGGTGATGAGGGGGCACAGCGTCCTTGGGGTGGCAGTGTACGCCGTAGATACAGCACGTGGTGGTGAGGGGGCACAGCGTCCTTTTGGTGGCAGTGTACGCCGTAGATAAAGGGCGTGGTGGTGAGGGGGCACAGCGTCCTTGGGGTGGCAGTGTACGCCGTAGATACAGGGCGTGCTGGTGAGGGGCACAGCGTCCTTGCGGTGGCAGTGCACGCCGTAGATACAGGGCGTGGTAGTGAGGGGGCACAGCGTCCTTGGGGTAGCAGTGTACGCCGTAGATACAGGGCGTGGTGGTGAGGGGGCACAGCGTCCTTAGGGTGGCAGTGTACGCCGTAGATACAGGACGTGGTGGTGAGGGGGCACAGCGTCCTTGGGGTGGCAGTGTACGCCGTAGATACAGGGCGTGGTGGTGAGGGGGCACAGCGTCCTTTGGGTGGCAGTGTACGCCGTAGATACAGGGCGTGGTGGTGAGGGAGCACAGCGTCCTTAGGGTGGCAGTGTACGCCATAGATACAGGGTGTGTTGGTGAGGGGGCACAGCGTCCTTGGGGTGGCAGTGTACGCCGTAGATACAGGGCGTGGTGGTGAGGGGGCACAGCGTCCTTGGGGTGGCAGTGTACGCCGTAGATACAGGACGTGGTAGTGAGGGGGCACAGCGTCCTTGGGGTGGCAGTGTACGCCGTAGATACAGGACGTGGTGGTGAGGGGGCACAGCGTCCTTGGGGTGGCAGTGTACGCCGTAGATACAGGACGTGGTGGTGTGGGGGCACAGCGTCCTTGGGGTGGCAGTGTACGCCGTAGATACAGGGCGTGGTGGTGAGGCGGCACAGCGTCCTTGGGGTAGCAGTGTACGCCGTAGATACAGGGCGTGGTGGTGAGGGGGCACAGCGTCCTTGGGGTAGCAGTGTACGCCGTAGATACAGGGCGTGGTGGTGAGGGGGCACAGCGTCCTTGGGGTGGCAGTGTACGCCGTAGATACAGGACGTGGTGGTGAGGGGGCACTGCATCCTTGGGGTGGCAGTGTACGCCATAGATACAGGGCGTGGTGGTGAGGGGGCACAGCGTCCTTGGGGTGGCAGTGTACGCCGTAGATACAGGACGTGGTGGTGAGGGGGCACAGCGTCCTTGGGGTGGCAGTGTACGCCGTAGATACAGGGCGTGGTGGTGAGGGGCCACTGCGTCCTTCGGGTGGCAGTGTACGCCGTAGATACAGGGCGTGGTGGTGAGGGGGCACAGCGTCCTTGGGGTGGCAGTGTACGCCGTAGATACAGGGCGTGGTGGTGAGGGGGCACTGCATCCTTGGGGTGGCAGTGTACGCCATAGATACAGGGCGTGGTGGTGAGGGGGCACAGCGTCCTTGGGGTGGCAGTGTACGCCGTAGATACAGGGCGTGGTGGTGAGGGGCCACTGCGTCCTTCGGGTGGCAGTGTACGCCGTAGATACAGGGTGTGGTGGTGAGGGGGCACAGCGTCCTTGGGGTGGCAGTGTACGCCGTAGATACAGGGCGTGGTGGTGAGGGGGCACTGCATCCTTGGGGTGGCAGTGTACGCCATAGATACAGGGCGTGGTGGTGAGAGGGCACAGCGTCCTTGGGGTGGCAGTGTACGCCGTAGATACAGGACGTGGTGGTGAGGGGGCACAGCGTCCTTGGGGTGGCAGTGTACGCCGTAGATACAGGACGTGGTGGTGAGGGGCCACTGCGTCCTTCGGGTGGCAGTGTACGCCGTAGATACAGGGCGTGGTGGTGAGGGGCCACTGCGTCCTTCGGGTGGCAGTGTACGCCGTAAATACAGGGCGTGGTGGTGAGGGGGCACAGCGTCCTTGGGGTGGCAGTGTACGCCGTAGATACAGGACGTGGTAGTGAGTGGGCACAGCGTCATTAGGTGGCAGTGTACGCCGTAGATACAGGACGTGGTGGTGAGGGGGCACAGCGTCCTTGGGGTGGCAGTGTACGCCGTAGATACAGGACGTGGTGGTGAGGGGGCACAGCGTCCTTGGGGTGGCAGTGTACGCCGTAGATACAGGACGTGGTAGTGAGTGGGCACAGCGTCATTAGGTGGCAGTGTGCGCCGTAGCTAGAGGACGTGGTGGTGAGGGGGCACAGCGTCCTTGGGGTGGCAGTGTACGCCGTAGATACAGGACGTGGTGTTGAGGGGGCACAGCGTCCTTGGGGTGGCAGTGTACGCCGTAGATACAGGACGTGGTGGTGAGGGGGCACAGCGTCCTTGGGGTGGCAGTGTACGCCGTAGATACAGGACGTGGTAGTGAGTGGGCACAGCGTCATTAGGTGGCAGTGTGCGCCGTAGCTAGAGGCCGTGGTGGTGAGGGGGCACAGCGTCCTTGGGGTGGCAGTGTACGCCGTAGATACAGGACGTGGTGTTGAGGGGGCACAGCGTCCTTGGGGTGGCAGTGTACGCCGTAGATACAGGACGTGGTGTTGAGGGGGCACAGCGTCCTTGGGGTGGCAGTGTACGCCGTAGATACAGGACGTGGTGGTGAGGGGGCACAGCGTCCTTGGGGTGGCAGTGTACGCCGTAGATACAGGACGTGGTGTTGAGAGGGCACAGCGTCCTTGGGGTGGCAGTGTACGCCGTAGATACAGGACGTGGTGTTGAGGGGGCACAGCGTCCTTGGGGTGGCAGTGTACGCCGTAGATACAGGACGTGGTGGTGAGGGGGCACAGCGTCCTTGGGGTGGCAGTGTACGCCGTAGATACAGGACGTGGTAGTGAGTGGGCACAGCGTCATTAGGTGGCAGTGTGCGCCGTAGCTAGAGGACGTGGTGGTGAGGGGGCACAGCGTCCTTGGGGTGGCAGTGTACGCCGTAGATACAGGACGTGGTGTTGAGGGGGCACAGCGTCCTTGGGGTGGCAGTGTACGCCGTAGATACAGGACGTGGTGTTGAGGGGGCACAGCGTCCTTGGGGTGGCAGTGTACGCCGTAGATACAGGACGTGGTGGTGAGGGGGCACAGCGTCCTTGGGGTGGCAGTGTACGCCGTAGATACAGGGCGTGGTGGTGAGGGGGCACAGCGTCCTTGGGGTGGCAGTGTACGCCGTAGATACAGGACGTGGTGGTGAGGGGGCACAGCGTCCTTGGGGTGGCAGTGTACGCCGTAGATACAGGGCGTGGTGGTGAGGGGGCACAGCGTCCTTGGGGTGGCAGTGTACGCCGTAGATACAGGACGTGGTGGTGAGGGGGCACAGCGTCCTTGGGGTGGCAGTGTACGCCGTAGATACAGGACGTGGTGGTGAGGGGGCACAGCGTCATTGGGGTGGCAGTGTACGCCGTAGATACAGGGCGTGGTAGTGAGTGGGCACAGCGTCATTGGGGTGGCAGTGTACGCCGTAGATACAGGACGTGGTGGTGAGGGGGCACAGCGTCCTTGGGGTGGCAGTGTACGCCGTAGATACAGGGCGTGGTGGTGAGGGGGCACAGCGTCCTTGGGGTGGCAGTGTACGCCGTAGATACAGGGCGTGGTGGTGAGGGGGCACAGCGTCCTTGGGGTGGCAGTGTACGCCGTAGATACAGGACGTGGTGGTGAGGGGGCACAGCGTCCTTGGGGTGGCAGTGTACGCCGTAGATACAGGGCGTGGTGGTGAGGGGGCACAGCGTCCTTGGGGTGGCAGTGTACGCCGTAGATACAGGACGTGGTGGTGAGGGGGCACAGCGTCCTTGGGGTGGCAGTGTACGCCGTAGATACAGGGCGTGGTGGTGAGGGGGCACAGCGTCCTTGGGGTGGCAGTGTACGCCGTAGATACAGGGCGTGGTGGTGAGGGGGCACAGCGTCCTTGGGGTGGCAGTGTACGCCGTAGATACAGGACGTGGTGGTGAGTGGGCACAGCGTCATTAGGTGGCAGTGTACGCCGTAGATACAGGACGTGGTGGTGAGGGGGCACAGCGTCCTTGGGGTGGCAGTGTACGCCGTAGATACAGGACGTGGTGGTGAGGGGGCACAGCGTCCTTGGGGTGGCAGTGTACGCCGTAGATACAGGACGTGGTGGTGAGTGGGCACAGCGTCCTTGGGGTGGCAGTGTACGCCGTAGATACAGGACGTGGTGGTGAGTGGGCACAGCGTCATTAGGTGGCAGTGTACGCCGTAGATACAGGACGTGGTGGTGAGGGGGCACAGCGTCCTTAGGGTGACAGTGTACGCCGTAGATACAGGGCGTGGTGGTGAGGGGGCACAGCGTCATTAGGTGGCAGTGTACGCCGTAGATACAGGACGTGGTGGTGAGGGGGCACAGCGTCATTAGGTGGCAGTGTACGCCGTAGATACAGGACGTGGTGGTGAGGGGGCACAGCGTCATTAGGTGGCAGTGTACGCCGTAGATACAGGGCGTGGTGGTGAGGGGGCACAGCGTCATTAGGTGGCAGTGTACGCCGTAGATACAGGACGTGGTGGTGAGTGGGCACAGCGTCATTAGGTGGCAGTGTACGCTGTAGCTAGAGGACGTGGTGGTGAGCCGCGCCACACCGGCTTAATAACTCCCCCTATGCTTATTGATAGCGCCTACCGCCCACTCCATTCACTCCGTCTGTCCGGGGATTAATTTTATGCTGTCAATTATGTCTTTCGAGCCGCCGTTCTGGTGTATACAGCGGCCAACTAGCGATAGTAATAGTCTAACGACCTTTCACATCGTTGAATGTTATTTCATAACGTTTTACAGTTATAACGTTATTATTAATTAGGACACTCGTAGAGTTTCCTCATTATGTCGGTCGCCTCAGTTATGTTTAAATGTTTGTTATCATGGTTATTTATTTCGTTGGAACATACATTGCTTGCACGCGTCAGTGAGACGAGGGGTAATTTGCATACATATCTGCTGATGTTTCACCAATGCAGTAATTTGGCGCCATTGACTTGCATAGGAAACATATTTTTATGACATAGACTGTTGTTATAATTCCGGGGGCGGGTACCGGTCGCTCGTTCGCTGCTGCCTCGGTGCATTCATCCCATCGGTTGTTGCAAGACGGTAGATTGTTCCCAGGGAAGGGACAGCATGGTTCTGATACGTCGTAGTACCCTACCACTATTGTTCCCAGGGAAGGGACAGCATGGTTCTGATAGGTCGTAGTACCCTACCACTATTGTTCCCAGAGAAGGGACAGCATGGTTCTGATAGGTCGTAGTACCCTACCACTATTGTTCCCAGGGAAGGGACAGCATGGTTCTGATAGGTCGTAGTACCCTACCATTATTGTTCCCAGGGAAGGGACAGTATGGTTCTGATAGGTCGTAGTACCCTACCACTATTGTTCCCAGGGAAGGGACAGCATGGTTCTGATAGGTCGTAGTACCCTACCACTATTGTTCCCAGGGAAGGGACAGCATGGTTCTGATAGGTCGTAGTACCCTACCATTATTGTTCCCAGGGAAGGGACAGCATGGTTCTGATAGGTCGTAGTACCCTACCACTATTGTTCCCAGGGAAGGGACAGCATGGTTCTGATAGGTCGTAGTACCCTACCACTATTGTTCCCAGGGAAGGGACAGCATGGTTCTGGTAGGTCGTAGTACCCTACCACTATTGTTCCCAGGGAAGGGACAGCATGGTTCTGATAGGTCGTAGTACCCTACCACTATTGTTCCCAGGGAAGGGACAGCATGGTTCTGATAGGTCGTAGTACCCTACCACTATTGTTCCCAGAGAAGGGACAGCATGGTTCTGATAGGTCGTAGTACCCTACCACTATTGTTCCCAGAGAAAGGACAGCATGGTTCTGATAGGTCGTAGTACCCTACCACTATTGTTCCCAGAGAAGGGACAGCATGGTTCTGATAGGTCGTAGTACCCTACCACTATTGTTCCCAGGGAAGGGACAGCATGGTTCTGATAGGTCGTAGTACCCTACCACTATTGTTCCCAGGGAAGGGACAGCATGGTTCTGATAGGTCGTAGTACCCTACCACTATTGTTCCCAGGGAAGGGACAGCATGGTTCTGATAGGTCGTAGTACCCTACCATTATTGTTCCCAGGGAAGGGACAGTATGGTTCTGATAGGTCGTAGTACCCTATCACTATTGTTCCCAGAGTAGGGACAGCATGGTTCTGATAGGTCGTAGTACCCTACCATTATTGTTCCCAGGGAAGGGACAGCATGGTTCTGATAGGTCGTAGTACCCTACCACTATTGTTCCCAGGGAAGGGACAGCATGGTTCTGATAGGTCGTAGTACCCTACCACTATTGTTCCCAGGGAAGGGACAGCATGGTTCTGATAGGTCGTAGTACCCTACCACTATTGTTCCCAGGGAAGGGACAGCATGGTTCTGATAGGTCGTAGTACCCTACCACTATTGTTCCCAGGGAAGGGACAGCATGGTTCTGATAGGTCGTAGTACCCTACCACTATTGTTCCCAGGGAAGGGACAGCATGGTTCTGATAGGTCGTAGTACCCTACCACTATTGTTCCCAGGGAAGGGACAGCATGGTTCTGATAGGTCGTAGTACCCTACCACTATTGTTCCCAGAGAAGGGACAGCATGGTTCTGATAGGTCGTAGTACCCTACCACTATTGTTCCCAGAGAAGGGACAGCATGGTTCTGATAGGTCGTAGTACCCTACCACTATTGTTCCCAGAGAAGGGACAGCATGGTTCTGATAGGTCGTAGTACCCTACCACTATTGTTCCCAGGGAAGGGACAGCATGGTTCTGATAGGTCGTAGTACCCTACCACTATTGTTCCCAGGGAAGGGACAGCATGGTTCTGATAGGTCGTAGTACCCTACCACTATTGTTCCCAGAGAAGGAACAGCATGGTTCTGATAGGTCGTAGTACCCTACCACTATTGTTCCCAGAGAAGGGACAGCATGGTTCTGATAGGTCGTAGGACCCTACCACTATTGTTCCCAGGGAAGGGACAGCATGGTTCTGATAGGTCGTAGTACCCTACCACTATTGTTCCCAGGGAAGGGACAGCATGGTTATGATAGGTCGTAGTACCCTACCACTATTGTTCCCAGAGAAGGGACAGCATGGTTCTGATAGGTCGTAGTACCCTACCACTATTGTTCCCAGAGAAGGGACAGCATGGTTCTGATAGGTCGTAGTACCCTACCACTATTGTTCCCAGGGAAGGGACAGCATGGTTCTGATAGGTCGTAGTACCCTACCACTATTGTTCCCAGAGAAGGGACAGCATGGTTCTGATAGGTCGTAGTACCCTACCACTATTGTTCCCAGGGAAGGGACAGCATGGTTCTGATAGGTCGTAGTACCCTACCACTATTGTTCCCAGGGAAGGGACAGCATGGTTATGATAGGTCGTAGTACCCTACCACTATTGTTCCCAGAGAAGGGACAGCATGGTTCTGATAGGTCGTAGTACCCTACCACTATTGTTCCCAGAGAAGGGACAGCATGGTTCTGATAGGTCGTAGTACCCTACCACTATTGTTCCCAGGGAAGGGACAGCATGGTTCTGATAGGTCGTAGTACCCTACCACTATTGTTCCCAGAGAAGGGACAGCATGGTTCTGATAGGTCGTAGTACCCTACCACTATTGTTCCCAGGGAAGGGACAGCATGGTTCTGATAGGTCGTAGTACCCTACCACTATTGTTCCCAGAGAAGGGACAGCATGGTTCTGATAGGTCGTAGTACCCTACCACTATTGTTCCCAGGGAAGGGACAGCATGGTTCTGATAGGTCGTAGTACCCTACCACTATTGTTCCCAGAGAAGGGACAGCATGGTTCTGATAGGTCGTAGTACCCTATCACTATTGTTCCCAGGGAAGGGACAGCATGGTTCTGATAGGTCGTAGTACCCTATCACTACTAATAAGCATAATAAGGATAATAGTTAAAATACTGATAACATCAGATATAAAACCCGAAGTACAAAGCGGTTCCCCATAGAGCCATAATAAATGAACTAAGTCAGCATTTATGGTGCCGCTCCTTATGTTTCGCAAAAGTTAATCTTACTACGTTCTTTATAACAGGTCTTACACCTTCATCGAAATCGTCTCAGAAGCACAAATCCCGGAACTTATGAGACATATATTATATATTAGACATGCTATATATCTGAAACCCGCTGATATCCAATACTATATTTACACGCACGATTCTCGCATTCTGTGGATTGCATTTTGCTCGCAATCTGGGGGTCGCATTGCCACGTCACATCAGACTTCAGTCGGTCGGCACTCGGTACAATGGGAATCCAACTGGCTGTTGAGACTAGTGAGATGGAGCGGTTTTATTTGAACATACGTCAGATATGACTACCCACGCCATGGAACTTCACACCCGAAATTGCCATTTTGTGTGATATTAAAACAAACTTTTGTGTATAAAGAAACCATTTTATTCATTATCACTGTTTGATCGGCGCTAGCAGTTCGCACTATACAAATAAATCCAAAGCCCATTTCCCGGCTTACCTAAATAATGGTTCCTTGGTTTTATAGATATTAAACACATATATGATCTGCAAACAGACATTTCTGATTTTGCGCCAAGAAAAACTATTTGGATTGAAAACTATATAACCTATATCAGTCGGGTCCTCAGTAGTGTCAAAAGACATCTAATAATGAGATGAGGATATTAATGATAAAGGTATCACACACCCCATAAGGTAATTGGAGCGTAATATTCATCTATTAACTTGTATAATAGCGATTTTGTAGGTTTATATGTCATGTGGCGGTGTTATTCTACGGTGTTATTCTCTGCGGGACTGCCATCTCGATACACGCGGCGACACTGGCTTATTCTCTGCGGGACTGTCATAGAGCCTCGTTTCCATTGAATTCACCGTCGTCTGCCAGTCGTCAAGGTCATATATGTGACATGAGGAAGGTCCGCCTTGGAAGTGCACGAATAGAGAGGGGCCCACCCTCCATAGAGAGGGGCCCACCCTCCATAGAGAAGGGCCCACCCTCCATAGAGAGGGGCCCACCCTCCATAGAGAGGGGCCCACCCTCCATACAGAGGGGCCCACCCTCCATAGACAGGGGCCCACCCTCCATAGACAGGGGCCCACCCTCCATAGACAGGGGCCCACCCTCCATAGAGAGGGGCCCACCCTCCATACAGAGGGGCCCACCCTCCATAGAGAGGGGCCCACCCTCCATAGAGAGGGGCCCACCCTCCATAGAGAGGGCCCCACCCTCCATACAGAGGGGCCCACCCTCCATACAGAGGGGCCCACCCTCCATAGACAGGGGCCCACCCTCCATAGACAGGGGCCCACCCTCCATAGACAGGGGCCCACCCTCCATAGAGAGGGGCCCACCCTCCATACAGAGGGGCCCACCCTCCATAGAGAGGGGCCCACTCTCCATAGAGAGGGGCCCACCCTCCATACAGAGGGGCCCACCCTCCATAGACAGGGGCCCACCCTCCATACAGAGGGGCCCACCCTCCATATAGAGGGGCCCACCCTCCATAGAGAAGGGCCCACCCTCCATAGAGAGGGGCCCACTCTCCATAGAGAGGGGCCCACCCTCCATACAGAGGGACCCACCCTCCATAGATATGGGCCCACCATCCATAGAGAGGGGCCCACCCTCCATAGACAGGGGCCCACCCTCCATAGGGAGGGGCCCACCCTCCATACAGAGGGGCCCACCCTCCATACAGAGGGGCCCACCCTCCATAGAGATGGGCCCACCATCCATAGAGAGGGGCTCACCCTCCATAGAACCCACCCTCCATACAGAGGTCCCAACCCCCATACAGAGGGGCCCACCCTCCATAGAGAGGGGCCCACCCTCCATACAGAGGTGCCCACCATCCATAGAGAGGGGCCCACCTCCATAGACAGGGGCCCACCCTCCATACAAAGGGACCCACCCTCCATAAAGATGGGCCCACCATCCATAGAGAGGGGCCCACCCTCCATAGACAGGGGCCCATCCTCCAAAGGGAGAGGCCCACCATCCATAGAGAGGGGCCCACCCTCCATAGACAGGGGCCCACCCTCCATAGGGAGGGGCCCACCCTCCATACAGAGGGACCCACCCTCCATAGAGATGGGCCCACCATCCATAGAGAGGGGCTCACCCTCCATAGAGCCCACCCTCCATACAGAGGGGCCCACCCTCCATACAGAGGGGCCCACCCTCCATAGAGAGGGGCCCACCCTCCATACAGAGGTGCCCATCATCCATAGAGAGGGGCCCACCCTCCATAGAGAGGGACCCACCCTTTATACAGACGAGCCCACCCTCCATAGAGCCCACCCTCCATAGAGAGGGGCCCACCCTCCATAGAGAGGGGCCCACCCTTCATAGAGAGGGGCCCACCCTCCATAGAGATGGGCCCACCCTTCATAGAGCGGGGCCCACCCTCCATACAGAGGGACCCACCCTCCATAGATATGGGCCCACCATCCATAGAGAGGGGCCCACCCTCCATAGACAGGGGCCCACCCTCCATAGGGAGGGGCCCACCCTCCATACAGAGGGGCCCACCCTCCATAGAGATGGGCCCACCATCCATAGAGAGGGGCTCACCCTCCATAGAGCCCACCCTCCATACAGAGGGGCCCACCCTCCATACAGAGGGGCCCACCCTCCATAGAGATGGGCCCACCATCCATAGAGAGGGGCTCACCCTCCATAGAACCCACCCTCCATACAGAGGTCCCAACCCCCATACAGAGGGGCCCACCCTCCATAGAGAGGGGCCCACCCTCCATACAGAGGTGCCCACCATCCATAGAGAGGGGCCCACCTCCATAGACAGGGGCCCACCCTCCATACAAAGGGACCCACCCTCCATAAAGATGGGCCCACCATTCATAGAGAGGGGCCCACCCTCCATAGACAGGGGCCCATCCTCCAAAGGGAGAGGCCCACCATCCATAGAGAGGGGCCCACCCTCCATAGACAGGGGCCCACCCTCCATAGGGAGGGGCCCACCCTCCATACAGAGGGACCCACCCTCCATAGAGATGGGCCCACAATCCATAGAGAGGGGCTCACCCTCCATAGAGCCCACCCTCCATACAGAGGGGCCCACCCTCCATAGAGAGGGGCCCACCCTCCATAGAGAGGGGCCCACCCTCCATACAGAGGTGCCCATCATCCATAGAGAGGGGCCCACCCTCCATAGAGAGGGACCCACCCTTTATACAGACGAGCCCACCCTCCATAGAGCCCACCCTCCATAGAGAGGGGCCCACCCTCCATAGAGAGGGGCCCACCCTTCATAGAGAGGGGCCCACCCTCCATAGAGATGGGCCCACCCTTCATAGAGCGGGGCCCACCCTCCATATAGAGGGGCCCACCCTCCATAAAGAAGGGCACACCCTCCATAGAGAGGGGCCCACCCTCTACAGAGAGGGGCCCACCCTCCATACAGAGGGGCCCACCCTCCATAGACAGGGGCCCTACCTCCATAGAGAAGGACCCACCATCCATATAGAGGGCCCATCTATTATACGGGTGAACCCCCCCCCCCTCCCCCCTCAGTGCTCGCCCTACATGCCATGGCCCCGGCGCACTCACCATTAACAAAGGCCCAGTCCAGAGTTGAAAGCCAAATGTCCCACATATGTCAACGAACTGGTCCAGATACCTTCAATGTTAACACAGAAGGCGAATTGCATGTCGGTCCTGCCGTGGATGATTCAGGGCCTTGATGTAGATAGAAATTATCTGCGTGACATGCAACTGAAAACTGTTCGGCGCGACCCTGTCCAATTTTGGTCTTTTATAAAGAAGTTTGAATCGCGCAGCAGTCCAGCTGCTGGAATCAGCGTTGATGAATGGTGTGTCTATTTTGAGTCCTTCTTAAATGTAACCCCTACACCAACTGTATTTAATGAACATATAGACCAGTACTTAAATGCCCACGGTGAAACTTGCAACGATTGTAACGACAATGAACCGGGATTACTTAACAATGAAATAGAAGTATTCGAAGTGGAGACGGTCATAAAAAGTCTTCCAAACGGAAAATCTCCAGGTGCAGACGTTCTTGTATATGAACTGTTCAAATGTGCTCTTGATATCTTGAAGCACCCAATACACCAATTATTTAATGTTATTATAAACACAGGAGAATTTCCTGAAGCCTGGTCACAAACTATGATAAGTCCTCTGCATAAAAAAGGTTCAAAATCAGATGCAAATAACTATCGAGGGATTTCTCTACTTTGTGTACTGGGTAAAATATTCACAAAAATGTTGAACAACAGACTCACTAGGTGGGCTGAGTTAAATGGAAAGGTAAGTGAAGGTCAGGGGGCCTACCGCAAGGGACGCTCCACATAGACAACATCTTCACTCTCTATAGTACGATCCAAAGGTATTTATGCAAGAAAGGTGGGCGGTTCTATTGCACATTCATCGATTTTTCTAAAGCGTTCGATTCTATACCGCACTCAGCGCTTTGGTACAGACTAATAAATGAAGGTGTCCATGGACTTAAAATCCTGCGTTAAAACTCCCGAAGGTTTATCAGAATATTTTCACTGTTCGATAGGAACCAGGCAAGGCTGTATGTTAAGCCCTTTTCTTTTCTCACTTTATATCAATGAATTGGAAAATAGATTCAGAACAGCAGCATGTGATGGTGTATATTTTAGCCAAGTATACCCCGGTGTGTTTATGTTAATGTACGCAGATGATCTGACTTTATTTAATGATACTGCAGGCAGCCTACAGAAGCAACTTGATGTACTTAGCAAGTTCTGCAAAGACTATTCACTAATGATAAATTTTTCAAAAACTAAACTCATTGTTTTTCAAAATAGAGGTCGACTCAGAAAATATGAAAAATGGTACATTGATGGACAGTGTGTAGAGACTGTTTCTTTCTATAAATATTTAGGGATATTGTTTTCGTCAACACTAAAATGGACCTCGGCACTTAAAATGTTAGTTCAACAGGCCACGAAAGGGATTGTTTTGTTGAGAAATTTTCGAGCAAAATGTGCTGACATCCCCATAGATATATGTTTCGAACTGTTCGACAAGATGGCGGTCCCGATCGCTCTGCATGGGTGTGAGATATGGGGCTACGAGTACAGAAAGGACGTTGAGCTACTTCATAGTAAGTTCTGTAAAACGATTTTGCATATGCCATCTCGAACTCCAAACTGTGCCGTGCTTGGTGAATGTGGGCGAAAACCACTCAGTACAATATATATGACCAGGTGTATAAAATTTTGGTTACGTTTAACTCAGACTAAGGAACAACGATACAACAAAGGGTGTCATGACACGGTGATTCGTCTCAGCGGTATTGGGAGGCATACATGGGTAAAAGATATAGAATACTTGTTGTGCAGATACGGGTTTTGTGATGTTTAGTTTAGTCAGGGAGTTGGGGACACTGATGTCTTTATCAGAGAGTTCCAACAAAGATTAGGTGATATCGCTATGCAAGAATGGCATGAGCAAATAACTATGATGTCCAAACTGTCATCATATTGAAAATATAAATCGCTCTTAGAGCCTGAACGTTACCTTTCCTCTGTAAGAATTGTCAAACATCGAGTAGCGTTAACCAAATTACGGTGTTTTGTTCATACGTTAGCTTTTGAGGAAATGAGAGGGAGTACCCCACGGGAAGCGCGATTTTGTAAGTACTGCATGACAAATTCTCTTGAAGTAATGGAAGATGAATTACATTTCCTTTTGGTTTGTCCACTCTATGATGATATTCGAGCGAAGTATTTTGGTCCGCACACAAAAACAGAGCATATATTTTTACAGATTATGTCAGGTTCTAATGATATAAATTTAACTACTTTGGCTGCCTTTGTGTATTCGGCATTTAAACGTCAAACGGAATATTTGTTCAACAGTAATGTATGACCGATTTTATATATCTTTCATGTTGTACTGTGGGTCTGAGGGCTTTTGGTACAATAACGTTTATTATTATTATTAAAAATAGTGATTCGGATAATCACTTTATGGTCTTCATTCGTTCGAGGTTATGTATATACAACGGGAGACATCCCAAAGCTCAACGCCGAGTAAACAGAAATGCTGTCAAAATCAGATCTTCTCCAGGTCTCCTACTTAAACCTTGATAAAGCGAACATCTCATTTTGTCCTAAACGTATTGTTATTAATCTTTGCTAAAGTTTATAGTACCTGTGGACACCCGAGCCAATAAGTCCTATGTAGTAATTATAATTTTTTCAATGTTTTTATTTTGGGTCTTGTTTTTTTCGGGAGATGGCATTTTCATAATCACGTACAAGCGTAAAGACTTCGGCTTCAGCTTTTGTCATATTTTATATCATGAACTTTTACTGCTACAATGTATAATGCAACCTGGTTATGTGACAATAAAGATATTATTATTATTGTTATTCAGTCCGACTTGGCAGCAGTGTGATAACCTGTAGTATTGAACCTATATATAACCGGGTTAATTTCTCACGCATGCGCAGTTGGTGATCGAGACCGTCATAATGCGCACAAGGCATCCATGCGCGGCGACAAACATACACACTGCGCGACCCACACTCAGCGGCGACAAACATACACACTGCGCGACCCACACTCAGCGGCGACAAACATACACACTGCGCGACCCACACTCAGCGGCGACAAACATACACACTGCGCGACCCACACTCAGCGGCGATAAACATACACACTGCGCGACCCACACTCAGCGGCGACAAACATACACACTGCGCGACCTACACTCAGCGGCGACAAACATACACACTGCACGACCTACACTCAGCAGCGACAAACATACACACTACGCGACCCACACTCAGCTGCGACAAACATACACACTGCGCGACCCACACTCAGCTGCGACAAACATACACACTGCACGACCTACACTCAGCTGCGACAAACATACACACTGCACGACCTACACTCAGCGGCGACAAACATACACACTGCACGACCTACACTCAGCGGCGATAAACATACACACTACGCGACCTACACTCAGCGGGGAAAAACATACACACTACGGGACCTACACCCAGCGGGGACAAACATACACACTACGCGACCTACACTCAGCTGCGACAAACATACACACTGCACGACCTACACTCAGCTGCGACAAACATACACACTGCACGACCCACACTCAGCTGCGACAAACATACACACTGCGCGACCTACACTCAGCGGCGACAAACATACACACTGCACGACCTACACTCAGCGGCGATAAACATACACACTACGCGACCTACACTCAGCGAGGACAAACATACACACTACGCGACCCACACTCAGCTGCGACAAACATACACACTGCGCGACCTACACTCAGCGGCGACAAACATACACACTGCACGACCTACACTCAGCGGCGATAAACATACACACTACGCGACCTACACTCAGCGGGGACAAACATACACACTGCGCGACCTACACTCAGCGGCGATAAACATACACACTGCGCGACCTACACTCAGCGGCGACAAACATACACACTACGCGACCTACATTCAGCGGGGACAAACATACACACTACGCGACCTACACTCAGCGGGGACAAACATACACACTACGCGACCTACACTCAGCGGGGACAAACATACACACTACGCGACCTACACTCAGCGGGGACAAACATACACACTACGCGACCTACACCCAGCGGGGACAAACATACACACTACGCGACCTACACCCAGCGGCGACAAACATACACACTACGCGACCTACACCCAGCGGGGACAAACATTCACACTACGCGACCTACACCCAGCGGGGACAAACATACACACTGCACGACCTACACCCAGCGGCGATAAACATACACACTACGGGACCTACACCCAGCGGGGACAAACATACACACTACGGGACCTACACCCAGCGGGGACAAACATACACACTACGGGACCTACACTCATCGGCGACAAACATACACACTGCGCGACCTACACTCAGCGGGGACAAACATACACACTACGGGACCTACACCCAGCGGGGACAAACATACACACTACGCGACCTACACCCAGCGGGGACAAACATACACACTACGCGACCTACACCCAGCGGGGACAAACATACACACTACGCGACCTACACCCAGCGGGGACAAACATACACACTACGCGACCTACACCCAGCGGCGACAAACATACACACTACGCGACCTACACCCAGCGGGGACAAACATACACACTACGGGACCTACACCCAGCGGGGACAAACATACACACTACGGGACCTACACTCATCGGCGACAAACATACACACTGCGCGACCTACACTCAGCGGGGACAAACATACACACTACGCGACCTACACCCAACGGCGACAAACATACACACTACGGGACCTACACCCAGCGGGGACAAACATACACACTACGCGACCTACACCCAGCGGCGACAAACATACACACTACGGGACCTACACCCAGCGGGGACAAACATACACACTACGGGACCTACACCCAGCGGGGACAAACATACACACTACGGGACCTACACCCAGCGGGGACAAACATACACACTGCACGACCTACACCCAGCGGCGATAAACATACACACTACGGGACCTACACCCAGCGGGGACAAACATACACACTACGGGACCTACACCCAGCGGGGACAAACATACACACTACGGGACCTACACTCATCGGCGACAAACATACACACTGCGCGACCTACACTCAGCGGGGACAAACATACACACTACGGGACCTACACCCAGCGGGGACAAACATACACACTACGCGACCTACACCCAGCGGGGACAAACATACACACTACGCGACCTACACCCAGCGGGGACAAACATACACACTACGCGACCTACACCCAGCGGGGACAAACATACACACTACGCGACCTACACCCAGCGGCGACAAACATACACACTACGCGACCTACACCCAGCGGGGACAAACATACACACTACGGGACCTACACCCAGCGGGGACAAACATACACACTACGGGACCTACACTCATCGGCGACAAACATACACACTGCGCGACCTACACTCAGCGGGGACAAACATACACACTACGCGACCTACACCCAACGGCGACAAACATACACACTACGGGACCTACACCCAGCGGGGACAAACATACACACTACGCGACCTACACCCAGCGGCGACAAACATACACACTACGCGACCTACACCCAGCGGGGACAAACATACACACTACGCGACCTACACCCAGCGGGGACAAACATACACACTACGGGACCTACACCCAGCGGGGACAAACATACACACTACGCGACCCACACTCAGCGGGGACAAACATACACACTACGCGACCTACACCCAGCGGGGACAAACATACACACTACGGGACCTACACCCAGCGGGGACAAACATACACACTACGGGACCTACACCCAGCGGGGACAAACATACACACTACGCGACCCACACTCAGCGGGGACAAACATACACACTACGCGACCTACACCCAGCGGGGACAAACATACACACTACGCGACCTACACCCAGCGGGGACAAACATACACACTACGCGACCCACACTCAGCGGGGACAAACATACACACTACACGACCTACACTCAGCGGGGACAAACATACACACTACGGGACCTACACCCAGCGGGGACAAACATACACACTGCGCGACCCACACTCAGCGGCGACAAACATACACACTACGGGACCTACACCCAGCGGGGACAAACATACACACTACGCGACCTACACCCAGCGGGGACAAACATACACACTACGCGACCTACACTCAGCGGGGACAAACATACACACTACGGGACCTACACCCAGCGGGGACAAACATACACACTACGGGACCTACACCCAGCGGGGACAAACATACACACTACGGGACCTACACCCAGCGGGGACAAACATACACACTACGGGACCCACACTCAGCGGGGACAAACATACACACTACGGGACCTACACCCAGCGGGGACAAACATACACACTACGGGACCCACACTCAGCGGGGACAAACATACACACTACGGGACCTACACCCAGCGGGGACAAACATACACACTACGCGACCTACACCCAGCGGGGACAAACATACACACTACGCGACCTACACTCAGCGGGGACAAACATACACACTACGGGACCTACACCCAGCGGGGACAAACATACACACTACGCGACCTACACTCAGCGGGGACAAACATACACACTACGGGACCTACACCCAGCGGGGACAAACATACACACTACACGACCTACACTCAGCGGGGACAAACATACACACTACGCGACCTACACCCAGCGGCGACAAACATACACACTACGCGACCTACACCCAGCGGGGACAAACATACACACTACGCGACCTACACCCAACGGGGACAAACATACACACTACGGGACCTACACCCAGCGGGGACAAACATACACACTACGCGACCTACACCCAGCGGCGACAAACATACACACTACGCGACCTACACCCAGCGGGGACAAACATACACACTACGCGACCTACACCCAACGGGGACAAACATACACACTACGCGACCTACACCCAGCGGGGACAAACATACACACTACGCGACCCACACTCAGCGGGGACAAACATACACACTACGCGACCTACACCCAGCGGGGACAAACATACACACTACGGGACCTACACCCAGCGGGGACAAACATACACACTACGCGACCCACACTCAGCGGGGACAAACATACACACTACGCGACCTACACCCAGCGGGGACAAACATACACACTACGCGACCTACACCCAGCGGGGACAAACATACACACTACGCGACCCACACTCAGCGGGGACAAACATACACACTACACGACCTACACTCAGCGGGGACAAACATACACACTACGCGACCTACACCCAGCGGCGACAAACATACACACTACGCGACCTACACCCAGCGGGGACAAACATACACACTACGCGACCTACACTCAGCGGCGACAAACATTCACACTACGCGACCTACACCCAGCGGGGACAAACATACACACTACGCGACCTACACTCAGCGGGGGACAAACATACACACTACGCGACCTACACCCAGCGGCGACAAACATACACACTACGCGACCTACACCCAGCGGGGACAAACATACACACTACGCGACCTACATTCAGCGGCGACAAACATACACACTACGGGACCTACACCCAGCGGGGACAAACATACACACTACGGGACCTACACCCAGCGGGGACAAACATACACACTACGGGACCTACACTCAGCGGGGACAAACATACACACTACGGGACCTACACTCAGCGGGGACAAACATACACACTACGGGACCTACACCCAGCGGGGACCTGTACAGATATTTGAATCGGGTTGTCATTCACTGTCCGGTATTGATCTGCAGATGCCTGTTTAGTGTTAAAGTAATGGGGCTACAAATAGCTCTTCAGCTTTCAAGGGGGAGTAAGGGGAGGGGAGGGGCGGCGCATTTGCACATTTGCATTGACATTATTAGAACCTGGGATGGAAGAGGGTGGGGGGGGGCGTAGAATACCGCCCCTCACGGACGCCTTCACTGTACTATGTAGAACACGCCTGACAGTGAGTCGCTATATATGTATCCCACCGAAAGAAAATAGCTAAAGACAGTATTCTGCTGGACTTGAGAAGAACACATGGAAAGCAATGTATCATGCTCTTACATCCCACCCCGACCATATTCATGATTCTAAGCCCGCAATACCGCCCGCCCTGCCCCTTTCTTGGCCTCCGTCTATAGCGTTCATCAGAACCGCTTCGTCCACCTCGCTCCCTGGTGTATTCACCCTCGGCCCTTGGCTTGGCGGCCCCACCTTAGGAGGCTGGGGGGGGGGGGGGAGGGGCAGAAATGGGTACTATGAATAGGGTACGACCTCGGGCCGCCAGGCGTAGACAGGCGTTTGACCTGGCGCTGTTATAGGACGCAATGGCTGGCTAACAAGGTTACAGGCCCAACGATAAATCTGGGCTAGGTAGGTAGGTGGATAGGTGATGGGGTGTGGGTGGGGGTGGGGGTGGTGGTGGGGGTTTTCCTCTATCCCGTCCTCCATCCCACTCTCTTCTTCCCTTTCCTCTGGCTTTTCCTCCCCGCTTTCTGATTTCCCTCTTCCTGAATCCCCCCTCTCCATCTTCCCCCCGTCCTCTCCCATCTTGCTCCCTCTCTCCACCTCCCATCACTCCTATCCCCCTCACCCCTCTCATCTCTCCTTCCTCTTCCCGCCATCCTTCCCCTCCCCCCCCCCTCTCCCTTCCCCTCCCCCGCTCCCTTTCTCCTCCTCGTCCATGTTTAGATAGTGGGTACAGATGCCGGTTTGGGGAGATGGCACCATGCGCCAGACCGCCCCTGGTGTTGTGGGGGGTCACCCAGGCGGAATGGGACCCCGAGGCTGGACAATGCTGGGGTGACTCCGAGGCACGGCGTCCGTATAGGCGACTAATTGGGCAACGCGCACATAATGGGCGGAGCTTTTTATATCCCACCTAAATTATCTCCGTCTCGGAAGGAAGCGGATCGCCGTGAAATGTGGATTGCTGGGGGTAAAATGGGGAGTGGAGGACAGCTACGTCACTGCGAGCCTCGTGAACCCATTCCATCTTCCCCACCAGGTGTCGCTGGGGCACATACACAAAACCACGGAGGGAAAGTAAGAATTATGACGCAAAGAAAGGTGAATACATATGTATGAGTTTTGTCGCTTTGCCGTATGTCTATATGGTGTACACCAGCAACTTTGCCGTATGTCTATATGGTGTACACCAGCAACTTTGCCCTATGGCTGTATGGTGTACACCAGCAACTTTGCCGTATGTCTATATGGTGTACACCAGCAACTTTGCCCTATGTCTGTATGGTGTACACCAGCAACTTTGCGTGGGGAATGAGGGTGATGGGGGCTAATCATGTCACGGCAGCCATGTATTATTGGTGGCATTAGTAATGCACCATGGAATCATGACCTCGCGGAGTACTGTTCGACGGTCGTTGCAACGGATAGGGTGAATATACCAGGGTGACCAGCCGGGGAGGAAGGAGGGGGGGGGGGAGGCGCGACGGTCTGGGGTGAATATGGCAATGCAAATGTCTAGCGTGAAAGTGGAAGTGCAAATGTCCAGCGTGGGGGTGCATTTGACCTCGGGTGCAAGAGCGAGTGCGACGGCCCAGAGGATGTGACGATGGGAATACCAGGCCCGTTGGAAGCGGGACCTACTCAGTTGTCAAAAAAAAACGTCACTCACAAGTGGTGTAAGAAGTTTGAGCTGCGTCTACTCCCCCACCCCACCTCCCCCGCTCCGCCGCACCCTCACACACACTTTCACTTTGTTACCAACGGTCCTCAAGACGACGAGCTGCTTGTGAAAGTCGATTCCCAGGACCAAGCTCCCCGCACGGTGGCGCTACGCAAGCTCCCCGCACGGTGGCGCTACGCATGCTCCCCGCACGGTGGCGCTACGCAAGCTCAGCTTTCACCGCTGCTGTCGGCCGGGGGTAAATTTCAAGATTCTTGAAAAACGGCCAAATCAGCTGTAATTTCTTACAAGATTAACATTTTTAAGCATAAAACGTAAAAATAACGAGCTCTGTGTATTTAATGCAGCAAAATACAATATGTACCACTTTGAAAAAGTTCTAATTGAGAGTGAACTCTTTCTTTTCATCACCTGATACCGTGTGATATTAGGCTTAGGCGTTAATTTGTAGAAATGCCCATTTTCCCTATCAATTGGCACAGCGTCGCCCTGGCGAGCGGGTGTGAAAATACATTGAGGAAGTAGGCGACAACAGAAATATAATGGAGCCCCTAGCGGAGTGAGTCGACGACAGTGAATGTCCTAGGACCTGTTGATTCCATGACCCCCAGTGCCATGCCGGGCGGGGGGGGGGGCACTCGCCGCAGTCAGAATCATGACCAGGACCGACCCGTTTGGCTCTCAAAAGGTCAACCCAACTCTATACATATCGCCGAAGGAAGCCAGACACTGAGCGGGGGCCCAATTCCCATTACCACTGTTGGCGGATACATTCCCCTAAACAAGTAAGACGATCGCAGTATTAGGTTACAAAGTGCCATAGATCAACCTGAACTTTAGCCTACATCGGTCACGTGACTCCCAAATGCCGCCATCTCTTAATGGAAAGCGATAACTTCCGGTGTAGGGCGAAATGATACGCGCAGTGTGGCTAATGACATGACCTGGCCGCCAGGGGCGCAGTGGTGCCGCAGTTCTGATGCCATTAGCGGAATGAACGTCCCAAGAGCACCTTCTAAGCTGGGAACATGAGAAGTGCATTATGGGTGAAGGGTTGACAGAGCTGGCGTTGGTCTGTGATGTGGGACATTTTAGTTGTAACAGCGTTAACACTCCGACCACTCGGTGACTGGCGTATTCTGTCAGTTCTTTTTCTGAAGTGACACGGTTGGACTATGCATGCTAATTCGCCTTAACTGCAATACGACTAGTGCTGCCATTTCATACCATGGGTCTATTTAATCTCATGAGTTACTTCCCCATTGTATTATACCGACCGGTTTAGATGCTTTCCGAGTCATCATTTTTACTGCATGCTTCATTGTTTGTCATGGGGACAATTCTGTATGTAAACTATCATGTTAACCAACGGATATTATGATATTGTTCCTTGAGATTCGTTCAAGGATATTGGCCCAAGCAGTAGCATGTGCTGCGGACATATGTGCAGGGGTCTGGAACGGGGGTGCCAGTGACTATTGTCGATTTATTTTTTTGCGCTTTTTACAATGCCATTATCTGTGTCGATGTCGCGTTTATAGATCTCAGTATCGGATTTTTTTAATATGCCTGTGTCGCGTGTCACCATTTACCTTCCCCAAGCCCCTAGCTGTACCCCCAGGCCATGTAAGTCAAGTCCAATATGATTAGTTCACCCAAGAGAACAATACAAATACAAAATGACAAAATATTAGGGTACCAATTTTCCGTTGGAGACCATAAATAAGACGACACAAGCCTGACACTTGGTGTCCCAGTTTGTGTTATAGGCTAGACGAGCAACCCGCAATCAGACACATAATGCAGAGACAAACACGCAAAGCAGGAAAAAAAACGGACAAACCCCAAAAGGCAAATACACCTACATAATCCTGCGGGGAACATGTGTTTGTGCCTTTTATATTGTGACATCGAGCTCGACATTCAACTTCTAGCAATTTAGAGCAATATTGCGCAAGAAATACAGGGCGTTCATTCTCACCTCTCCTGCATATTGCAGGACATAAAATTGTATACAGTTGTGTCATTTGTATCAATGGTGGTTTCCAGGACACGCCAGGGAAACGTGTGGGGGAACAAGGCAACATATTATCTGCCTTTCTCTCGTGAGAGCAAAAAATTTTTTTGGGAATTTTCGTTTTGGAAGATATTTGACAATTCCGAGTCACCATGTTTTTATCACCCAGGATTTTTAGTCGATGGATGTTTGAGGGGTAGGGTGTGGAGGGGGCGATGGGGCGCTGAGGAGGGGGTCGAAGCCACCTGCCGTCTTAGCGGAAGCGTGATACAGACGGGTTCCTTCGTCTTACCTCTGGTCGCTTGGCCCCTGTTCCCGTGGCGACCAGACTAAGTATTGACTCCTGAATTCATGGGTAGCGTCGGGATGGAGGGGGGGGGGTTGTGTCGGGGGGGGGGGGTGAGGCGGGTGGACGTGTAGGGTGACCATACGCAAGGTGTGGCCAATCAAAATCGACAAAATGCTTTGGAAATTCCCGAATCTCTCTTTTGCTGTGCATCATCTCAAATTGCTTTCAAAGCAGGATATATGAGTAACATAGTCGTTGGCTATTGGGATTTTCAAATGTCTTTTTTTAAGTCTGGGTGAGGAGGGGTGGGCAGGGAGGCGTCAAAAGCTACGATGTCTGATCGACAGGTATCATTTAGCTATAAGTATTCTGTCGTTGCAAATGGACACGGTATCAGATTTCTGCTTTCCCTTTGGCTTCCCGTTCCATTTCGTATCAGGCAATCTCCTTTGCCGGCGAGGGCAGGCAGCGGGATGGCCATAGCTGTCCCCTGACATATGGTACGAGCCGGCACAAGTTATCGCTGCCATTTGGTGCGAGTCACCCCCACAGTGGCAGTGCCCCCCCCCCCCCCCACCCCACCCACCTCCCCATCTGGCCAGTCAGCTCTACACCCGCCGAGAGCTCTGCACACTTGTCACCCAGGTCTGAAGAGTTCTGTTTCCATGGTTAATGGCATATGTTGGCATCTGTCGCGGCTCTCGCTCTGTCTGAATTATAATAGAACCACTGCGCCGACGCCAACCCCTCCGGAAATTATGCCATGTCCGGCGATTCGATATAGAAAAATTGCGATGATGTTAATAATAAGACTCGATGTACGCGGAGGCGGAGGCCTGGAGAAGTAAGTCCCTGGCCGTGTTGTCACTGACGCACACCACAAGGATATCCCATTACGGGAACCAGCGGGGTAAATATTTGGAAGCGCTCGTTCCTTGTGTATGAGCAACAAACTGTTTTGCCTAAACCCCACTTTCCGGCTAAAAAGCCGACTATAGCTGACAGACAGGCGGGCGTCACAGCCATGCCCCAAATTAGAAAGGCCGGTGTAGCATGATAACCTGTCCGCCGTGATAAAGTGTCCGGCTGGCGTGTGCGCATGCGCAGCGAATGGTGTTCCTATGTAAATATCACATGTATGTTAGGTTTAGGGTTAGGTTAGGATTAGGTTAGGGCCTGGGTTAGGATTAGGGTTAGGATTAGGGTTCTCGTTAGGGTTAGGGTTAGGGTTAGGGTTCTCGTTAGGGTTAGTGCTATGGAAGAAGCTCGGCCGGACAGGTTATCACGGCCGGACAGGTTATCACGGCCGGACAGGTTATCACGGCCGGACAGGTTATCACGGCCGGACAGGTTATCACGGCCGGACAGGTTATCACGGCCGGACAGGTTATCACGGCCGGACAGGTTATCACGGCCGGACAGGTTATCACGGCCGGACAGGTTATCACGGCCGGACAGGTTATCACGGCCGGACAGGTTATTATGTTACACCGGTTATGCTCCACTAATAACGAATGCACCCTGCATGTATTGCATGTAAACATTCATCGTTTTCATGCGGTGAGGGGGTGGCGGCGGGAAGCGGGGGGGGGGGGGCGTAGACAAACGGTACATTGCGGACAAACTTCTTCAAATGCCATCAACTGGGAATAGGGAACCTAAGTAATTAGGATGTGAGGATTAAATCAGCCGACCTTCCTGATTGGTCATTATAAAAACGAGAAATAGATGAGAACGATATCCACACAAAAAACTCAGATAAACAGTAATTTGTCTATCAAACTGACCACAAAATAACATGGATAGCTTGATGTAACCCAGCAGTAAGTTCTGTCTTAGCGCAAATAGTGTGGATATGTTGACGATGTCACTCAACGGTAAATTATCTTAACTTAGACGCCTTGATGACGTCACTCAGCAGTAAGTTCTCTTAACGTGGAAAGCTTGATGATGTCACTCAGCAGTAAGTTCTCTTAACGTGGAGAGGTTGATGATGTAACTCAGCACAGAGAATTTACAGAACAAGTTTCCATACAAGTTCTTTGCTCAGCATTAGGTTGTCCTAGCGTTAATGGATTGATGATGTCACTTAGCAGGAAAGTGTCCTAACGTGAATAGCTTGATGATGTCACTCAGACGTAAGTTCTCCTAACGTGAATGGCTTGATGACGTCACTCAGCAGTAACTTGTTCTAAATTGAATAGATTGATGATGTCATTCGGCAGTGATGTGTCCTAACGTGAATAGCTTGATGATGTCACTCAGAAGTAAGTTGTCTTAACGTGAATAGCTTGATGATGTCACTCAGCAGTAACTTGTTCTAAATTGAATAGGTTGATGATGTCACTCAGCGGTAAATTCTCTTAACGTGGATAGCTACATTACTGTTAGTCATCAGTCGCCTCCATTTCGTGGACGCGATCTCCGGATATCCACCTAATGGAGGGGCTGACGTGGGGAACCAGGGCACCACGGGAACTGGGGGGGGGGCTTGATGGGGGCAAGCTGGGTGGGGCAGGACAAGTTCGGGGGGTGGGGGGCGTGGGGGCGGTGGGTGACGTGTGGGCGTTGGGTCTGTGCGTGCGTAAGTGCGGGAGGCGGACGGGGGATGCGGCAAGAGGACGCCGGGGGTGGATACTGCCGCGTCACCCCCGTCGAGCGAGCTGTTGTAATGGGGTCCGCGACTACAGCATGTCATATGGAGTCAGCCCAGGACAGTCAGACAGCATCCCGGAAAAAAGGGTCAGCGCGAAACAGGAAACGGCGGCAAAAAGATGGCGTGGTAACACTCGGGGGGGGGGGGGGTTGGTGGGGATGGTGAGGTAGTAGGGTGGCGGGAGTGGTGGCATGGTAGGGGTGATGGGGTGGGGGCATCGGCCTTATGTAGATTGAATAAACAGATATCCCGGCAGTTAGGCATGGAAGGTGAGCGCGAGGGAAGAGAGGGGGGGGGAACGGGATGTCAGGAATGAGGGAAGCAGGAGGCGGTAGGGGGTGTCAGGAGGGAGGGAGGGTGTAAGGAGGGGGGTGTGCAGAGAGCCGGCATTAGCTGCATCATTCTCGCTTGCTGGACTTCCCGTCGCTGGAAACTGGCGAAAGGTCATATCGGTGTGCTGTTGTCATGTTTGCAGTGTTAGATTTCTTTGTCGGCAGTCTCCCCGTGGTTCCTAGTTCTCGGAGACCCCGCTGTTACGCCACGTCTAGATGCGCCGCGTCATTTGTTGCTTGAAGCTAATTTCAGAATACCGCGAATCTCGTAATAAAAACTGTAATATAAATATGAGATATGGACAGACCGTTATTTGATCTTTCAGCTATATTATCAATGTATTTACCCTGCAATTTAAAAGTTAGTGTTGACAACCTGCACTCATATCTCTTGGTGAAGATGAAATGCGCGTTATTAGGGCGCCATGACACCCTCAGGTGTGACCAGTAAAGCCGTTGACCATGCCTTCAGTTCCTCATCACATCATTGCAACTGGGGTTATTATAAAATGTTAGCACGAAGTCCTTCCTATTAGTTTGCAAACTGCGCAATGTGGTAATAGTCGGAATGTTGGTGTATTACGTCAGCTATGTATCGTCGCCCCGCTGTGAATGCTTAAACCCACAGCTTACGCAGGCTCTGTAGAGAAAGGACCCAAGAAAGGCGGTGTCATTAATTCACCCTGCGATGACGTTAACTCACCCTGCAAAGACTTCCACGTTAATTCCCACTGCAATGACTTTCACATTAATTCCCCCTGCAATGACTTCCACATTAATTCACGCTGCAATGACTTCCACATTAATTCCCGCTGCCATGACTTCCACATTTATTTCCCCTGCAATGACTTCCACGTTAATTCCCCCTGCAATGACTTCCACATTAATTCACGCTGCAATGACTTCCACATTAATTTACTCTGCAATGATTTTCACATTAAAATTCACCCTGCAATGATTTCCACATTAACTCGCCCTGCAATGACTTCCACATTTATTCCCCCTGCAATGACTTCCACATTCATTCACCCTGCAATGACTTCCACATTAATTTACTCTGCAATGATTTTTACATTAATTCACCCTGCAATGATTTCCACATTAACTCACCCTGCAATGACTTCCACATTAACTCACCCTGCAATGACTTCCACATTAATTCACCCTGCAATGACTTCCACATTAATTCACTCTGTAATGATTTTCTCATTAATTCACCCTGCAATGATTTCCACATTAATTCACCCTGCAATGACTTCCACATTAATTCACTCTGCAATGATTTTCTCATTAATTCACCCTTCAAGGATTTCCACATTAATTCACCCTGCAATGACCTCCACATTAATTCCCCCTGCAATGACTTCCACATTAATTTACTCTGCAATGATTTTCACATTAATTCACCCTGCAATGATTTCCACATTAATTCACCCTGCAATGACTTCCACATTAACTCACCCTGCAATGACTTCCACATTAATTCACCCTGCAATGACTTCCACATTAATTCACCCTGCAATGATTGTGGATTGTTTCCCTTATCACGTATCTTCTTGTCCCAGGAGATGCCGACCCATATACTCGTTCGTCTCATTTAGCCACCAGTTTCTTAACCTTTTATGCTGAACGTTGGTCCTTTTTAAACATTTAACACCGAATCTATTCACCGATTGATTTTAGCCCTTTAACGTCGAACCTTGGTCCACTTTAACCGCATTATGTCAAACCTTGGTTACATGTAACTTTTGTCCCATTTGTGTCCCCAGTGAGCGGTGTATGGGTTGTGTCCATGGTGACCTGGGGACATGGTGAGTCTGTGATTTAGTCGAGACGTCTTTGCTACGTCACAAATAACATATTTATGTAGATTAACACACGAAACACAGGAATACAAGAATAATCTGGTTGGACAGAGTATTGTGGGTGTGTGCGACCTCTCCTGACTTCTCGTGTCCTCTCGCCCGCGCAGGCAGCCGGGGAAAGACCACGTGGTCCGCGGGACAATTATGCAGATATTGTGGCGCCGAACTGAAAGGTTGTCTCGGCGGCCACGGATGGCGACAGATGAATTATTGAAGTACTGGCGACTTGGATGCGTCTCTTGTGGGCCATCCACATCGGGCCAGTGGGACATGCACAACGGGCCAGTGGGACATGCACAACGGGCCAGTGGGACATGCACAACGGGCCAGTGGGACATGCACAACGGGCCAGTGGGGCATGCACAACGGGTCAAAGGGCATGCACAACGGGCCAGTGGGGCATGCACATCGGGTCAGTGGGGCATGCACAACGGGCCAGTGGGGCATGCACAACGGGCCAGTGGGGCATGCACAACGGGCCAGTGGGGCATGCACAACGGGCCAGTGGGGCATGCACATCGGGCCAGTGGGGCATGCACAACGGGCCAGTGGGACATGCACATCGGGCCAGTGGGGCATGCACAACGGGCCAGTGGGACATGCACAACGGGCCAGTGGGACATGCACATCGGGCCAGTGGGGCATGCACAACGGGCCAGTGGGACATGCACAACGGGCCAGTGGGACATGCACAACGGGCAAGTGGAACATGCTCAACGGGCCAGTGGGGCATGCACAACGGGCCAGTGGGACATGCACATCGGGCCAGTGGGACATGCACATCGGGCCAGTGGGACATGCACATCGGGCCAATGGGGCATGCACAACGGGCCAGTGGGGCATGCACAGCGGGCCAGTGGGGCATGCACAACGGGCCAGTGGGACATGCACATCGGGCCAGTGGGACATGCACATCGGGCCAGTGGGACATGCACATCGGGCCAATGGGGCATGCACAACGGGCCAGTGGGGCATGCACAACGGGCCAGTGGGACATGCTCAACGGGCCAGTGGGGCATGCACAACGGGCCAGTGGGGCATGCACAACGGGCCAGTGGGATGCACATCGGGCCAGTGGGGCATGCACAACGGGCCAGTGGGATGCACAACGGGCCAGTGGGGCATGCACAACGGGCCAGTGGGGCATGCACAACGGGCCAGTGGGGCATGCACAACGGGCCAGTGGGACATGCACATCGGGCCAGTGGGACATGCACATCGGGCCAATGGGGCATGCACAACGGGCCAGTGGGGCATGCACAACGGGCCAGTGGGACATGCTCAACGGGCCAGTGGGGCATGCACAACGGGCCAGTGGGACATGCACATCGGGCCAGTGGGACATGCACAACGGGCCAGTGGGATGCACATCGGGCCAGTGGGGCATGCACAACGGGCCAGTGGGATGCACATCGGGCCAGTGGGGCATGCACAACGGGCCAGTGGGGGATGCACAACGGGCCAGTGGGGCATGCACAACGGGCCAGTGGGACATGCTCAACGGGCCAGTGGGGCATGCACAACGGGCCAGTGGGACATGCACATCGGGCCAGTGGGACATGCACAACGGGCCAGTAGGATGCACATCGGGCCAGTGGGGCATGCACAACGGGCCAGTGGGATGCACATCGGGCCAGTGGGGCATGCACAACGGGCCAGTGGGATGCACAACGGGCCAGTGGGGCATGCACAACGGGCCAGTGGGGCATGCACAACGGGCCAGTGGGACATGCACAACGGGCCAGTGGGGTGCACAACGGGCCAGTGGGACATGCACAACGGGCCAGTGGGGCATGCACAACGGGCCAGTGGGGCATGCACATCGGGCCAGTGGGACATGCACAACGGGCCAGTGGGGCATGCACATCGGGCCAGTGGGGCATGCACATCGGGCCAGTGGGGCATGCACAACGGGCCAGTGGGGCATGCACAACGGGCCAGTGGGGCATGCACATCGGGCCAGTGGGGCATGCACAACGGGCCAGTGGGGCATGCACATCGGGCCAGTGGGGCATGCACATCGGGCCAGTGGGATGCACATCATGGCTCTTAGACTCCTTCAGCGATGCTAATGCGATTTTCTGAGCGCTCTGCTTGACAATGATGGGATGGCATCTGCCTGGGGAGAGAGCGGTGGGGGTGGGGGGGGGCATTGTATAATACAAAGAGGCAAAGGGAGGTACCGGAGGATATGGTCTTCGGTGAAAAGGTTCGGCGAGTGGGCCGAAAGGTTGGAGGGGGTGTTATTATGGTGACACAGTGGGTAGATGGGAAGCGTGTGGGAGGGTGGGTGGGGGGCATGTTGCTGAAAGGGTTGTTGATGAAGGGGTGGTGCTGGGGAGGGGTAGGGTGGTTGGTTGGGCCCTCCGCCCACCGGGCCATGGTCAGGAGGACGTGTCCACAATCCAATGTCTAGGTTAATTGGCACGGATGTTTGAAGGTGACATGGGAAAGGTCACATAACACACGTGCATGGTGTCTCCCCCCCCCACCCACCCCACCCGCCCCTTCTCCGTCCCAGCACACTTCCACCCTACACCACCCCCCACACCCGATCCCCCATCCAACCCACCCCATCACCCATGCATTCCCTACCTTACCCCACCATACCACTCATTCCACCCCCACCACTCCAACCGCGCCCACCACATCCCAACTCCACCTCTACCCCTGCCCCACCCTCTCCACTTCTACGCCCCCCCCCCCCCCCAGCCCCCACGCCTCACCCCGTCCCGGTGCCGTTACCCAGCTTCACGGTCTCAACAACATTATGCGCAGTGCCGCAGCCCGCCACGACCCAGTCTGTCTCCAAGTCAATATATCAGTTATTTGTTGTATGATTAATAACCTCCGTCTATGGCTTCGTTTCCCCTCCGTCTTGGCGTGTTTTATTGCAGCCACCACAGCCAAGCCAGCCGTCTGTCTTGAAAGCACAAGTTCGATGTATCCACCACATTTCCCACCATTCTCATCACGCCACCTCAGTCTGGTGGCTCCCTCAAGTGGCGGATCCCCGAACTGATGGTTCCCAGAACCGAGCCATAAGCTCGCTGCCATGATTACAAAGCAATCCCGGAAAGCGGAAAGACCGCTAAAGGAAAACATGAAACGGAAGGAAGCCTGCGGGTAAAGGACGTTCTGAAAATATTATGAATTAGGTTTCTAGTTCCGGGGTGGATTTTGGGGGGTTTCCTGGGATTCGCCGTCAGTCCCCACCGGGAAGTGAAGGAATCAACCACCAGACGGTCTATTAGGGGGACTATTTTCTTCGTGCGCATTGATCTCTTCCAAGCAAGCGAGTCGGTCGCGGCTCGTCCCGGCGTCGCTGCTTAACCAGCTACATTACTTTCTACCTCATCAAAACCGCGTCGGACCAGTTGGTCGGACACGCAATTATGCAAATAAGGCTGGTAGTTTCCCCGGCGATTGGACGCACGAGTGGTGGGAGTGACGGGGGGGGGGCAGGAATGGGGTGATGGGCAAGGCATGGCAGGGGAGGGGAAAGGAGGGGGAAGTCAGTTATGAAGTACGCCATTGAATCGGCCGATGTAGGCAGAAACCTGTTGGGCAATCATAGAGAACCTCCCACTCCTCCCACAATCCTCTCTGATTGCAAAGGATCATGGGATTATTGACTAGGCTGGCGTCAGGTTATTGTGGCTGGCTCTGGAACAAGTGTCGAGGCAGAGTGGGGGAGAGGGGGGTGGGGGGGGGGGGGGGGTGGAGCGGGGGAGATGCTTGTGGTCGACGGGCGTTGAGGGTGTTGGATGGGCCAACATTAGGCAACAAACCCAGCCAGTTGAGATTTACGTGTGACTGCCTATGACTCGGTCAGGTCATATTTCTTTATTGCAAGGTACGATATAAAAATACGTAACGCTTGTTGTCAGTGATGTCAGCAGTATATGCACCCCCCCCCCCCCCTTAGTAATGTCAGGCTTTGTTAGCGGAAGAATCATATTTACCAGAATAGTTTCTGTCGATGTAAAACTTTTCTTTTTGCCGTAAAGAACTTCGAATAATAATCTAATATACCATAGCTGTAGATAACTATACCACGTCTTTGGATAAGAGATTAATATATAATAATTATTTGTCATAATCGGTCAGTATGTGCTGGGGAAATGTACGGGTAGACATCACAATATGGCAGATGTCTAATCTTGTCTAGAAGACAGCAGAATCGCAACAGTCAGCCGGTTGCCATGCTTTGCACGTACTATTAAAAAGTTGGTCACGCTGCTGGAAAGGTTGTCTGACTGTTAAATCGGAAATGCTGCGATAATGTTCCAAGTATTTCACTGTAGAGTACCCCGACCAGGACTAGATGTTGACACAGCTCCCCATATTGTTAATGACCAAGGCATGAATCTATGACGACACAGCGACCGCCCTGGGTGATTCCGGGATAAGACGGGTCATCATGGCATAGCCAACAACAGCTGATCACCTGTGTCAGGATATCCAACAGCTGATCACCTGTGTCAGTTTGACGCTCTGAACTGCAAAAGTAAAAAATAAGGAGATTGTTTCTGATAATGAATCTTTTCGATCAGGGCCTCTGGTCTTTAAGCAGCATGCCAGGACATGGGTCGGACGTCGATGTCTAGTCGGGACATTGATTTTCACCAGATCTGAAGATCCAGGGGCGCTTGGTGCACGTCTCATCTTTCCCGAAGCACACAAATATTGCATGTAACACTAACGACCCCTAACACGCTAAGGACGGATTGGAAAGACTGGATGGCTCTCAGCCAAAGTGGAAATCGTTGTTGGGTTCTAAGGGAATGTGGTCACTAAGTTTTCAGAGAGGTCACCCCACTCCGGTTGTAAGGTTTTCAGACAGCTCGCCCCACTCCGGTCGTAAGGTTTTCTGAGAGCTCACCCCACGCCGGTCGTAAGGTTTTCTGAGAGCTCGCTCTACTTCGGTCGTATGGTTTTCAGAGAGCTCACCCCATTTCGGTCGTAAGGTGTTCAGAGAGCTCACCCCATTTCGGTCGTAAGGTTTTCAGAGCGCTCACCCCACTGGAGTCGTAAGATTTTCAAAGATCTCACCCCGGTCGTACTTTCGAGTTGGATCCACCGTCGCAGTGGTCTGGGTCGGCAGAGTGACTTATCGCAAGGCAGAACGGCGTATTAGGTCTGGTTAAGAGGGCAATAGCAGTGGATGCGGCAGCGGACATGAGCGATGAGGCGGCGAACCTGTTCCTGACCGAGACGTGTTCCTCTCCATTGCCCTGTACCTCGTGGGTACCTCGGGGGCAGTGTCGAGATATGTACACGGCCAGGGGACCAACAGACAACGCATCGGTGCAGCTCGTAGCACTGCCCAGGACATATGTATAAAACCGCCATCTTGTCCCATCCCAGTTTCGCGTTTTTGCCTTATGGCTCTTGGTCACAGGTCAGAGGTCAGAGCCTCTGACCTCTGACTCAGATCGGGTACAGTGGTCGATGGTGCCGGGATCGGGAGTGAGATTAGCCCTCGATGAGGAGGAGGAGGAGGGTGTTAACAGGCTGCGGCACAGAGGTGGGCGTTATGGCGGCGCTATCGCCCCCTGGCAGGCAATCTCACTATTAACGGTCACACTTTATGAGGAGCTGTCAGAGGTGAGAAATCAGGGCTGGCGGGTGGCAAATCACACCCCCCCCCCCACCCCCCTCCCGCCACCTACCGCCGACTCTCTATGTGCACCAGGCCATACCACCAGTCGCAGCACAGCCCACCGTGT
>OZ025265.1:2046495-2064156 GCA_964019135.1 Arenicola marina | reverse complement strand
GGAATATTAGCGCCATTAGGATCGTCCCTATGTATAGGATGTATATAGGGGGCTATGTATGTGTGTGTGTGGGGCGGGGGGGGGGGGGGCAGTGACAGGGCGGCGGGGGTCGGCTGGCTGTGTGGCTGTGGCGGGCAACTCTCGCTTCGATCGAACCATGTCATGTGATCTTTAACCTGCAGCAACAGACTACGCTATAGGTGAGGTTGGCAGTCGGTGGCAACATAGCCCTCACTACACCCCCCCCCCCCGCCCCCCCGCCCTCCACCTCGACACACTCCACCATCTTCTTACGCCTATGAGGTCGTTTACCCAGCCTAGCCCATGTGTACACAATGGGTGGCTGAAGATACCAATTCAGTATTTCTAGACACTTTCATGTATTTCCGGAGACGTTCATGTATTTCCGGAGACGTACTTGTATTTCTGTAGACTTTCGTGTATTTCCGGAGACGTTCGTGTATTTCCGGAGACGTTTGTGTATTTCTGTAGACGTTCATGTATTTCGGGAAATGTTCGTGTATTTCTATAGACGTTCGGGTATTTCTGTAGACGTTCGGGTATTTCCGGAGACGTTCGTGTATTTCCGGAGACGTTCGTGTATTTATGTAGACATTCATGTATTTTTGTAGACGTTCATGTATTTCGGGAGACGTTCGTGTATTTCCGGAGATGTTCGTGTATTTCCGGCGACGTTCGTGTAGTTCTGTAGACGTTCATGTATTTCGGGAGACGTTCGTGTATTTCCGGAGACGTTCGTGCATTCCCGGAGACGTTCGTGTATTTTCGGAGGCGTTCGTATATTTCCAGAGACGTTCGTGTATTTTGCTTTGAGCCATGTGCTCCATACGGCAGCGATTGATGGAATCATGAAGAGTCCACTGGGCGTAGGCTTTCCCTATACCTGACGCTATCAACCTGGGCGTCGCCATCGATACAGGGTCATGACGTCACCTGGTTGCCCAGGTTACGAGAAGGTTACGAGTTGTAAAAGACGCTGCCCAGAAACGAGAAATGCTGAGTGTCACACAGTAATGACAACGCTTTCAAGCAAAACGCAATTGTCTTACACTTCGCAGATATTATTGGGATTGCTTAGCTCTCTATCATTACCCATGGACTGGCTCATCCCCCGCTGGCTTCCTTAGCTCTCCAGCATTACCCATGGACTGGCTCATCCTCCCGTTGGCTTCCTTAGCTCTCCATCATTACCCATGGACTGGCTCATCCCCCGCTGGCTTCCTTAGCTCTCCATCATTACCCATGGACTGGCTCATCCCCCCGCTGGCTTCCTTAGCTCTCCATCATTACCCATGGACTGGCTCATCCCCCGCTGGCTTCCTTAGCTCTCCATCATTACCCATGGACTGGCTCATCCTCCCGTTGGCTTCCTTAGCTCTCCATCATTACCCATGGACTGGCTCATCCCCCGCTGGCTTCCTTAGCTCTCCATCATTACCCATGGACTGGCTCATCCCCCGCTGGCTTCCTTAGCTCTCCATCATTACCCATGGACTGGCTCATCCCCCGCTGGCTTCCTTAGCTCTCCATCATTACCCATGGACTGCCCCATCCCCCGTTGGCTTCCTTAGCTCTCCATCATTACCCATGGACTAGCTCATCCCCCGTTGGCTTCCTTAGCTCTCCATCATTACCCATGGACTGGCTCATCCCCCGTTGGCTTCCTTAGCTCTTCATCATTACCCATGGACTGGCTCATACCCCGTTGGCTTCCTTAGCTCGCCATCATTACCCATGGACTGGCTCATCCCCCGTTGGCTTCCTTAGCTCTCCATCATTACCCATGGTCTGGCTCATCCCCCGCTGGCTTCCTTAGCTCTCCATCATTACCCATGGACTGGCTCATCCCCCGTTGGCTTCCTTAGCTCTCCATCATTACCCATGGACTGGCTCATCCCCCGTTGGCTTCCTTAGCTCTCCATCATTACCCATGGACTGGCTCATCCCCCGTTGGCTTCCTTAGCTCTCCATCATTACCCATGGTCTGGCTCATCCCCCGCTGGCTTCCTTAGCTCTCCATCATTACCCATGGACTGGCTCATCCCCCGTTGGCTTCCTTAGCTCTCCATCATTACCCATGGACTGGCTCATCCTCCCGTTGGCTTCCTTAGCTCTCCATCATTACCCATGGACTGGCTCATCCCCCGCTGGCTTCCTTAGCTCTCCATCATTACCCATGGACTGGCTCATCCTCCCGTTGGCTTCCTTAGCTCTCCATCATTACCCATGGACTGGCTCATCCCTCGTTGGCTTCCTTAGCTCTCCATCATTACCCATGGACTGGCTCATCCCCCGTTGGCTTTCTTAGCTCTCCATCATTACCCATGGACTGGCTCATCCCTCGTTGGCTTCCTCAGCTCTCCATCATTACCCATGGACTGGCTCATCCCCCGCTGGCTTCCTTAGCTCTCCATCATTACCCATGGACTGGCTCATCCCCCGTTGGCTTCCTTGGCTCTCCATCATTACCCATGGACTGGCTCATCCCCCGTTGGCTTCCTTAGCTCTCCATCATTACCCATGGACTGGCTCATCCCCCGTTGGCTTCCTTAGCTCTCCATCATTACCCATGGACTGGCTCATCCCCCGTTGGCTTCTTTAGCTCTCCATCATTACCTATGGACTGGCTCATCCCCCGTTGGCTTCCTTAGCTCTCCATCATTACCCATGGACTGGCCCAACCCCCGTTGGCTTCCTTAGCTCTCCATCATTACCCATGGACTGGCTTATCCCCCCTGGGCTTCCTTAGCTCTCCATCATTACTCATGGACTGGCTCATCCTCCCGTTGGCTTCCTTAGCTCTCCATCATTACCCATGGACTGGCTCATCCTCCCGTTGGCTTCCTTAGCTCTCCATCATTACCCATGGACTGGCTCATCCCCCGCTGGCTTCCTTAGCTCTCCATCATTACCCATGGACTGGCTCATGCTCCCGTTGGCTTCCTTAGCTCTCCATCATTACCCATGGACTGGCTCATCCCCCGTTGGCTTCCTTAGCTCTCCATCATTACCCATGGACTGGCTCATCCCCCGCTGGCTTCCTTAGCTCTCCATCATTACCCATGGACTGGCTCATGCTCCCGTTGGCTTCCTTAGCTCTCCATCATTACCCATGGACTGGCTCATCCCCCGCTGGCTTCCTTAGCTCTCCATCATTACCCATGGACTAGCTCATCCCCCGTTGGCTTCCTTAGCTCTCCATCATTACCCATGGACTGGCTCTTCCCCCGTTGGCTTCCTTAGCTCTCCATCATTACCCATGGACTGGCTCATCCCCCGTTGGCTTCCTTAGCTCTTCATCATTACCCATGGACTGGCTCATACCCCGTTGGCTTCCTTAGCTCGCCATCATTACCCATGGACTGGCTCATCCCCCGTTGGCTTCCTTAGCTCTCCATCATTACCCATGGTCTGGCTCATCCCCCGCTGGCTTCCTTAGCTCTCCATCATTACCCATGGACTGGCTCATCCCCCGTTGGCTTCCTTAGCTCTCCATCATTACCCATGGACTGGCTCATCCCCCGTTGGCTTCCTTAGCTCTCCATCATTACCCATGGACTGGCTCATCCCCCGTTGGCTTCCTTAGCTCTCCATCATTACCCATGGTCTGGCTCATCCCCCGCTGGCTTCCTTAGCTCTCCATCATTACCCATGGACTGGCTCATCCCCCGTTGGCTTCCTTAGCTCTCCATCATTACCCATGGACTGGCTCATCCTCCCGTTGGCTTCCTTAGCTCTCCATCATTACCCATGGACTGGCTCATCCCCCGCTGGCTTCCTTAGCTCTCCATCATTACCCATGGACTGGCTCATCCTCCCGTTGGCTTCCTTAGCTCTCCATCATTACCCATGGACTGGCTCATCCCCCGTTGGCTTTCTTAGCTCTCCATTATTACCCATGGGCTGGCTCATCCCTCGTTCGCTTCCTCAGCTCTCCATCATTACCCATGGACTGGCTCATCCCCCGTTGGCTTCCTTAGCTCTCCATCATTACCCATGGACTGGCTCATCCCCCGTTGGCTTCCTTAGCTCTCCATCATTACCCATGGACTGGCTCATCCCCCGTTGGCTTCCTTAGCTCTCCATCATTACCCATGGACTGGCTCATCCCCCGCTGGCTTCTTTAGCTCTCCATCATTACCCATGGACTGGCTCATCCCCCGTTGGCTTCCTTAGCTCTCCATCATTACCCATGGACTGGCTCATCCCCCGTTGGCTTCCTTAGCTCTCCATCATTACCCATGGACTGGCTCATCCCCGTTGGCTTCCTTAGCTCTCCATCATTACCCATGGACTGGCTCATGCTCCCGTTGGCTTCCTTAGCTCTCCATCATTACCCATGGACTGGCTCATCCCCCGTTGGCTTCCTTAGCTCTCCATCATTACCCATGGACTGGCTCATCCCCCGCTGGCTTCCTTAGCTCTCCATCATTACCCATGGACTGGCCCAACCCCCGTTGGCTTCCTTAGCTCTCCATCATTACCCATGGACTGGCTTATCCCCCCTGGGCTTCCTTAGCTCTCCATCATTACTCATGGACTGGCTCATCCTCCCGTTGGCTTCCTTAGCTCTCCATCATTACCCATGGACTGGCTCATCCTCCCGTTGGCTTCCTTAGCTCTCCATCATTACCCATGGACTGGCTCATCCCCCGTTGGCTTCCTTAGCTCTCCATCATTACCCATGGACTGGCTCATCCCCCGCTGGCTTCCTTAGCTCTCCATCATTACCCATGGACTGGCTCATGCTCCCGTTGGCTTCCTTAGCTCTCCATCATTACCCATGATCTGACTCATCCCCCGTTGGCTTCTTTAGCTCTCCATCATTACCCATGGACTGGCTCATCCCCCGTTGGCTTCCTTAGCTCTCCATCATTACTCATGGACTGGCTCATCCTCCCGTTGGCTTCCTTAGCTCTCCATCATTACCCATGGACTGGCTCATCCCCCGTTGGCTTCCTTAGCTCTCCATCATTACTCATGGACTGGCTCATCCTCCCGTTGGCTTCCTTAGCTCTCCATCATTACCCATGGACTGGCCCAACCCCCGTTGGCTTCCTTAGCTCTCCATCATTACCCATGGACTGGCTTATCCCCCCTGGGCTTCCTTAGCTCTCCATCATTACTCATGGACTGGCTCATCCTCCCGTTGGCTTCCTTAGCTCGCCATCATTACCCATGGACTGGCTCATCCCCCGCTGGCTTCCTTAGCTCTCCATCATTACCCATGGACTGGCTCATGCTCCCGTTGGCTTCCTTAGCTCTCCATCATTACCCATGGACTGGCTCATCCCCCGCTGGTTTCCTTAGCTCTCCATCATTACCCATGGACTGGCTCATGCTCCCGTTGGCTTCCTTAGCTCTCCATCATTACCCATGGACTGGCTCATCCCCCGTTGGCTTCCTTAGCTCTCCATCATTACCCATGGACTGGCTCATCCCCCGCTGGCTTCCTTAGCTCTCCATCATTACCCATGGACTGGCTCATGCTCCCGTTGGCTTCCTTAGCTCTCCATCATTACCCATGGACTGGCTCATGCTCCCGTTGGCTTCCTTAGCTCTCCATCATTACACATGATCTGACTCATCCCCCGCTGGCTTCCTTAGCTCTCCATCATTACCCATGGACTGGCTCATCCCCCGCTGGCTTCCTTAGCTCTCCATCATTACCCATGGACTGGCTCATGCTCCCGTTGGCTTCCTTAGCTCTCCATCATTACCCATGGACTGGCTCATCCCCCGTTGGCTTCCTTAGCTCTCCATCATTACCCATGGACTGGCTCATCCCCCGCTGGCTTCCTTAGCTCTCCATCATTACCCATGGACTGGCTCATGCTCCCGTTGGCTTCCTTAGCTCTCCATCATTACCCATGGACTGGCTCATCCCCCGTTGGCTTCCTTAGCTCTCCATCATTACCCATGGACTGGCCCAACCCCCGTTGGCTTCCGTAGCTCTCCATCATTACCCATGGACTGGCTTATCCCCCCTGGGCTTCCTTAGCTCTCCATCATTACTCATGGACTGGCTCATCCTCCCGTTGGCTTCCTTAGCTCTCCATCATTACCCATGGACTGGCTCATCCTCCCGTTGGCTTCCTTAGCTCTCCATCATTACCCATGGACTGGCTCATCCCCCGCTGGCTTCCTTAGCTCTCCATCATTACCCATGGACTGGCTCATGCTCCCGTTGGCTTCCTTAGCTCTCCATCATTACCCATGGACTGGCTCATCCCCCGTTGGCTTCCTTAGCTCTCCATCATTACCCATGGACTGGCTCATCCCCCGCTGGCTTCCTTAGCTCTCCATCATTACCCATGGAGTGGCTCATCCCCCGTTGGCTTCCTTAGCTCTCCATCATTACCCATGATCTGACTCATCCCTCGTTGGCTCGTTGGCTCGTTGACAGTCTGCCACGCCCTCTGTCGGTCATGACATACCCAGCCCCACACACTAGGCCAGTGGTCTGCCACGCTCTCTCACGGGCATGACATACCTAACCCCACACACTAGGCCAGTGGTCTGCCACGCTCTCTCACGGGCATGACATATACTGCCCGTTACACTCGGCCAGTGGTCTGCCAGGCCCTCTCATGGTCATGACTTACTCAGCCCCACACACTCGGCCAGCGGTCTGCCGCTCCTTCTCACGGTCATGGCGTACCCAGCCCCACACAGTCGGCCAGTGTTCTGCCACGCCCTCACTCGGTCATGACATACCCAGCCCCTCACACTCGGCCAGTGGTCTGCCACTCCTTCTCACGGTCATGACTTACCCAGCCCCTCACACTCGGCCAGTGGTCGGCCACGCCCTCTCACATTCATGACATACCCAGCCCCTCACACTCGGCCAGTAGTCTGCCACTCCTTCTCACGGTCATGGCGTACCCAGCCCCACACAGTCGGCCAGTGTTCTGCCACGCCCTCACTCGGTCATGACATACCCAGCCCCACACACCCGGCCAGTGGTCTGCCACGCCCTCTCACGGTCATGACTTACCCAGCCCCTCACACTCGGCCAGTGGTCTGCCACGCCTTCTCATGGTCACGGCATACCCAGCCCCATACATTCGGCCTATGGTCTGCCACGCCCTCTCACGGGCATGGCATACCTAGCAACTCACACGGGCATGACATACCCAGCCCCACACACCCGGCCAGCGGTCTGCCACGCTCTCTCACGGGCATGACATACCTAACCCCACACACTAGGCCAGTGGTCTGCCACGCCTTCTCACGGGCATGACATATACTGCCCCTTACACTCGGCCAGTGGTCTGCCAGGCCCTCTCACGGGCATGACATATACTGCCCCTTACACTCGGCCAGTGGTCTGCCACGCCCTCTCACGGTCATGACTTACCCAGCCCCACACACTCGGCCAGCGGTCTGCCACACCCTCTCAAAGGCATGACACTCACTGCCCCTCACACTCGGCCAGTGGTCGGCCACGCCCTCTCACGTTCATGACATACCCAGCCCCTCAAACTCGGCCAGTGGTGTGCCACTCCTTCTCACGGTCATGGCGTACCCAGCCCCACACAGTCGGCCAGTGTTCTGCCACGCCCTCACTCGGTCATGACATACCCAGCCCCACACACCCGGCCAGGGGTCTGCCACGCCCTCTGTCGGTCATGACATACTCAGCCCCACACACGGATGACTGACTCATCCCTCGTTGGCTTCCTTAGCTCTCCATCATTACCCATGGACTGGCCCATCCTCCCGTTGACTTGCTTAGCTCTCCATCATTACCCATGAACTGGTTCATCCCCCGTTGGCTTCCTTAGCTCTCCATCATTACCCATGGACTGGCCCATCCCCCGCTGGCTTCCTTAGCTCTCCATCATTACCCATGGACTGGCTCATCCCCCGTTGGCTTCCTTAGCTCTCCATCATTACCCATGGACTGGCTCATCCCCCGCTGGCTTCCTTAGCTCTCCATCATTACCCATGGACTGGCTCATGCTCCCGTTGGCTTCCTTAGCTCTCCATCATTACCCATGGACTGGCTCATCCCCCGCTGGCTTCCTTAGCTCTCCATCATTACCCATGGACTGGCTCATCCCCCGCTGGCTTCCGTAGCTCTCCATCATTACCCATGGACTGGCTCATCCCCCGTTTGCTTCCTTAGCTCTCCATCATTATCCATGGACTGGCTCATCCCCCGTTGGCTTCCTTAGCTCGCCATCATTACCCATGGACTGGCCCATCCCTCGTTAGCTTCCTTAGCTCTCCATCATTACCCATGGACTGGCTCATCCCCCGTTTGCTTCCTTAGCTCTCCATCATTATCCATGGACTGGCTCATCCCCCGTTGGATTCCTTAGCTCGCCATCATTACCCATGGACTGGCTCATCCCCCGCTGGCTTCCTTAGCTCTCCATCATTACCCATGGACTGGCCCATCCCTCGTTAGCTTCCTTAGCTCTCCATCATTACCCATGGACTGGCTCATCCCCCGCTGGCTTCCTTAGCTCTCCATCATTACCCATGGACTGGCTCATCCCCCGCTGGCTTCCGTAGCTCTCCATCATTACCCATGGACTGGCTCATCCCCCGCTGGCTTCCTTAGCTCTCCATCATTACCCATGGACTGACTCATCCCCCGCTGGCTTCCTTAGCTCTCCATCATTACGCATGGACTGGCTCATCCCCCGTTGGCTTCCTTAGCTCTCCATCATTACCCATGGTCTGACTCATCCCCCGCTGGCTTCCTTAGCTCGCCATCATTACCCATGGACTGGCTCATCCCCCGCTGGCTTCCTTAGCTCTCCATCATTACCCATGGACTGGCTCATCCCCCGCTGGCTTCCTTAGCTCTCCATCATTACCCATGGACTGACTCATCCCCCGCTGGCTTCCTTAGCTCGCCATCATTACGCATGGACTGGCTCATCCCCCGCTGGCTTCCTTAGCTCTCCATCATTACCCATGGACTGGCCCATCCCTCGTTAGCTTCCTTAGCTCTCCATCATTACCCATGGACTGGCTCATCTCCCGCTGGCTTCCTTAGCTCTCCATCATTACCCATGGACTGGCTCATCCCCCGCTGGCTTCCGTAGCTCTCCATCATTACCCATGGACTGGCTCATCCCCCGCTGGCTTCCTTAGCTCTCCATCATTACCCATGGACTGACTCATCCCCCGCTGGCTTCCTTAGCTCGCCATCATTACCCATGGACTGGCCCATCCCCAGCTGGCTTCCTTAGCTCTCCATCATTACCCATGGACTGGCTCATCCCCCGTTGGCTTCCTTAGCTCTCCATCATTACCCATGGACTGGCTCATCCTCCGTTGGCTTCCTTAGCTCTCCATCATTACCCATGGACTGGCCCATCCTCCCGTTGGCTTCCGTAGCTCTCCATCATTACCCATGGACTGACTCATCCCCCGTTGGCTTCCTTAGCTCTCCATCATTACGCATGGACTGGCTCATCCCCCGTTGGCTTCCTTAGCTCTCCATCATTACCCATGGACTGGCTTATCCTCCCGTTGGCTTCCTTAGCTCTCCATCATTACCCATGGACTGGCTTATCCTCCCGTTGGCTTCCTTAGCTCTCCATCATTACCCATGGACTGACTCATCCCCCGTTGGCTTCCTTAGCTCTCCATCATTACCCATGGACTGGCTCACCTCCCGTTGGCTTCCTTAGCTCTCCATCATTACCCATGGACTGGCTCATCCCCCGTTGGCTTCCTTAGCTCGCCACTATTACCCATGGTCTGGCTCATCCCCCGATGGCTTCCTTAGCTCTCCGTCATTACCCATGGACTGGCTCATCCCCCGTTGGCTTCCTTAGCTCTCCATCATTACCCATGGACTGGCTTATCCTCCCGTTGGCTTCCTTAGCTCTCCATCATTACCCATGGACTGGCTCATCCCCCGTTGGCTTCCTTAGCTCGCCATCATTACCCATGGTCTGGCTCATCCCCCGATGGCTTCCTTAGCTCTCCGTCATTACCCATGGACTGGCTCATCCCCCGTTGGCTTCCTTAGCTCTCTGTCATTACCCATGGACTGGCTCATCCCCCGTTGGCTTCCTTAGCTCTCCATCATTACCCATGGACTGGCTTATCCTCCCGTTGGCTTCCTTAGCTCTCCATCATTACCCATGGACTGGCCCATCCTCCGTTGGCTTCCTTAGCTCTCTATCATTACCCATGGACTGGCCCATCCCCCGTTGGCTTCCTTAGCTCTCCATCATTACCCATGGACTGGCTTATCCTCCCGTTGGCTTCCTTAGCTCTCCATCATTACCCATGGACTGGCTCATCCCCCGTTGGCTTCCTTAGCTCGCCATCATTACCCATGGTCTGGCTCATCCCCCGCTGGCTTCCTTAGCTCTCCGTCATTACCCATGGACTGGCTCATCCCCCGTTGGCTTCCTTAGCTCTCTGTCATTACCCATGGACTGGCCCATCCTCCCGTTGGCTTCCTTAGCTCTCTGTCATTACCCATGGACTGACTCATCCTCCCGTTGGCTTCCTTAGCTCTCCATCATTACCCATGGACTGGCCCATCCCCCGTTGGCTTCCTTAGCTCTCCATCATTACCCATGGACTGGCCCATCCCTCGTTAGCTTCCTTAGCTCTCCATCATTACCCATGGACTGGCTCATCCCCCGTTGGCTTCCTTAGCTCTCCATCATTACCCATGGGCTGGCTCATCCCCCGTTGGCTTCCTTAGCTCTCCATCATTACCCATGGACTGGCTCATCCCCCGTTGGCTTCCTTAGCTCTCCATCATTACCCATGGACTGGCTTATCCTCCCGTTGGCTTCCTTAGCTCTCCATCATTACCCATGGACTGGCTCATCCCCCGCTGGCTTCCTTAGCTCTCCATCATTACCCATGGACTGGCTCATGCTCCCGTTGGCTTCCTTAGCTATCCATCATTACCCATGGACTGGCTTACCCCCCGTTGGCATCCTTAGCTCTCTATCATAACCCATGAACTGGCTCATCCCCCGCTGGCATCCTTAGCTCTCCATCATTACCCATGGACTGGCTCATCCCCCGTTGGCTTCCTTAGCTCTCCATCATTACCCATGGACTGGCTCATCCCCCGTTTTGGCTTCTTTAGCTCTCCATCATTACCCATGGACTGGATCATCCCCCGTTGGCTTCCTTAGCTCTCCATCATTACCCATGGACTGGCCCATCCCTCGTTAGCTTCCTTAGCTCTCCATCATTACCCATGGACTGGCTCATCCCCCGCTGGCTTCCTTAGCTCTCCATCATTACCCATGGACTGGCTCATCCCCCGCTGGCTTCCGTAGCTCTCCATCATTACCCATGGACTGGCTCATCCCCCGTTTGATTCCTTAGCTCTCCATCATTATCCATGGACTGGCTCATCCCCCGTTGGCTTCCTTAGCTCGCCATCATTACCCATGGACTGGCTCATCCCCCGCTGGCTTCCTTAGCTCTCCATCATTACCCATGGACTGGCCCATCCCTCGTTAGCTTCCTTAGCTCTCCATCATTACCCATGGACTGGCTCATCCCCCGCTGGCTTCCTTAGCTCTCCATCATTACCCATGGACTGGCTCATCCCCCGCTGGCTTCCGTAGCTCTCCATCATTACCCATGGACTGGCTCATCCCCCGCTGGCTTCCTTAGCTCTCCATCATTACCCATGGACTGGCTCATCCCCCGCTGGCTTCCTTAGCTCTCCATCATTACCCATGGACTGGCTCATCCCCCGCTGGCTTCCGTAGCTCTCCATCATTACCCATGGACTGGCTTACCCCCCGTTGGCATCCTTAGCTCTCCATCATAACCCATGAACTGGCTCATCCCCTGTTGGCTGTCTTAGCTCTCCATCATTACCCATGGACTGGCTTATGCTCCCGTTGGCTTCCTTAGCTCTCCATCATTACCCATGGACTGGCTCATCCCCCGCTGGCATCCTTAGCTCTCCATCATTACCCATGGACTGGCTCATCCCCCGTTGGCTTCCTTAGCTCTCCATCATTACCCATGGACTGGCTCATCCCCCGTTTTGGCTTCTTTAGCTCTCCATCATTACCCATGGACTGGATCATCCCCCGTTGGCTTCCTTAGCTCTCCATCATTACCCATGGACTGGCCCATCCCTCGTTAGCTTCCTTAGCTCTCCGTCATTACCCATGGACTGGCCCAACCCCCGTTGGCTTCCTTAGCTCTCCATCATTACCCATGGACTGGCTCATCCCCCGTTGGCTTCTTTAGCTCTCCATCATTACCCATGGACTGGCTCATCCCCCGTTGGGTTCCTTAGCTCTCCATCATTACCCATGGACTGGCCCATCCCTCGTTAGCTTCCTTAGCTCTCCATCATTACCCATGGACTGGCCCAACCCCCGTTGGCTTCCTTAGCTCTCCATCATTACCCATGGACTGGCTCATCCCCCGTTGGCTTCTTTAGCTCTCCATCATTACCCATGGACTGGCTCATCCCCCGTTGGCTTCCTTAGCTCTCCATCATTACCCATGGTCTGGCTCATCCCCCGTTGGCTTCTTTAGCTCTCCATCATTACCCATGGACTGGCCCATCCCCCGCTGGCTTCCTTAGCTCTCCATCATTACCCATGGACTGGCTCATGCTCCCGTTGGCTTCCTTAGCTCTCCCTCATTACCCATGGACTGGCTCATCCCCCGCTGGCTTCCTTAGCTCTCCATCATTACCCATGGACTGGCTCATCCCCCGCTGGCTTCCGTAGCTCTCCATCATTACCCATGGACTGGCTCATCCCCCGTTTGCTTCCTTAGCTCTCCATCATTATCCATGGACTGGCTCATCCCCCGTTTGCTTCCTTAGCTCGCCATCATTACCCATGGACTGGCTCATCCCCCGCTGGCTTCCTTAGCTCTCCATCATTACCCATGGACTGGCCCATCCCTCGTTAGCTTCCTTAGCTCTCCATCATTACCCATGGACTGGCTCATCCCCCGCTGGCTTCCTTAGCTCTCCATCATTACCCATGGACTGGCTCATCCCCCGCTGGCTTCCGTAGCTCTCCATCATTACCCATGGACTGGCTCATCCCCCGCTGGCTTCCTTAGCTCTCCATCATTACCCATGGACTGACTCATCCCCCGCTGGCTTCCTTAGCTCGCCATCATTACGCATGGACTGGCTCATCCCCCGTTGGCTTCCTTAGCTCTCCATCATTACCCATGGACTGGCCTATCCTCCCGTTGGCTTCCTTAGCTCTCCATCATTACCCATGGTCTGGCTCATCCCCCGCTGGCTTCCTTAGCTCTCCATCATTACCCATGGACTGGCTCATCCCCCGCTGGCTTCCTTAGCTCTCCATCATTACCCATGGACTGGCTCATCCTCCCGTTGGCTTCCTTAGCTCTCCATCATTACCCATGGACTGGCTCATCCCCCGTTGGCTTCCTTAGCTCTCCATCATTACCCATGGACTGGCTCATCCCCCGCTGGCTTCCTTAGCTCTCCATCATTACCCATGGACTGGCTCATCCCCCGTTGGCTTCCTTAGCTCTCCATCATTACCCATGGACTGGCTCATCATCCTCTCGTGGCGCCTTTCAATCCGGAGCGGTTTGCCGTCGCCCGAGGCAACTCTTCCTCTCAATCCCTTCTCCCATCTTTTACCATTAACCCCCCATCCCATCTGCGCCCCGCCCTCCCACCCACCTAACACACACACAGCTAGTCAGACATCCTCCGCCGCACTGTTTTCTGGTCATCGGAAGAACGACCGCTTCAAATTGGGCTGTGATCCGCCGGATCTGGGGCCCTATCACAGTCACTGCGCCATTGCAACCCCCCCCCCCCCCCCCCACCTCCTCCGTCCCTCCTGGCCGCGCGGGCTCCCCCCAACAGAGGAAGAACGGCATCAAAAGACGCACGGTTTGTTTTCTTGTTTCAGTTTTGACTTCTCCTCGTGGCACATGAAAGCCGCGCCCCCTGGCGGCCGAAGCCTCCTCCGCGCCCCCTAGCGACAGCAGCATAAACAGGGCACGGCGCCCAAGTCTGATAGCGCAACAGTGTGTGGTTGGGGGGGGGTATGGAGTTAAAAGGTAAAAAACCGACCGTGTGACGTATCGTCAGCGAGGAGTTCTCTGAGGACAAGAATGTCATTGTGTGAGAGACACATCGGGTGGTTGAAGACAGATCGCTGGAGGGGGGCGGTGCCTGGGTGCGGTAGGGGGTGTGGGGGGAGGGGAGGGGGGGGGGGCAGACATCCCCCGATCAAACCCATCCTGCCCCCACATCAGCCTCAGCAAAAATATGCCCCCCATTACTTCTGCTTCACAATCACCGCTACGTCCACGAAGGCACGCCCTCTGTCGGGGAGGCTGGGAGGCTGTCCAACCCACACATCGGAGACGGGTAGGATATTGGCCGTTGGGGGTAAGGGGGACCTGGTGGGGCGGGGGGGGGGGCAGGGGGAGTCTCAGCTCTCAGGGCACTCGGTGGGTAATCCCACTTTATAGGGTTATGGATTTTAAGATAATAACGATAGTATATCAGTACAATTTAGATGACATTTTCACTCTTACAGTTCGTTGTTGATGAATGAAACGGCTTCCATCTTGCTGACTGTAGCACGGGGCAATGGTTGGAGGAGCCTCTTATTCCTACCGCTCCGCCTCCCATAGAGGACTGTGGGGGTTGGGGGGGGGGGTGGCACCTCCCCATGGGGCTATTGTCTCGTGTCCCCAGAGACCGTGGCATCGCGGCGCTGGAGCCAATGGCTTCACCATTATTGATGGCTGGGTGTCACACCTGGAATTTAAATCCATCCTCTGGCATCAGCGTGGATTAACTAGTGATATAATTTAAAGGCCGCAGCTGCCATTGCAATGCCGTAAGATTATCGCCATCACAAAAGCGCATAAATATTAGGGGGAGGGGGGGGGGGGCAGAAACCGCTATGCTAAAGAAATGGCCTTCTTTCTCATCCCTTGCCTCCCCATATCCCTAGCACCTCACCATGTATTCCAGGCGGCCCTCCTCTCACGTTGTACAACTTGACCACACTTTACCCCTTGCTTCCCAGGTCATGCTCGCCTCAACCCACCGGCACGAGCAGATTTCTCCTTCATCCTTATTCTATTGATTTTCTTGGTACCTGATGCCTTCTCTTTCGTACTGAGGTCCCCAGCTCATCTCCTTTATTTAAAATGCTTTGACGATGACCTTTGATATTTTCACATTCCTAGATCCGCCCCCTGACTGTGTCCGCTCTCCAATCCCTCTTTACCCAAAATAACTTCTCGTCCCATAATACTCCTTTATCCATAATTCTTGCCTCCTTAATCCATACTCCGTCTATGCTCTACTCGCCTCATCCCTATGCGCCCCATCACCCTCCCCTTTGTTCATCCGCTATTCCTCTCCGTCCCTTAAGTCATAATTTCTTTCGTCTGTCATCGCTTCCTTTTTCATCTATACCCCCCCCCCCCCTCTCCCTCATGACTTAACGTCTACCTGTATGGGAGCCGAAAGCCTTCAAGCGACATTGCTATACAACGATAAAGACCGTATATTACCCGGTCATAGCGGCCTAAAGAATACTGATGTCTTATTGCAGCATGTAACTTCAAGACCCTCTCATATAGCCCTGTAACATGGCTCACCGGTCGCAGTGCGGACCGCAGGGCCATGGATTACTGATCACGGCCTGTCGTACGAAAGCAGAGGGTGGCGCCAAAAAATTTCTGGATTCCACACACAAAATTATGAAGACCCCACATGTACTTGATCTATTTATAAAGACCTGGGCAATAGATTGAAGGCCCAGGCGCTCACAGCTGCCCTGGCGCCACCCTAGTCATAGGACGGGCGCCCTCTGCCGGGAGAGTGTTAATATTCAGTGAAACCAACCTTGTCATTGTGTTCTGGAACTAGTGATAACCCCCCCCCACCCCTCACTTCAATACCTTGTTATGCAGCACCCCCCCCCCCCTCTCGTTCTGATACACATACCCCCCTGCGCCCACTTCAGTATATCTCAATATATCACCCCCACCCCTCAAGACCTTCTCATACACCCCCCCCCCCGCTAACAGAGCATCATCAGCACGGAGGTCTTCCAACCTTTCTTGCACTTCCCGCTCAAGGTCATTCGGCCCGCGTTCCATCTGTGAACCGTGTCTGCAGTCAACAGGTGTCACCACCGTCTAGTTGACTTGCGCCTTTCTCCGGTGGCAAAAAACCGGCGCAAATCTAATTAAACTTGTTGCTGGGACTATGGCATTCGCGACGGCGGCTAGAGGGTCCACACGGTGAGAGGTGAGGTGGGCGGTGGATAGCCAGGTGGGATGGATGGGGAGGCAGTGTAGGGGTACCACGAAGACGGTGTCGGAGACATCTTCTCCGGAGAAGAGAGCTGTGGAATATGTCCCTGTCAGAGCGAGAACCCGATGGATGGGTGGGGGGAGGGGGGGGGCTTGGGCGAAAGCCATGGGCTGCAGCCTGATGCTGAAGGAGTAATGTGGCCAAAGACGGGAGTGGGTAGGTGGGGGGAGTGATATTACATGGATAGCATATGATTGCTCCTGGGTTTGACGAAATTTGTGGAGGTGAAGGTATTGGTTACCACAATCAGATGGAGTAAAATGTAAATAAATAAATTAATTAATGGAATAAATTGTGAAATTTAATTAATTAATTAAAAAGCAGAATACGTCCGCTACAATTCGACAATTTATTTATTAAAAAGCAGAATACGTCCGCTACAATTTGACAATTTATTTATTTATAACAATCTTTAACAAAACCTTTGCTTGGGGTGAAGGGCACTTCCATACTATATCTTTGTATATTATGTTAACTGAACTGAAATATTCAGTTAGCTAATTCTGCTTTCCCGGCCATTGTGCACCCAAGACGGTGCTACCATTGAAATGCATGTCTTGCTTGAGAGCCATGCAATCACTCTGCATGGACTGCTGAAGTGTCCAGAGAAGTGGCAGTTATTGCCGCATGTGGATGCAACGTAACTAGTCAGTACCCTAGACACCAGTGCGGCCCCAGGTCAAGGTCGTGGGGCGAGAGTGGCCCCAAGATATTTGGTTTTATAGCGGCCGTTAACTCAAGCCGACGTGAAGTGACGAGGCCTAAATGCGATAATAAAAAGTGACGCCTCCCTCACGCTGCAGACACCTAGACTGGGGACCATAACATTTTTCATTCGCAAGGTGGCGCTGTGTAGTTTTCTGCTCTTGGAAGCTGAACCACGCAAGGAACGTAAGCAACCGTGCTCGGGTAATCTTGAATGTATTTACGGATTACAAAACATATCATAAAAGCAGCTGTTGAAGCGTTTGCCATTAGATGTGCAGCAACATATGCCGGATACGTTGGAATATTCTCGTTTATCCGTCATCTTCTATTGATGTGCAAATGACGACTAACATGGCATATGTCATTGTGCATATCTATTTACCATTGTTCTAGCCTCGTGTTACGATCGATAATATCAATATTAATTAGTAATTGTAATCGAAAGGGCCTGCATGGCATCCAACTACAGGCCGTGAGTCCTATTTCAAACTGGGGAATATTTGTTTGATTCCTTTCTCCTTGTTAAATTCGAAGCCAGGCCAGCTCATACTATGCACAAATGGGTGTGTTCGCGCAGAATGGGAACCTTCTAATTTTCTATAGCGAATTAAATT